>JANFCV010000177.1:0-600000 GCA_024500475.1 Phthorimaea operculella
CTGATGCCGAAGGTCGCAGGTTCAAATCCTGCCTGCGGTGGAAAACTTTGCAAGTTTTCCAAAAAATTCCTAGCTGTTTTTTTGCGATTAGGATTTGACTTACTTTTTATAGATTACCGACGTTGCGTCTTCATCTTCCAACTTAGCGTACGCCATTTTATAGGCTTAGCAAGGTATTTGTATGTACGTCTGAGAAAATTACACAAATCAATAATTGGACGGGGACATAGAACTGATTACCATAATAATATTATAATAATAATTTCTTTTATCGGCCTCTCACTGTGAACCAAAAAATATTCTTGCCATAAAAGGTACTCTTTGATTCTTGCTTCGTTCTTGGCAGTGATCTGCATAGAGTATATTAAAATATGTAGGTGATCTGTTTGGTGATAGATGTGTCATCGAATCTGTCACCGATTGTCTGTGTCACTATCAAGGGGCTATGGAAAAATCATGAAAAATCTTTTGACTAGAGTTTCATATATTTTCACTGAACTCGAGACTGAACTCTATCTATTTCTGGAACACCAACCAACCCACAGACCTAATAAACCTGTAGCAACCAACCTCAACCAACCAACACCATTTTTTGTTTAGCGTTTTTGACATAGTTTTTGACGGTTTTTGATGTTTAGGATGTTCAGTCAATTTTACTGACATATTTATCAATAAATTCATCATTATTTTTTTATAATTATAACTTGTACAAGTTATATCTTATTGTTTTAGTAGAAGATATAATTTGTCTCTATGTGTTGCTGTGGCTCAGCATTTGGGGAATTGATTGCGAATATCCTGTATGTTACACAAAGGTAAGAGTCGAAAAGTCTCTGTCACTTCATGTGGGACACCAAAGCGTCCAACGACCCGATTAACCCTGTCGAGTTTTTACAACCGCCAGCTACCTACAAGTAGCAGGCCTCTGACATGGTTTTGTAACGACCGCCGTCTAAGTAGGTAGCCCTCCGAGGCACGCAGCCATCTTTCTTTGCGAACAATCAAGTGGTTGGGCCTAGTGTCCTAATCAGACTGGGAAAAAATAAAGTGATAAATAGGTACCTACTTATCAACTTTGTGAGTGACCCACAGAGAATCAAACCAGGCACCCGCTGCTAATCATTTTCTCGTGGGTGCAAGATGTTTTCCGTGTTTTTCTCTTGACTCACTCCACCTCCTCTTGACTCACTCTAAATCGCAGCAAAATCTTATTGAGGTCCATGAAATAATAAAATATTTTTGGAGATCTTGTTTATAATGTGACACGCAGGAAGAGACGATTGACAGAGTCATGCATGACAAGAGTTCAAATAGAAAAATAAATTGTTATCAAAACTCCTTGACATCCTCCCTTTTTGTATACATTTATTGCATTTACAGGGATAGACCAATCCTCGCCGACATTTGAACCAGTCTTGGTTTGTGAATGGCCTTTGTCAGAATGTCTGCCAGCTGGAACTCTGTTGGCACATATTCAACACTTATTTCTTTGCTGGACACCAGCTCTCGAACATAAAAGTGTCTTATCGCAATATGTTTCGTCCTGCGATGCATCTCTGGATTGTGAGCAATCTTAATAGCTGCATCGTTGTCCACGTTAAGTTTAGGGATATCTTTAAGAACTGCTATATCTTCATACAGTCTTTTTAACCAGATCATTTCCCTGGCTGCTTCACTGGCAGCTATCAGCTCCGCTTCCGTGCTAGATATGGCTACGGAGGTTTGCCTTCTGCTTGTCCAGGATATGGCTCCACCTGAATAGAGGCAGACAATACCAGAAGTTGACCTTCCTGTTGTTATGTCTCCACCATGGTCAGAGTCACTGTAGCCTTCTAAGATGCCATGGTTGTATCACTTTTTGTAAGTTATTCCTGCATCTGTAGTGCCTTTGAGATATCTCATGATACGCTTAACTTTAACGATATCCTCTTGGGATGGATTCGCCAATGTTCTGGACACCACACTTAGGGCGTAGGCCAAGTCAGGTCTGGTCCCGACCATGAGGTAAGCTAAGGCTCCCACAGCTTCTCTGTAAGGGAATTTCTCACTTTTATTCTCGATTTCTTTCTTGTTTGCTGCTGGAGCATCTTTTATTATAGGTGTATTGACCGGTTTGCAATCGCTCATTCCAAAACGAGCTAACACTTTTTCAGTGTAGTGTTTCTGAGAGAGTTTAAGTCCGTCTTTAAACCTTTCTATCTCCAGTCCCAAGAAATACGAGGCAGGTTTCGTAGTTATTTTGAACCTTTTCTTAAGTTCAATTATAAACTTTTCGGAGTCTTTCTTATCTGTAGCGGCAACAAGTCCGTCATCAACGTATAGAGCCAGAATTATTTTATTGTTGCCTTTAACTCTGATGAACAGGCAGTTGTCAGTTTCACACTGCTTAAAGCCGATGTTCTTCAAGTAGTCAACAATGCATTTGTTCCAACATCGTGGGGCTTGTTTTAGTCCATAAAGACTTCGTTCCAGTTTGCATACTTTTTCTGAACCGTCATTGTAACCATCTGGCTGTTTCATGTAGATTTCTTCTTCAAGAGATCCATTTAAAAACGCCGTAGACACATCAAATTGCGTAAGATGTAGACTCTCATTCGCTGCTACGCTCAAAACTGATCTTATTGTAGTCATTTTTGCGACAGGACTAAAGGTTTCATCATAGTCTATTCCTTTTTTTTTGTGTGTATCCTCGAGCTACAAGTCGTGCTTTGAACTTGTCTAGAGAACCATCTGCATTGGTTTTAGTTTTGTAAACCCATTTACAAGATATTGCTTTTCTTTTATCAGGTAGATCTACTAAAATCCATGTATTGTTCTCTTTTAGTGAATTTATTTCACTGTCCATAGCTTTGATCCAGTTTTCTCTTTGAGGACTTGACAGGGCTTCTTTGTATGTCTTGGGGTCTTCACCAAATGTGGTACTTTTTGACGTAGACATAAGTACACAGTCGTTGAATCTTTGAGGCTTTTGTATTGTAGATCTATCGCGCAAGTTATAGGTGCGTTGACCCTCTTGTTCGATTTCTTGAATACTTAGTTCGCCTTGTTCTGATTCTACTTGTTCGAGCTCTTCAGTTTCGTCTGGTGCATTATTGTAGTCATCATCGATTTCAGGTATTTCTTCTTCTTCTTCAACAAACGTTGTGTTTATGTCATCTTGTGGTGCATGAGGCACAATTGAAGCGCTTTGTTCAACGATTTGTTGACGATCGCTGTGCTCTTCCTCCCTTGCATCATGCATCTCATGATCATTATTGTTGCTGGGAAAAGAAATTTCTATCTCGGTGCTTGTTTGTTCTTCTTCAGACTCATCAAACCCGATAGACCTGATCACGTTTTCATTAAAGGTCACATCTCTCGACCGTATTAATGTTTGATGACCTGTGCTTAGTAAACGGTACCCATCATCGCCATCATATCCAATTAATATGCATCTTTGAGCTTTCTTTGACATTTTTGTTCTCTTTTGTTTTGGAACATGAGAGTAACATAGAGAGCCAATGATTCTCAGATGTTTAATTTCTGGCTTTTTCTTGAACCATAGTTCATACGGCGATTTTCCTTCTTGAGATGTAGGTCCGGTTCTATTTAGCACGTATGCAGCAGTTGAGATAAGCTCTGCCCATGTGGCAAGGGGTAACTCTTCATGAGCGTGCATCATACTGCGAGCGGCTTCAACTAGAGTTCGATTTTCGCGCTCACTACTCCCATTCTGTTGTGGGGTGTAAGGCATAATGAGTCTTTGTTTTATACCTGCTTTTTGTAGTATGTTTCTCACTTTCTCATTATCGAATTCACCTCCGTTGTCAGAGAGTAATTTTTAACTTCGTGTCCAGCCATTTTGCTTTCTTTAAGCATTTGTTCGAGTTTCAGGTGAACTTCAGATTTATGCTTCAAGAAGTATACATGTCTGTACGAGCTATAGTCATCTTTGAATAGTACAAAGTATCTGTACTTTAGAAAAGATGGTGGGAATGGGCCACATACATCGGTGTGAATCCTTTCACCCGGAGTTGTCGCTTTCTCTCTTGTTCCGAATTTTCGTCTGTGTGTCTTCCCATAAACACATCCAGTACATAATTCTGAATCAAGTCGAACTTTAATGTTCAATTCGCGTTCGATAACTTTCTTTACGTGTCTTTTGTTCTGGTGGGCAAGCCTTTCATGGTATAACTGTAGAATATTGTCAGTAGTCAAAACGTTCAGGTTTGGAGCTTCGTTCTTTACTGTTTCAACGTTCAGTTTGTATAGCCTGTTTGTTTGCCTGTTAACAATATCTTTCCGTTCACGTTTATTCGGCATTTTTCCGTTTCAGAAACAAATAGACTGTTTTTCAAAGTATCGTGTGCTGCTAGCACTGAGAAAAGGTTTCTTTTTAATTCAGGAACGTACCATACGTCACACAATCGAATGTTGTTGACTTTGCCATTGACAGTTGCTTTCAAATCAACGTTTCCTATGCCAGTAGCTTTTATTACAGCTCCATCAGCCGTCGTCACGGTATGAGTGCTATCGAAGCATTGGTAGTTCGAGAAGAAGTCTCTTCGGAATGTTACGTGACTGGTGGCACCATTGTCAACGTACCAGCCGTCGTGATCTTCAGGTTCTACAGCTGTAAAGCATTCTCCGTTCTTAGCTGTTGTAACATGCATAAGTGTAAGCGTAAGGTTAATATTTTGATTCGTTTTGCTAACTGGTTTTGGTGGTCTTCCATCAGAAATCCATTTATTACACTGTTTTATTTTATGACCAGTTTGTTTGCAGTATGGGCATCTAAACTGCTTGACTTTCTTCTTAAATTCACTGCTTGTGGTCACTAAAGCTTCTGCACAAGAATAATTGTCTTCATTTCGAGTCATCAGGGCTTTTTCATGTGCGCACAGTTGACAAGTAAGGTTTTCTATTGTGCGATCCTTTTTGGACATTAGGGTCCAGCTTGACTTGAAGGCGAAATAATCTTCTGGCAACGTCTGTAGTATCTTGCATATCAGTAAGATTTCAGGGAGCTCAGATTTTCCGTCTTTGGCTAATTCAGTTTTCATTTCAAACCAGAGTTGTTTGATTGTAGAAATGTGAGTAGCCATGTCATGCTTTGGGTTCTTTCTGTAGCCGAAGAATTGCATACATAAGTCGTAAGCTTTGTCATCTGACGTTCCATCATAAAGACGACAGAGTTCCTCCCATACTTCTTTTGCAGAACCAAATCGCATTATTTTCTGCAGATTTTCGTCGGTCATATTTGCAGTGAGTATTAGCATAGCTGCAGTATCTGTTTCGTTGTACTTTTGTAGAGCTTTTTCATATTCCGCAGTACTTTCAGGTGACACGTCACTGCCTGGGTTAGTCGGCTCTTTAAGCTTGCCATTTATGGCATCTAATCCGCCGGGTATTCCTCGCAGTAGTAATCCTACCTTGAATTTCCATGTTGGCCAGTTTTTGGTACCTTCTAATCGACCTATATCGATTTTGCAAGTCGAGCTTGACATCGTTATTTTGGCGAAAGATTTTTGGTACTAGACTTGGTTTTTCTTACGGAATTTATAGCTCTCCTTATGTAGCACGATTTTTCCTATGTTTTTAACACATTTTACACGCGTTTTCTACCATATTGAGGTCCATGAAATAATAAAATATTTTTGGAGATCTTGTTTATTGTTGTTTTAAAAATTCATCCATCAGGATAGGCAATGGGATCTTGTTTATAATGTGACACGCAGGAAGAGACGATTGACAGAGTCATGCATGACAAGAGTTCAAATAGAAAAATAAATTGTTATCAAAACTCCTTGACAAATCTTTAGGTTTAGGAGATGTTAGTGGTGTCCATGACAGAAGATAGACAAAAAAACGCAAAAAACGACTTTAGGTCAAAAAATCCGGTTAAAGACATCGTCATCATCTTGCTGTCCCATCCTATATCAGTTGGGATTAAATTTACCTTTACAGCCACAACAGTCCACTGCTGGACATGGACCTCCCCTGTATTGGGGGGGTATTGCCATACTCGAATCACCACGCTTGGCAGGCGGATTGGCGAGCGATTCACAGGGAACTCTGCTACCCATTCCCTGGATAATTATCCCTTAGTCGCTTTTTACGACACCCACAGGTAGAAATGGGGTGATGCTATTCTAAGCCGACATCACACGGCGTCAGTTGGGATCGGCGAGAAATAATAACTTACCTGATTTCTGCACTTTTGTTTCCAGGTTAGCAACCGGCATAGTCCTGACTGCGCTGGTGGGCGTTCTTATCACCACATTGCTGGTCATGCTTTCTGTCGGCGTTGGCCTCGGCTACCACTACTGTCTCGTAGAGCATAAGACCTTACAACTAGGTTAGTCGTACTCAATCAAACCTACTCATGCGTCGGTACTCAATCAAACTTACTCATGCTCACTGTCGGTCTCTGTCTCTCTAGGTAAGTCGGTACTCAATCAATTTAAAACGCTGTTTAGGTACAGCATGTGGTATCGACAACGCCAGGTGGACCAGGACCATTCTGACCCAAGATTAGAAGTTGTATACTCGTAATATGCGTTGCGTGGTGAACACTTCGATACCGCGTTTCAGGCCCATTGTGCTGTCACGTGGCGCCATCTTGCGGATATATTGAGAACTTCTGTGGCGTCTTGCTTGCCTGCGAACCTCTTTAGTTAGTTTCGTGTTGTAGCTCGTAGAGGTAGCTGCTAGTCATATCAACTATACAAAATTATGGGACAGGGCTTTTTTTGCGATTTTTCTATGGCAGAACTTTTAGTGAGGTAGGTTTTGGCCTATTTCCTGAGATATGTATCTACCTAATTGTAGATTACTATCTTCGTTACAGATGAGGCTTATAATACAGTATCAACTCAGGCCACTACTAATGATGCTGCACTGGTCCCACAAGAGGCTTACAATGTTCCACCAGCTCAGATGCATAGTGATGATGAATACATTCCTATTCAACCAGGTCACTTGAGGTTTCTTAAGAACCGCAAATCGTTCTCATCAAGAAAAGAAAATGAAAAAGAATCAGTGCCTGAAGTTGTAGTACCGCTAAATATAAATGTTGGCGATTTTTCACTGCTCTTAGCGAAAATAAGAGGAATGCACAAAAACGTCACAGTGCACTTCGTGAACACGTCATAATGAGGGAGAAAAGGGCAGCTAAACTAAACAGAAGACATAACCTCAAATGAGGGACCAGACGAGATTGTACTGATTTAAGCATTAATGATAAAGTGTGGTACTTCTTCCTTCCCGAACAAAACTATTACACAACCCTTTGAGTAAGGACTTAGGCTTTGTCCATATACTCTGGGATATTATAACCTCAATGCATGGAGTGAAGAGACGCGGGTCTGTAGGGAACTTTTGTTCATAATGCCAGGTATTTAGATAAGTATTTACTAGGTATTTTATAATTATGTTAGTTTCGAAGGTTTATTGTTGTTTATTTACATTTATTTACTAAACCTTTATGTTTTCATATAATTTGTTTATATTTTAAAGTTTCTATTATTGACAACAGCGGGTTTATTAGGTTGTAGGCACTTAGACAAGACACTATAAGGCTATAAGCTCAGCTAAACGATTTTCGCTACCTTACTACAAACTTTCTACGTCAAATAATAGATCCTCAGCGAGGCAGGTTTTTGTAAACCGAATAGTGGGGAGGTCAGCATCCAAGAACCCTTAGCTTCGCACGTTGAACTAGAAAGCTGAAAATTGGCATGAAGTTACTTTTTGACCTGCTGATATAAACTGTGGGTAGCGTCCAAAAAGAGCCTTGGTTTTGCACATTGAACTAGAAAGCTAAAATTCGGCCTGCTAATCTAAACTGTGTGGTTATCGTCCAAAAGGAGTCTTGGCTTTGCACATTGAGCTAGAAAGCTGAAAATTGGCATCACGTTTTTTTCTTGGCATGAAGGTACTTCTTGACCTGCTGATCAACTGGGGAACTGCCCGTCTTTGAGGCTTGGCTCTACCTCCAGTATTGATCAGTACGTAAAGAAGTCCCTTCATGCCAATTTTCAGCTCTCTATCTCGACATGCAAAGTCAAGGACGCTAACCTCCCTGCTAGACCGGAGAAGCAATCGGCCGTAAAAAGTTACGTGTGCCGTAAAAGGTGTTATGTCCATGTGTCCCAAGTAATTGCGTATTTAAACGCGCACTTCGCGCAGGTAGCCGGCGTTATGGCAAATCGATGGTGAACTTGGTTGAAGGTTTTTCGGCTCGATGGTAAGTGAGAGTAAATACAGGTTCATAATAAAAACTGCTTTATCAGACTCCTTTAATAGTTTGCAAGGGACGGTCAACTTTCTAGGGAAACTATATACCACATGATTTTTTCTGTGGAGACTTTGATGAAAAACAAGAAAAGGATTTTCTAGCCTAAGAAATTGTCTCGCCTCAAAACGAAAATTAAAGCAATATGTAATATCCTTCATTGTAATGCCTGCCTGCCACGCAAAGGTTCCGGGTTCAATTCCCGGTGGGGTCACTCACAAAGTTGATATTTATCACTTTGTGAATTTGTTCCCAGTCTGGTTAGGACATTGCAGGCTGAACCACCTGATTGTCCGCAAGTGAGATGGTTCCGTGCTTCGGTCCCGGTTGTTAAGTCGTCGCTCCCGGTTGCTGTCTATGATGGCGGTCGTTACACAACCATGTCAGAGGCCTGCTACTTGCAGTAGGCGGTTGAAAAACTCTGACACCAGGGTTCATCGGGTCGTTGAACGACTCGGTGTCCCACACGAAAAGAGAGAGACTTAACTGTTAAAGGTATTTTTACGTTAGGTATTTTTCTAAAAGATTTTAGTGTGGTGTGAACCTTTTTTGCACTGTTTACTTCGGTATAGCTAACGATAACGATTTAAGGCTAAACGTCAGACTAGTGGCGCCCCCAAACAGGAAAACAATCCCTGGCTGAACACGCTGGTCATCTGGAGCCCAATTTATGAATTGCCGACAATAACTAACCACAAAGAATAAATAAATCTAATAAAATGAATAAAAATTGGTACCCACGAGTTATGTAACTAAAGTGCACAGTTTTTACAAGGTTTTACTGATTCTAAAATATCTTTGTTGTTAGTTATTGTCGGTAATTCATAATGTGGTTTCTCAATCACTTGCGTATTCAGTCAGTGAATTTTTTTCACTGTGTGGCGCTAGTGTCGCTAACGTTGAGCCTTAAGAACGAAATACTCGATATACAGCCAAACTTTATAGCTCGAGAGCCCAGGGGGTAAGTGGCTATCTCATAAGGTACCACGATAGGCTAGGTTTGGATCGTTGACCAAGACTTAAACAAGTCGTATGACCCAGGTCTGCCAGAGCCAATCCTGCCGAAACATAAAAATTATCGATATTTTTCAGAGTCATTTTTTCGTAAAAAATATGTCATAAGGTACCACAATGAAAGTGCTGGCATCAGTTAACCATTGAAAAATTATGTAAAAAAAGCTTGGTCTGCCACTGCGCACCCTGCCGGAAGTGCTTGCCAGACCTCTCCAAAGATGCCCTTCCGACACCCCTAAACTATCTCATCGGGTACCACGACGCGACCACCACAACATAATAGCCAAGATCACTCTGACAATAGATCACAAGGTCTGCCAGGCCTAAACTTGCCGCATCCTAGTGTTTCAGACATTTGAAGTTGTAGGTCCAGTGTATGAAAAATTACCTATATCTTTTTCCCCCCGTGTTTGATTTTGATTGTGCCTTAATACGAAATGCTCTCCATAATAAGGAGCTTCGAGTCATATAGGACAGTTGGGTGAAGGGTTTCAGTATTGAACGCAATCCTGTCAAAAAGTTTGAAATGGAGGTTTGGTCTATGAAAACTGGCCTATATCTTATTCCCCCCGGGTTTGATTTTGATGGCGCCTTAATATGAAATGCTCTCCATAACTAGGAGCTTTGAGTCATATAGGTCAGTGAGGAGGAGGGTCTCTGTATTGTACACAATCCTGTCAAAAAGTGTGAAATTGTAGGTAAAGTGTATGAAAACTGGCCTATATCTTTTCCCCCACTGGTTTGATTTTGATGGTGCCTTGGTATGAAATGCTCGTAATGATTAGGAGATTCGATTTGTATAGGTCAATTGGATAGAAGGTCTCTGTTCTGTGCACAATCCTCCTAAATATGAAAATATTCGATAACTTCTGCAGATTTTATCAGTTAAAATTGTCATATCATAAGGAACTCGAATAAAAGTGCTTGCATCAGCTTACCATTGACAAATTATGTTAAAAAAACTTGGTCTGCCACTGCACGCTCAGCCGGAAGTCCTTAGATGATATAGGTTAGGGGTGTCGGAAGGGTATATTTGGAGGGGTCTCCCAAGGACTTCTGGCAGAGTGCGCAATGGCAGACCAAGATTTCTTAACTCAATTTATCAATGGTAAGCTGATGCTGGCACTGTCATTCGGATACCTTATGAATTTACAATGTTAACGGAAAAAATCTCAATCCTGCTAAACATGAAAATATTGGATATGTTCTGCAGATTTTTGCCATTAATATTGTCATATCATAAGGTACCCGAATAAAAGTGCCGGCATCAGCTTACCATTGATAAATTGAGTTAAGAAAACTTGGTCTGCCACTGCGCACTCAGCCGGAAGTCCTTAGATGAGATAGGTTAGGGGTGTCGGAAGGGTATATTTGGAGGGGTCTCCCAAGAACTTCCGGCAGAGTGCGCAATGGCAGACCAAGTTTTCTTAACTCAATTTATCAATGGTAAGCTGATGCCGGCACTTTTATTCGGGTACCTTATGATATGACGATATTAACTGATAAAATTATTTTCATGAGTAAACAGGTGCTATTGGGGCATTCCACGAAAATGTCGCTTATGTTACGCATATTTTAACGTATTCAATTCTAGAGACTCGGTTTCCTACACGAAAAGAAGAAGAAAAAATACGCTTCCTACACAAGAGTGGCCAAGGGTTATTACATGTCGATTCCCATCGGCTTACCTTTCAGTTTACAAATCCACACTCTCACATCAATCTACTTCCGTTTAAAATAGTACATTTTATTGCTCCTGCTTACAGTGCCTACCTTCATTAAAATATCAGCCTTTATTTTTGGTATGTGCCAGGGTGATAAATAGATGTTTTGGCGCAGTGTTAGTGTACCCCCGCCTGCCACACAAAAGTTTTCTGGTGGAGTAATTGAATTTTTTGAAAATCTTGCAACATTTTCTACCGTAGGCAGGTTTTGAACCTTCTGGCGTACACCTTGCATAATATTGCAGGCTAAGATTGAGTCGACCGCGGTAGTACAGATGGCGAAAGTAAAGTCACAAATTAAAAACCTGCTGTAGAAAATTTTACATGTTTTCTAGCTGTTGCATAAGTAGATAAATACTTAATACGGGAAGCGTTTTAAAATTTGATATACCTTGCAACTGGTAAAGATAATGTGCACATGTGCATACCTACCGGGTGTAAAGAACGAAGAAGTAACGAAAATTTTGAAGTCATAATCAGAACGAAAGCTGAATCTAAACAACAGTGTTACTATGGAGCCGATGATGTTGGTATTATATGAATACTTTTTTCAAGTTTCCTTAGAAAGTACAGCTGATCAATTACCTATATTTAGCTGAATCGGTATCGGAAAGGATCATGCCCACTTTAGTATGGATGTTCGTCCATTGCTTGCCTCACTACTTGCAGGTTAAATAATTATGAAGTCTAAATATTGTTTAACATTTTGTAACTGAAAATAATGTAATTATGACGGGAGTTTTGAAATTATTGAATGTTAAAGTTGGGTATCGGAAGAGACAAAAGTTCTAATAGTTCGGGAGCCCAGGGGGTAAGTGGCTATCTCATAAGGTACCACGATAGGCTAGGTTTGGATCGTTAACCAAGACTTAAACAAGTCGTATGACCCAGGTCTGCCAGAGCCAATCCTGCCGAAACATAAAAATAATCGATATTTTTCAGAGTCATTTTTTCGTAAAAAATATGTCATAAGGTACCACAATGAAAGTGCTGGCATCAGTTAACCATTGAAAAATTATGTAAAAAAAGCTTGGTCTGCCACTGCGCACCCTGCCGGAAGTGCTTGCCAGACCTCTCCAAAGATGCTCTTCCGACACCCCTAAACTATCTCATCGGGTACCACGACGCGACCACCACAACATAATAGCCAAGATCACTCTGACAATAGATCACAAGGTCTGCCAGGCCTAAACTTGCCGCATCCTAGTGTTTCAGACATTTGAAGTTGTAGGTCCAGTGTATGAAAAATGACCTATATCTTTTTCCCCCCGTGTTTGCTTTTGATGGTGCCTTAATACGAAATGCTCTCCATAATAAGGAGCTTCGAGTCATATAGGACAGTTGGGTGGAGGGTTTCAGTATTGAACGCAATCCTGTCAAAAAGTTTGAAATGGAGGTTTGGTCTATGAAAACTGGCCTATATCTTATTCCCCCCGGGTTTGATTTTGATGGCGCCTTAATATGAAATGCTCTCCATAACTAGGAGCTTTGAGTCATATAGGTCAGTGAAGAAGAGGGTCTCTGTATTGTACACAATCCTGTCAAAAAGTGTGAAATTGTAGGTAAAGTGTATGAAAACTGGCCTATATCTTTTCCCCCACTGGTTTGATTTTGATGGTGCCTTGGTATGAAATGCTCGTAATGATTAGGAGATTCGATTTGTATAGGTCAATTGGATAGAAGGTCTCTGTTCTGTGCACAATCCTCCTAAATATGAAAATATTCGATAACTTCTGCAGATTTTATCAGTTAAAATTGTCATATCATAAGGAACTCGAATAAAAGTGCTTGCATCAGCTTACCATTGACAAATTATGTTAAAAAAACTTGGTCTGCCACTGCACACTCAGCCGGAAGTCCTTAGATGAGATAGGTTAGGGGTGTCGGAAGGGTATATTTGGAGGGGTCTCCCAAGGACTTCTGGCAGAGTGCGCAATGGCAGACCAAGATTTCTTAACTCAATTTATCAATGGTAAGCTGATGCTGGCACTGTCATTCGGATACCTTATGAATTTACAATGTTAACGGAAAAAATCTCAATCCTGCTAAACATGAAAATATTGGATATGTTCTGCAGATTTTTGCCGTTAATATTGTCATATCATAAGGTACCCCGTTAATATTGTCATATCATAAGGTACCCGAATAAAAGTGCCGGCATCAGCTTACCATTGATAAATTGAGTTAAGAAAACTTGGTCTGCCATTGCGCACTCTGCCGGAAGTCCTTGTCAGCCCCCTCCGAATATGCACTTCCGACACCCCTAACCTATCTCACCCCTACCTAACCACTGGTTTGATTTTGATGGTGCCTTGGTATGAAATGCTCATAATGATTAGGAGATTCGATTTATATAGGTCAATTGGATAGAAGGTCTCTGTTCTGTGCACAATCCTCCTAAACATGAAAATATTCGAATAACTTCTGCAGATTTTATCAGTTAATATCGTCATATCATAAGGTACCCGAATAAAAGTGCCGGCATCAGCTTACCATTGATAAATTGAGTTAAGAAAACTTGGTCTGCCACTGCGCACTCAGCCGGAAGTCCTTAGATGATATAGGTTAGGGTGTCGGAAGGGTATATTTGGAGGGGTCTCCCAAGGACTTCTGGCAGAGTGCGCAATGGCAGACCAAGATTTCTTAACTCAATTTATCAATGGTAAGCTGATGCTGGCACTGTCATTCGGATACCTTATGAATTTACAATGTTAACGGAAAAAATCTCAATCCTGCTAAACATGAAAATATTGGATATGTTCTGCAGATTTTTGCCATTAATATTGTCATATCATAAGGTACCCGAATAAAAGTGCCGGCATCAGCTTACCATTGATAAATTGAGTTAAGAAAACTTGGTCTGCCATTGCGCACTCTGCCGGAAGTTCTTGGGAGACCCCTCCAAATATACCCTTCCGACACCCCTAACCTATCTCATCTAAGGACTTCCGGCTGAGTGCGCAGTGGCAGACCAAGTTTTCTTAACTCAATTTATCAATGGTAAGCTGATGCCGGCACTTTTATTCGGGTACCTTATGATATGACGATATTAACTGATAAAATCTGCAGAAGTTATTCGAATATTTTCATGTTTAGGAGGATTGTGCACAGAACAGAGACCTTCTATCCAATTGACCTATATAAATCGAATCTCCTAATCATTATGAGCATTTCATACCAAGGCACCATCAAAATCAAACCAGTGGTTAGGTAGGGGTGAGATAGGTTAGGGGTGTCGGAAGTGCATATTCGGAGTGCTCAGACAAGGACTTCCGGCTGAGTGCGCAATGGCAGACCAAGTTTTCTTAACTCAATTTATCAATGGTAAGCTGATGCCGGCACTTTTATTCGGGTACCTTATGATATGACAATATTAACGGGGTACCTTATGATATGACAATATTAACGGCAAAAATCTGCAGAACATATCCAATATTTTCATGTTTAGCAGGATTGAGATTTTTTCCGTTAACATTGTAAATTCATAAGGTATCCGAATGTCAGTGCCAGCATCAGCTTACCATTGATAAATTGAGTTAAGAAATCTTGGTCTGCCATTGCGCACTCTGCCAGAAGTCCTTGGGAGACCCTCCAAATATACCCTTCCGACACCTAACCTATCTCATCTAAGGACTTCCGGCTGAGTGTGCAGTGGCAGACCAAGGTTTTTAACATAATTTGTCAATGGTAAGCTGATGCAAGCACTTTTATTCGAGTTCCTTATGATATGACAATTTTAACTGATAAAATCTGCAGAAGTTATCGAATATTTTCATATTTAGGAGGATTGTGCACAGAACAGAGACCTTCTATCCAATTGACCTATACAAATCGAATCTCCTAATCATTACGAGCATTTCATACCAAGGCACCATCAAAATCAAACCAGTGGGGAAAAGATATAGGCCAGTTTTCATACACTTTACCTACAATTTCACACTTTTGACAGGATTGTGTACAATACAGAGACCCTCTTCTTCACTGACCTATATGACTCAAAGCTCCTAGTTATGGAGAGCATTTCATATTAAGGCACCATCAAAATCAAACCTGGGGAATAAGATATAGGCCAGTTTTCATAGACCAAACCTCCATTTCAAACTTTTTTGCGTTCAATACTGAAACCCTCCACCCAACTGTCCTATATGACTCGAAGCTCCTTATTATGGAGAGCATTTCGTATTAAGGCACCATCAAAAGCAAACACGGGGAAAAGATATAGGTCATTTTCATACACTGGACCTACAACTTCAAATGTCTGAAACACTAGGATGCGGCAAGTTTAGGCCTGGCAGACCTTGTGATCTATTGTCAGAGTGATCTTGGCTATTATGTTGTGGTGGTCGCGTCGTGGTACCCGATGAGATAGTTTAGGGGTGTCGGAAGAGCATCTTTGGAGGTCTGGCAAGCACTTCCGGCAGGGTGCGCAGTGGCAGACCAAGCTTTTTACATAATTTTTCAATGGTTAACTGATGCCAGCACTTTCATTGTGGTACCTTATGACATATTTTTTACGAAAAAATGACTCTGAAAAATATCGATTATTTTTATGTTTCGGCAGGATTGGCTCTGGCAGACCTGGGTCATACGACTTGTTTAAGTCTTGGTTAACGATCCAAACCTAGCCTATCGTGGTACCTTATGAGATAGCCACTTACCCCCTGGGCTCCCGAACTATTAGAACTTTTGTCTCTTCCGATACCCAACTTTAACATTCAATAACTTCAAAACTCCCGTCATAATTACATTATTTTCAGTTACAAAATGTTAAACAATATGTAGACTTCATAATTATTTAACCTGCAAGTAGTGAGGCAAGCAATGGACGAACATCCATACTAAAGTGGGCATGATCCTTTCCGATACCGATTCAGCTAAATATAGGTAATTGATCAGCTGTACTTTCTAAGGAAACTTGAAAAAAGTATTCATATAATACCAACATCATCGGCTCCATAGTAACACTGTTGTTTAGATTCAGCTTTCGTTCTGATTATGACTTCAAAATTTTCGTTACTTCTTCGTTCTTTACACCCGGTAGGTATGCACATGTGCACATTATCTTTTACCAGTTGCAAGGTATATCAAATTTTAAAACGCTTCCCGTATTAAGTATTTATCTACTTATGCAACAGCTAGAAAACATGTAAAATTTTCTACAGCAGGTTTTTAATTTGTGACTTTACTTTCGCCATCTGTACTACCGCGGTCGACTCAATCTTAGCCTGCAATATTATGCAAGGTGTACGCCAGAAGGTTCAAAACCTGCCTACGGTAGAAAATGTTGCAAGATTTTCAAAAATTCAATTACTCCACCAGAAAACTTTTGTGTGGCAGGCGGGGGTACACTAACACTGCGCCAAAACATCTATTTATCACCCTGGCACATACCAAAAATAAAGGCTGATATTTTAATGAAGGTAGGCACTGTAAGCAGGAGCAATAAAATGTACTATTTTAAACGGAAGTAGATTGATGTGAGAGTGTGGATTTGTAAACTGAAAGGTAAGCCGATGGGAATCGACATGTAATAACCCTTGGCCACTCTTGTGTAGGAAGCGTATTTTTTCTTCTTCTTTTCGTGTAGGAAACCGAGTCTCTAGAATTGAATACGTTAAAATATGCGTAACATAAGCGACATTTTCGTGGAATGCCCCAATAGCACCTGTTTACTCATGAAAATAATAGAGTACATGATTGTTTTTAAAGTACCTAAGTAATATCGTTTAAAATGTCCAATAGGGGTCCGAAGAGCCAGACTCGATGTCATCTATTATGTATAAGGCTCGCCGTGCTACTTAGTTCTGAAGCTAACTGAACAAAGACAAAGCTTATCCAAGACCAATATTGAGTTCAAACTGCACAACTTGGCTAGCGGCTGAAACTGCAAGAATAAAATGAGATGGATGCAATGATGGATGAGTATGTGGTCAAAATGGTCATAGTACACAGCAGTTGATGATTGTCTGTGACAAAGGTCTTTGATATAATAAAAGAACAGTGGCGTAATGTACATAATATGTGACTGTTTCCCATAAAAGGGACCGCTTGGAGGAATTTAGTTTCCGAGAGAGGTAAAGCATTTTTCGGGTTAAAGAGTTTTTGTTACTAATCGATTCATCATCATCTGCCTGCCCTTATCCCAAATCAGTTGGGGTCGGCGCAACATGTTAAGCTAGAGCACAAAATCATGTAGCAAAAGAACTTGTCACTAATCGATTAGAAGTACCTAAAATAAATAGTTTTAGGAAATACTAATAGCTCCATCCACAAGCGCTCCTTTGTACTAGACACAGATCCACACTTAGTGGAAATATATTTAAGAAAAGATTGCATGAATGGCTTATTAAAAAATGTTATTATACTTTAAATGACTTTTATGCTGACATGAAAGGAAAAATATATACATAGAGTGACATGCCTATTTATCTGGACTAGAATGGTATTGATTTAAATTGTATTTTATTTAAATTGTTATTGACATTATTTGATACAGCGATTGAATTAATTTATTTAAGAACGTTTAAATATTGTGACTTGTTAATGTTTGCACACCTTTATAAGGTAGATTTTGTAAGGGATTAATGCAATGTAATATCTTTAATGTACATACCCAAAATCTTATGCAAATAAATTTTATTCTATTCTATTCTATTCTATTCTATACAGTCACACATGAATCAATGAATCCTAGAAATAGCACGCCATGTTATATCCTGGAAGCGTCGCAATCCGAGCCGGTGGTCTCGTGAGAGCCGCGTGTTAGCTCTCGAGAGAAATTACTAACTTATTTTTACCAGATAGGATTGGTTTAGTGTTTGTTGGCGATGTGTGAACGTATATAGGGTTACATTTAATTAAGTACAAATCTCTTAAGGGTGTGATCTACTCACAAAACTGAACAATTTTTGTTTGAAACTTCTCTTCGAAATATGAAAAACAAATTTGGACTTCCCATACAAAAATGCTAAAAAAGTGTGTGTATGGGAGGACCAAATTCTTTTTTCATATTTCGATGAAAAGTTTCTTACAAAAGTTGTTCAGTTTTGTGAGTAGATTACACCGTCAAGCGATTTGTACTTAATTAAATGTAACAGTATAAACATAATATATCACGGGTATATCCCTTGCCGGGTAGGCAGAGCAGAAACAGCTGCAAAAAGAGGGCCATTTACACCACGTTTGACAAAAGTTTAAAAGTCATACAAAAGACTGTTTTATCATAATTGTGACAGGTTTTCAACCTTGCGCCTAAAGTAAAATTGCAGGGGGTAGCGTTGGACGCCCTGGAAATCCAACGCCCGCGATCTTTCATTCTCCAGTGTGTCCGGCGCTTCCCACGCCCGCCAGGGCATCCGACGTTACCTCTCACTCTCCAGAACGTCTCTCAAGTCGCTTCATACACAAATTAGGGAAACGGAGCGAAGTATCTTTTACGAAACCCACGGGATAGATATGGGGTGATGCTATTCTAAGCCGGCACCACACGGCAAAGAATCAATGAATACTAGATAATAATAATAGCATGCCATGGAATTGAACCCGAGCCAGTCCCGTGAGTCGCGTGTTAGCTCTCGAGAGAAATTACTAACTTATTTTTACCAGATAGGATTGGTTCTGTGTTTGCAATGTGTGAACGTTCGGCTGATAAGCCGTCAACTTATTTTTATTTATCCATTCGAGTGTTGGTACAGAACAGACAAAGTTTCGAGTTTTATAACCACTGGCCAACATCTTATATTAGGCGCAAGCTACACAGAGCAGATGTATAGAAAAAGTGTGTCACTTAGTATGGAAGGCCCAACTTTTTTCTCATATATCGAAACAAAAGTTTCAAGTACCGATTGTTTAGTTTTGTGAGTAGAACAAGCCCTTTATTTGTTCTTAATTCGATGTAATCTATTTTTTTCCGTCGAGTGGATAAAATTGACTTTTTCCCACTGGTTACTGGTAAAAATTAAATTTCCAGCCTCTACGCAAAAGTTACACAAAAATAATTAATTCTTATCGTTTTCTACTTTTATTGGATACTCAATATCGGTTCCTTTTTGATTAAACGTGAATTCCCTACTACAAAATAGTTTTGGACAATCTGTGCTAGCAGAATGCATAACTCTGAAAAAATATTAAAACAAATAGTGTTGGTTATTTTCATATTTTTTGTAATATCTTTATCACAAACGAAATGTAGTAGCAATAATAATAAAGATGTCCATGATAATGATATAGAAAGTTCTCATCCGCCGCCGCCTCGGATCGAAACACAAATTGATTTGTATTTTGCTAGTAGTAAGTTACACTTTTAATTCTTATAATTAGGTATAATTTAGTACGTTTTGTTAATATCTTCGACTTTATACTTTTCTAAGGTATGGGCGACACGTCGTTGCAGCAAACGTAGTGCCGTTTTACAGGTCTTAACTTAACGAAATTAACGATATGGCACTAACGTACTACGTTCTCAAGGAGCGTAGGTAGGTGTTGAAGACGCCTGATACTTTCGGCGCACTAAAGTTTTACCCAGGGGCCAAACTAAGGTGACATTTGCCGCAACTTATCAAAAGTCCCTTTTACAAAAGTGGAAAAGAACGAGAGATCCGTGAATTTCAATAATTCTCTGTTTTCAGGTACAAAAAAACTTAGTTCATCGAGTAAAATCTCTAAAGGTACGTAAAGGTGTCCTTCAAGCCCGCTGCCATTCTCAAAAAGACTGGTTTGTATGGGCCATGGGCTTGTCTAAAATACCAAAAAGTCTACAACACATTGACTTCATAAGTGCGCCTGAAGATTAATTTATCGCAGTTTTTTTGCTGAGTTGTTTCGATCTGCCTACCACATAATGGATAATGGCGTGATGTATATTATGTAGAGTAGAGGAAACAGTAACGGGTCACTTCACACCTCTGATACATTTTTTTTGTACAAAAACAGTCCAGAATCAATGCGTAAATAAAATATACCTATCTCTGTCTTATTATAGCTAACAGCGTGAAAAAATTCTACACTGCGTGGGAAAAATCACGAAAAGGTTTTGAAAATGGGGTAGCACAGGTAAGTTCGGTTCCATGTTTTTTTGGTTCATTTAAAAAAAATTTGAAACCATTGGAATAGGCTATATTTGACAGCTGTCAAACCAATACTAGAAGATACAACAAAAAAAACCTTCGTTCGCAGTAGTTCCATTGAGATTAGTTCCATGGAACTACTGCGAACGTTTTTTTCGCACTACTTCCATTGGCTCTGACAATGGAACTATCGCGAAGCTTCGTTTACGATCATTCGCAGTAGTTCCATTGAGTAGTCATTTGGTCTGTGCATCCACCTTCTCAAATATGTCTCACTGCGCATAAAAGTTTCTTTGAAGGGAGACCTACATTTAATGTGACAGCTGTCAAACTATTGGTTTCTTTGGGAAAGTTGTAGCCCTTAACGAGATCTACATGACAGGTGTCAGCTGTCATACTAAAAAGTCGTTTATATCGGAAACTATGCGTGATAGACTATTGGTTTCTTTGGAAAGTTGTCCTAACGAGATCTACATGACAGGTGTCAGCTGTCATACTAAAAAGTCGTTTATATCGGAAACTATGCGTGATAGACTATTGGTTTCTTTGGAAAAGTTGTAGGCCTTAACGAGATCTACATGACAGGTGTCAGCTGTCATACTAAAAAGTCGTTTATATCGGAAACTATGCGTGCTAGACTATTGGTTTCTTTGGGAAAGTTGTAGCCCTTAACGAGATCTACATGACAGGTGTCAACCAATAGTCTATCACGCATAGTTTCCGATATAAACGACTTTTAATGACAGCTGACACTGTCATTAGATCTCTTCCACAACCTTCCCAAAGAAACCAATAGTCTAGCACGCCAGTTTCCGATATAAACGACTTTTAATGCAGCAACTGTCATGTAGATCGTGGAAGCCGGCTCCCAAATTCCGATAGTGCATTTTAGTATGACAACTGACACCTGTCATGTAGATCTGTTAAACTTTTCCAAAAATAGTTGTGTAGCGTGCATAGTTAATGAGATAAACGAGTTTAAATTTGACAGACACCTGTCATGTAGATCTCGTTAAGACTGCAACTTTCCCAAAGAAACCAATAGTCTAGCACGCATAGTTTCCGATAAAAACGACTTTTTAGTATGACAGCTGACACCTGTCATGTAGATCTCGTTAAGGCCTACAACTTTTCCAAAGAAACAAGTTGTGTAGCGTGCATAGATAATGAGAAAATGAGATTAAGCTTTGACACCAGTCACTTAACACGTAGATTTCATCCAGATCTACTAACCAACAAATCCAGTGGTGTAAATACGTATTGTAACAGAGTTAAACGAGTTTGTTGTTTGACAGCTGTCACTTAAAATGTAGGTCTGTCATGACCTACATTTCCTTCAAAGAAACTTTTATGCGCAGCTGAGAAGGTGAGACAACTACTCAATAGGAACTACTGCGAATGATCGTAAACGAAGGTTCGCGATAGTTCCATTGTCTGAGCCAATGGAACTAGTGCGAAAAAAAACTTTGCAGTAGTTCCATTGGACTAATTTCAATGGAACTACTGCGAATGATTGCAAAAAAAAATGACCTTATATCATAGCATTAAAATGATTTTGGCAGTTGTCAAATATGGCCTATTCGAATAGCCGTACTGTAGGAATCTAATACAGGGTGAAAGGTTTTAGGCATGATAAGACCATGAAACTGAACAACTTTAAACAAAACATCCTGAGTGAAAATAGGTGGCTCGTCATTCTAGCCGCTACCCACGCCAACGTCACAAGGCTTCTCCATTGCAGTAATAGCCGTACAACCATGAATAATAAAATGTGTTTATTATGCATTAATGATGAAATGAGTGTGCATGATTAATTTAGTTCCTGAAAGAGAGCTACGGCGCAAGTGGCGGCACGATGAACGTCTACGTGAACCGCGAGGACAACCAGCAGATACTGTGCGACGCTTTCCTAGTCGATGACAACATTGTTAATGTGTAAGTACCTGTCCTTACAATACAAACCTGACTGCATAGAAATAAAGATGAATAAATGTACACAGAACAACTGATGAAGATGCAAATAGGCCCCGACCGCTGCCGTGGTTGTTTAAGTGCACTGACGAACCTACGAGGATTTGATGCTGTACCAAACAGGATAACTATTATTTCATCAAATGGTTACAATAAACGCAAATAAATTAAAAAATATATGTTAAAACTCAGTTTTAGCTAGCGCTTGGGTTCTAAACCCACTCGTGAGAAAGGAAACTAAATTTCTACGGGTGTAAGTCCCTATGGTGGCCCGAAAACTATACAAGAGTGATCAGACAAACAGACTAAGAAACTCAGCATCTTTCCTTATAAAATATCAATGATGGTACAAAATTGAACAAAATGTAACTCGTTCCCCAACATTGACCCCGTATTATGGGAAGATGTACTTGTACACCGTCCCATACACCTGATATTATTATAATTATAACGGTCTATAGTTATTCTTAGTTTATCACGAATATTATCATCCAACAAGCTCGTTCTTTGTATGACCCATTGATAAAATTGCTCGCCAATTCACCCTAGTAACTACTATCAATTTGCAGCCTCCTCATAAACTTGTATCTCCGCGAGCTGCCACAAGTGCTGTCCCCTGACGTGGCCGTCTCCTTGGCCCATAACGTCCTCCGCATAGAGTCCAAACTGAGCAAGATATTCCTCGATGCTGACTACATCCTCATGCGGAACAAATCCGATCTCCAGTTCGAGGTGCCGGACCCTCTTAAAACGTCACCCTTCGTGCGGCACCAGGTGCAGACCTTGGGACTTGTAACGTGAGTTTCTTGTCTTAAAGGTAAAAGGAAATAGTGGACTCTGAGACTCTGAGAGTGAACTACACTATGTGGTCCACACATCGATGATGTGGCTGTCTTCCTGGTCTACAACGTCCTCCGCATCGAGTCCAAGCTGAGCAAATGTTCCTCGATGCAGACTACATCCTCATGCGTAACAAATCCGATGTCCAGTCCGAGGTGCCTGACAAGCTAAAGACTTCACCTTTCGTGCAGACCTTGGGACTTGTTACGTGAGTTCTATCGTTAAAGAACAATATTTTATTTTCATTGGCTGAATTATTCCCTCTGTACCTATTGATCATAACTTGAATGGCCACTAGTGACGAATGGGCACTTACATTGCAAACCATGTTTGTTGGTTGTCCACAACGTCATCGTATTCTAATGAAATTCCTGTGAGACCTAAGATTACCACCCCACAGTAATGCATTATACCAATTTTGCAGGATAGTAGCTGAAGACTGTCACATCATCGGCGAAGCTGTAATAACGCTAGTCGGGATGACGCCGCACATCGGCAAATCCACGTTCAGGGTTACAGACTGTATGTTCAGCATTGAGGTAATTTTTACATATCTTGAGGTAGTTAAGAATCATCTTGTATGTACAAGTAACGATGTGGATGGACGCAGAAGGAGAGGAAGGCCTAAGAAAGTTCAGATGGATTGTATAAAAGACGACATTAAAAATAAAGGTGTAAGTGAGGATCTGACTGCTGATAGAGATGAAAAGAAGAAAGGACATGTTGCGCTGACCTCAAATAAATTGGGATAAGGACAGGCAGATGATGATGATGCGTTAAGCATTATCATCTGTTTGCTATGCCCCAAACTTCAATTATTCTCCTGTGACCTAATTTTTCCGCAACATATCTTCTTCTTGCACTTATCCCTGTCATTGTGTGAGAAAACTTACAAATTTTTTGCAGCAGGTAGAATTTGAACCTGCGACTTTTGGCATCTGTACTGAATGAATTGCCTATTTCGGAATGAATTAGTCACTGAGAATTAGTTGTAAAATTGCAGCACAGATGCCGAAACTGGCAGGTTCAAATCCTGCCTGCGGTGAACGTAAGTTTTTCGGAAAATCAAAAATGTTTCAGATATCTCACACAGGATCTCCTGCGCCACCAGTCATCGCACCTTACTTTACACAAAGTCAACGTAAGACAATTTAATTTATTACTACGCTGGATAAAGGAGAGTGAATATTGGCAGTGGTCTTGTCCAAAGAGTCAACAAATACTCAATGGACCCTCCTGGTGTCAAAGTTTTTAAACCGCATACCACATATACTACGTAAAGTAAGGCCAACCAGACGAGATAAAGAATGTAAACAAACCAGAAAGAGACAACTGACATGATACCATATGACAGGTCGTAGGTGATAGCTGTCACGCTGTCACCGTTTCGTTGGCCTTACTTTAGACTCTGCCGCGACCGCCATCTTTTAACTGGTGCTCTCATAGGGTGCTCTAGTCTCCTGTATCGAGATCCCTTGCGCGCGCGTTCTTGTCAAATACCGTATCTTTGCGAAGTGCGTTGAAGAAACCGGAAGTGCGTTGTCTACCATGCGAATCATCTAAATAAACCAAGATTTTACAATCAAAGTTTGAAACCGCGCGGATCACAACGGAGGGGATTTTAAACTGTCTAAAACTAAACCGGGAACAATTTCACAAAGTAAAAATTATACATACCAATTAAATTTGAATGTCTGTGAACGCAGACACATTTGCCTTGTAGATGAGTGGCGCTATAAAGAACTCAAAGTCTCGCATATAAGATAGCGTTCACTTTCTATTCTACGGCTTATTTTTTTAAATCATATGCAGGGGATCAGCTGAACCATCTGATGTCTCACCCAATCGGTAGCGAATTATATTCGAAGTTAGAAGGAGTGATGGTTAGTCTCGTCAACAACAGCGCAGTCTTTGGACAAGATATGTTCATGTTCAGGTACGTTCAATCCATCTGTCATAGAAGCGAGTCAATTGGAGGATATACGCTTCGAAAAGCGTAGCATTGGGTGCCTCCGGCCAGATAGATCAAAGTCTTAAAGATAGTGACTGGTAATGGCTGAATAGAGACAACGGGAGATCAAGCCTTGGAGTACGCAGGGGGAGGCCTACGTCTACCGGTAGACTGATAAAAGGCTTGTTTTCCTACCCTCTCTCGCCATTTACTCTAAAAACTCATGAATTATTTTTGAGTACCACAGATTTAAGGTACCTACTCACAGTGTTATATTGTTCCCATATATCAAAATCAGAAATTAAAAGCTTGTGGTACAGAAAATGAGAGCACCAGAAATTGAGAGCTGCTTTGCGACTGAGCTACCGGCGCCTCGACCGACATTTCCCAAATTCAAAATTTATTGGTGCTCATCTCACAGCGACGATTTAGGGACAGTAGAAATTAGTTACATTTTATACTTGGTTTGTTTATTACAACAGTAGGAATTCAAACCAACATTTTAAACCTTTACTGGTACAATTAAATGCACTTATGAGCAGTTTCAACCAGTAAACCCTTAAGTTTTTATGCCACAGATTCACCCAGAAAATGATTTTCAAGGAGACGGAGAAGTATATGCTCCGGATGGTGAAAGAGCTGAATAAAGCTAGTATCAACGAAAACCATGGCGTCGTCAAACTCGAAGACCTAACAGTCGCATATGATGACGCAATATCCAAGGTGACAAATTTTGATGAACTTTTTTTAAGATGTTTAATTTTTTAAGGATCTACTACCGTCCATCCCTACTAACAAAATTGTCTTTTTTCCCGTCGGTATGGAGTCTACCTACTTCTTCTTTGGGAAATCGTGTTCTTCACAACCAGATGAACAAAAAGTTTTACATTCGCCTCCTACAAGTAGCAGGCCTCTCACATGGTTGTGTAATGAGTACTGTTTAAGTGATCATCGACAGCAAAAGAAACCGAAGGCTTAACGTGCCCACCGACGCACAGAATCATCTTTCTTTTTGGACAATCTCGCTCAGCCTGCAATGCCCTAAAAAGGAAAGTAGGTACTTAACTTATTTAAATTTCACAGCCAACGGGCGTAACGACAATAAAAATTAACAATGTTACTATGAATGGGCTGGACATGGCTTATAGTTCAATGCGCGGAGGACCGATCAAGATGAACAAGGCGAAGATTCTAGAAGAAATTAGGTTCTATCGATTACAGGTGAATAAGTTTCTTGTAATTAACCATTATGTTATGAAAATAATAGGATTACTATGTATGTTAATGAGTAACCCAGCGCGTGAAAAAGAAATCATATCATTTCATTTTCTACTTTATAATTCGTCTAAATAGATTTTTGCTTTTACGAAGTTTCCAGAATTTCCAATCACTTTTGCTTCTGCATCTTTGCAATTTTAGGTCCGTGGCGATTTGCAAATGATTGAAAATGGTACAGTGAAACTGGAGCACAAATTTGCCGCTGAACTGATAGATGTTCCAGTAGACATTGAAATAGACATTGAGCGTGGAAATAAGACTCAGAATGTAAAAGCGAAAAAATCTCTGGGCAAAGTAGTCGTCCAGCGCTGGAGGTAAGTGAATTCGAATAAGTGTTTGCACACCTTACTTAGTCAACAGTGAACAACTTTCTCCAAAAACAGTTGCCGTGTTAGAGGTGCCAGATATTTTTTTATACCCGTGGTCTTTGGGTAACGTTGTTTAGCTCAACCCGTTCGAGCCTAGCGTTTTCGGGAAATTAGATTCTACCAAGCACCTAGCAGTTGCAAACGCAGTGACGACGTGCGGTTATAGATACTGCGTGGACGCGCAAATTGTAGATCCAAGTGAGCTATAAAAAATACAAACTGTAACTGTTGGTTTATTCCAAATCCAAAAGTTCTGATTAAGCATCAATATAAATCATTTACAACATCAAAATGGTGAAGTATTTAAAGCAATAATATTTTTCTAATATTTTCAGGCAACTTATCTTCGTTAAACAGAAAACCCAAATCGAGCCTGCTGACTCTTTGATCACTGCTTACCTGGTCCAAGAAGTTCCTAAAGGAGTAGCAAAACACTTGGAAGCTGTACTGGAAAAAGCAATTGATGCTGCTGATGAGAAGGAGGTTGAGAAACGTGAAACTTTGAACGATTGTGATCCAAATCCCAGAGGAAATAAGGATACTCAATCAGATATTAACAAAGATAAAGGAGATAAGGAAACTCAAATTGACATTGACGAAGCAATGGGCAGGGGACCTAAAATCTACACAGTCAGATATTAACGAGGAGATGGACAATGGAAAACAAACTATTGACTTAAAATTGGAATAAATTATTTAAAAATATACTCTGTTTTTTGATAGATTACTGCAAACTCTGCCAGCGCACGTTGAAGCTCTTATAACTACACTCCCTTCGTGCACTTTCGTAACCAGACTTTCGTAACCAGACTTTCGTAACTAGCTACGAAAAAACACTTTTTTATCACTGTTTCGTAACTGGTTACGAATCAACACTATTGAGATTATTTGATAATATCGATGTATTATAATATATAGATTTTTTATTGATAATTTTTGTTAATATTGTTGCAGATTTATTGTGAATATTATTTATTTTAAATATCATAACTTATTATCGGAATTAAATTAACATAAATACACTGATTTGATTAAACATTCCAATAGTTCGACCAATCAAATACGACCCGAATCCTTCCGGTCGGCGTACGACTCCCCACCGCCCCTTCTCCGCCGGGCGCTGGTGAGTCGGACATTCTTCCGGTCGGCGTGCGGCTCCCCACCGCCCCTTCTCCGCCGGGCGCTGGTGAGTCGGACGTCCGGGTGGAGGGAGACAGTTCGTTTTCGTCAGCCGTTGAGTGCGCACGTAAATTTGTTACGAATAAGTTTGTAGTGATTTTGTGAAAGTGAAAAAGTTATTTCAATACAAGTGTTACTGAAACCTGGAGTTTCATTTCCTGTCGCAGAACGTCTACAGCAGTTCAGAAGTGGATTATTCACGCGTCAAGGTATTGTGTTATTTGAATTTTGTTTCATATTCTAGAGCTTGTAAAATTGGGATATTTATTTTTTAGTTTTCATGGCACACAAACTGGTGCAAATGCTGATAATATCGGAAACAGTATTCTAGTTAAGCGGGTTTTTGGCTGTTCTTTTAAATATTTAAGGATATTTCAGTCTAATACGTTTTATAATGGAATAATATGGTTTTTTTTAATATCGTTTTTTTTTTAACTGTACTTTTTTTTGCTTCTTTTTCCTGTTATTTTTTTTTTTTCTCTCTTTTCTTTTCCTTTTGTATACGCCTATTATTTTTCCGGCTTTATTACGTTATTTTTATGAAATTTTTCTGATGATATTTTTAGAAATTCTTTTACTCTCGCATAGTATTTATTTTCGTCAGTAGTATTTTTTTTTTCACATTTATAAGCGGTTCATATATCGTTTTCTGTTTAGTAAATTTTCAGAAGTTAACGCCATAGTGCTGTACCTACCCCAATTCCGACAATTATTGCAATGCCTTACAGCCCAAAAAAAAAGCTCACTTCCTAAATTGCTATTACTTTTTCTTGAGATTTTAATTATGTCATTGTTGATATTCTATACCAGTCACAGATGCACAGAGAAAATTTTCCATTAAAATTTATTTTTTCAATAATTAACAGCCTAAACGTACATTGTCAGAATCTGTCGTTCTGTTTTCTTACATTTCAGGGAATATGGAGCGTAAAAGGCCACCAGTGGTTGCAAAATCACCAGTGCTTCCACTATCTGGCCTTTGTCGTCAGCCCAGAAATCCTGTCAATGAGGAAGTAGCTGTGCCTGTGCAGGAGAAAGAGAGGACTCCATCTGTTCGTCATTTAGAGGATCATACGTCACCCGAGGAGCACCACCGTTCACGAAGTGCCAGAAGTCCTGTCCGACGACCGATGGTGAATGAGGGTGAGGTTGTGCATGTACAAGAGAGAGGGAAGGCTTCGTCAGTTCGTCATTCCGAGGTACGTGCGTCTCGCGAGCAGCACCGACCCTCACGAAGTGCAAGAAGTCCTATGCGGCGATCCATCGCGAATGAGGATGCGACTTTGCCTGTACGTGAGAGAGAGAGGGGCCCATCTATCCGTCGTCCCGAGATTCGTGCGTCACGTGAGGAGTATCGACGTTCACGTAGTAATAGTCGTGGGCGCTCTCGATCGCGTTGTGCTACTCAGCGTGGGCGTCATCGATCTGGAAGTAGACCAGACCGTGCATCACGCCGGAGTGGTCGTCCATCCAGAAGTAGGAGTCGTTCTCCTTATACTGGCCAGCGTGAAAACCGTAGGAGTAGTCGCCGTCTAAGAACACCAACTTTACTCGGATATAGATACAGAAGTGATGACGCTCCTCAGGGCAGACGTTTCCTGGAAGACAATGGTGACCATTGTCCTGATGATAGAGTTGTAGCGTTGCGCAGCCGCCGCGAGAGCACAAGCTACCGTTCGAGGAGTCCATTACGTAGGCAGAATCAGCCATGTGAGTTACTTAGTAATCAATCTGTTTCTAATGTTACTATTTCTCAACTAGTAGAAGCACTCCAAGTTATAAAGAATGGGAACACTCATAACACTACAATGCCCTTGAGTTCATTACAAAATGTTATTCCAGAATTTAACCCCTCTCGTCAGGAGCAAACTGTCAAAACATGGTTGCAAAAAGTGAATGAGTGTGCTCAAATTTATAACTGGAATGAAACACAAACAATCCACTTTGCGTTGCCAAAACTTAAGGGCGTAGCTCAGAAATGGTATGAGGGACAAAATAGTTTGTTGTACTCGTGGGACGAATGGCAACAAAAACTGAGAACTGCATTTCCGAGCGACGAGAACTATGGGCAATTACTTACTGCTATGCTTGCCAAACGTGCTCGTTTTGGCGACTCTCTAGAGGACTATTTTCACGAAAAAGTTTTGTTGTTGAATCGGTGCGACATAACAGGTAAAAATGCAATAGATTGTATTATCTTTGGTATAGAAGATCGCAGCATTCGCCTAGGCGCTGAAGCAGCACAATTTGTAAGTATGGAAAAATTGCTTTGTTTTCTACGCAACGCTAAAGGTGGTAAATCTACGGGCAGTTTCGACCGGCGGCGAAAAGGTATGAACATGAGAGATGATTCGTCTTTCAATAAAAATGCAGCAGGTAATAGTGTTAGAAAAACGGTGACTTGTTACAACTGCCATGAGGATGGGCACTATAAGTCTGATTGTCCAAAACCCGCAGTAAAATGCAACAACTGTCTTTTGTTCGGACATCAAACAGATAAGTGTCGAGCGGCTAAAACCGCTACAAAGGACAAAACAAAAACAATTTTATCCGTATTCTCGAACAAAAGTAATGACGATAAATTCTTTAAACTTGTCACTATTAACGGTGTCACTAAACGTTGTTTTGTAGATTTTGGAAGCAACGTGACAGTGATTAAACAATCAGAATCTAAAAACATAAATTGTGACTGGACGACAGACGATTTACCCGTTTTCAAGGGTTTTGGTAAAAATTCCGTAGATGCTTTGCAAAAAGCAACTACTGATATCGTGGTTGATGGAATTAAGGCAAAAGTAGAAATTTTTGTGGTTCCTGACAATGTAATGGACTCTCCAGTGCTGGTTGGTCAATCTTACACAGAACAACCACATATCTCGTTTGAAAAAGACTCAGAGCAGCTGAAACTTAAAAGAAAGCAGATCAAATTATTTAATGCTGAAAATGTGGACGTCAATGAGCTAACCATAATTAAAGTAAAATGTAATCCATTATTTACAGGCAACGTTTATGTTGAAGAAAGTCTGAGACTAGAATCAGGTAGAGAACATTGTGTGGTTCGCGGAATCTTTACTATACAGAAAGGATACGGTGAAATATTAATAAGGGGAGTTTCAGGCAAAGGATTCGAGCTAAAGGAAGGAGTGCTACTTGCTAGGTGCGTTCCGGCCGAAGAGGACATGGCAGAATCGATACCTCTACAGGTAAGGTCTATCAATAAAGAGAAACCGCGTGTTTCTATAAAAGAAAAAGATTTGAATGTAGATAAGGAGTTGAAAACTGAAACGATTGCAGAGTTAGTTGAACTTTTGAACACGCACAGATCGACTTTCGCTTTTGATTTAAGCGAGTTAGGAAAAACGGATGAAGTTGAAATGAGTATTAAGGTAAAGGATGATACACCTGTAGTTTTTCGACCATATCGCCTATCAGCTCATGAGAGGCTCAAGGTACGCGAAATGGTACAAGAACTATTAGACAATGACATAGTCCGCCCTTCAACATCTTCGTATTCAAGCCCAATCGTTTTAGTTAAGAAAAAAAATGGTGAGTCGAGGATGTGCATAGACTACAGGGCACTGAATCGGAAAACCATAAAAGAAAATTATCCTTTACCTAGGGTTGATGATCAGATCGATGATTTAGCTGGACACGAGTATTACACAACGTTGGATTTAAGGTCAGGCTACTATCAAATCCAAATAAACGAAGAAGATCGTCACAAAACTGCATTTATCACCCCGATGGGCATTTTGAGTTTAACCGCATGCCCTTCGGGCTGGTAAATGCCCCAGCTGTGTTCATGCGAATGATTAGCCAAGTACTTGGCCAAGCAAGACACCGTATAGCTTCCGTTTACATGGATGATATAATTATACCTTCTCACTCTATAGAAGAAGGAATGGCACGTCTAAAAGTGGTTTTGCAATTGTTACAAGAATCCGGATTGACTTTAAACTTGTCGAAGTGTTGTTTCTTCCGCCAAAATGTGGAGTATCTTGGATTTGAATTGAGCAAAGACGGAATCAAACCAGGATCTAAAAAGATTCAGGCGGTTGCCGAATTTCCAATTCCAAAAGATCAACACTCGGTTCGACAGTTTATTGGACTGTGCAGTTTTTTCCGGCGATTCATAAGAAACTTTGCTGTCATTGCCAAACCACTTACAACTTTATTAAAGAAAGATGTAAAGTGGATATGGGATAAAGAGCAGCAAGAAGCATTTGATTTTCTGAAAACAGAACTGTGCAGAAAACCAGTTTTAGCTTTATATAATCCTGCGGCTGAAACAGAAGTTCACACCGATGCCAGTAAAGCAGGTATTGCTGGTATACTCATGCAACGCTGTGATGATAAAGGATTGCGACCGGTTGCTTATTTTAGTCGCCAGACTACAACGTATGAGCAAAATATGACTGCATACGAGTTGGAGACCTTAGCGGTCGTTGCTTCACTTCAGCGATTCAGAGTGTATTTAATTGGGACAGAATTTAAAGTCTACACAGATTGCAACTCGTTACGAGCTACGTTTTTGAAACGAGATCTATTACCTCGAGTTGCAAGATGGTGGATTATACTTCAAGAGTATAACTTCACCGTCGACTACAAACCTGGCACAGCAATGTGTCATGTCGACGCTCTAAGTCGGAATTCCGTACCACCAACAGATAATTCCAACACTGTAGATGAATCTCGGTGCAATGTCATGGAAATTACAGAAATGGATTGGATAACCACAGTTCAGCAAGAAGATCCTAATGTACAGCAAATAGTTGCTGTTCTTAATGGTCCTAATGTGAAGGACATATCGGAAATTAAAGAGAACTATGTTCTCAAAGACTCGAAATTATACAGGAAAACTAATGAAGGCGACAAATGGGTGGTACCAAAGGGTGCCAGGTGGCAGATAATGAAGCAGAATCATGATGATATCGGGCATTTCGGTATTGACAAAACTTTGGCAAGGATCCAAAAATCGTATTGGTTTCCACGTATGCGGAACTTCGTAAAAAAGTACATTCGCTCCTGCCTTGAATGTAGCTACGCCAAAGCTACATCTAATGCCAAACCACCATTAAACCCGATACCAAAAGCAAATGCACCATTTGAAACCATCCATATTGACCACGTTGGACCTTTTGTCAAAAGTTCAAAAGGCAATACGCATATCCTAGTTATTATAGAAGCGTACACAAAGTTTATCTGCCTCAGACCAGTGTCGAGTACAAGCACCGCTGTAACCATCAACAAATTGAAAGACTATTTTACTACATTCGGTGTCCCTAAACGATTGATTTCTGATCGGGGAAGTAGTTTCACCAGCAACAGTTTTAAGAAATTTGTTGATGATGCAGGGATTAAACACGTGCTTAATGCTGTTGCGACTCCAAGAGCAAATGGTCAAGTGGAGCGATATAATCGCACCCTCTTGGAGTCACTTACAGCCAAATGTGTAGGACATAGTGAAAGTAAGTGGGATACTTATGTGCCCGAAGTACAGTGGGGTCTTAACAACACTCACAACAGAGGCATAGGCTGCACACCATCAGAAGCTCTTTTTGGTCTTAATCTAAGTAGCATCAGTGAGAACAAGGTAAAGCGTTACATAAATGAAGATTTACAGGACAGGACAAAACTACAGGACATCCGCCAAAAAATCGACTCACACATAAGCAACTATCAGAAGAAACAGAAGTCTCATCATGACAAAACATCAAAAACACCTCATCAATATAAGGTAGATGATTTAGTCAGCATTGAACGGGAAGTTCCATCATCTGGACAAAGCAGAAAACTGGTACCGAAGTTTCAAGGTCCCTACAGGGTAAGTAAAGTCTTAGATCATGATCGCTACGTGATAGAAGACACTCCCATCACAAGAAAAAATAATAGAAGCTACTGTACAACGGTAGCAGTGGATAAAATGAAGCCATGGTTAGTTTTCCATCCACCGCATACATCCGATGATGACGAACAAGAGAGCCAGGGAGGAAATAACTAGGGTTGTTTTTTTTGTTTGCGATTGTTGATTGTTTGTGTTGGTAATGCTGGTTACATTTACTGTTGGTTAAACTGATTAATAAGAAACAAAACAGATTGGTTATTATTTGGGACGTAGATAGAAGCGATCTACGACCAATAAGTCAGACATAATTGGGAGCATCTTGGGACATAGATAGAAGCGATCTATGACCAAATAAAGAAAAAACTTTGTGGGATGTGAATAGAAGCGATTCACAACCACACTTACATATTATAATGTTGTTATAAATTATTGTAGAAAGTTCTTTAATGAGTTTTATATAACCAAATTTTTGATTTATTGCTTTATACTAAACCGTAGAATGTGAATAGAAGCGATTCACAACTACGCTGATTATATTTAATAATAAAATTAAAAGATATATGATATATAATACATAGAAAGTAGTTAATGGCTAAGTTATTTCTTAAGTATACCAATTGTTTAAAATAATAATAATAATCATAATTGTATGAATTTGAAATTTGATGCAGTAAATGTATAGTTGTACATAGGTATGATTACAAATACACGAGGACGTGTATATCGTTTGGATGGCCGAACTGTTGCAGATTTATTGTGAATATTATTTATTTTAAATATCATAACTTATTATCGGAATTAAATTAACATAAATACACTGATTTGATTAAACATTCCAATAGTTCGACCAATCAAATACGACCCGAATCCTTCCGGTCGGCGTACGACTCCCCACCGCCCCTTCTCCGCCGGGCGCTGGTGAGTCGGACATTCTTCCGGTCGGCGTGCGGCTCCCCACCGCCCCTTCTCCGCCGGGCGCTGGTGAGTCGGACGTCCGGGTGGAGGGAGACAGTTCGTTTTCGTCAGCCGTTGAGTGCGCACGTAAATTTGTTACGAATAAGTTTGTAGTGATTTTGTGAAAGTGAAAAAGTTATTTCAATACAAGTGTTACTGAAACCTGGAGTTTCATTTCCTGTCGCAGAACGTCTACAGCAATATTAAAATCTTACTATAAATCTTTGCCATGAAGGATTATACCGGGAGTAACGGAAAGGGTATATAAGCCGAAAGGAGGTCAAGGTACTCATGAAACTGAACTACTTTCCTATGGAACATGGGTCGAAATATGAAAAAAAAATTGAACCTCCCATAGTAAATCAATTAGCTGATCGGCGATTTTGTATGGGAGGTCCAATCTTTTTTTTTCATATTTCGGCCCATGTTCCATGGGGAGAGTTGTTCAGTGTCATGAGCACCTTGACCTCCTTTCGGCTTGTTATACCCTTCCTGTTACTCCCTGTATTAAGAACTAGAACTAGGATTAGTTAAGTCATACACTTTAGTCGCACGATTCGATTTTATTGATCTGACAAATTATATTAAAACTTACCATTTTATTATAATTAAGCTATGGTTTTCAAACTGCTTTGTATATTATTTCATTATCGTCATCGCTATCATCACTGTAATGCATAAAAGGTGTTTCTTCCAAGCGTGCCTTAGTAGATGCCAAATATCTTATAGGACCTTCGTTTCGTAGCCTGAAAAATTCAATAATTAGTTTCCACTATGCCATAATATAGTCACTTGATTAAGTAATGAGGTGGCAACATAAAGCCTAAGTGATTTTGTAAAGAAAATGAACGATATGGGCTATTTAGTTCAAAGTCTGGCCAATTGTAAGTTCTGATTATTTTTTCTGCCCGAATAGCCCTTCACTCAAATTTATACGAAGGAACACTTACCTTTCTTGTTTCACATCAATAGTGCTTGGCCACCTTGGCCAGGCAGGTGACTTTGAGGGATTCAAGGCAAGGCCAGGTTGCCACTGCGGCAAGGTGGGCCTCGTATCATCATATTTCGTGGCACCAGCGTGTGACTCCGGCAAACTGGGCCTCGTATCACCAGCTGGCGAATTTGGCAGTATGGGCCTACCAGTCAATTGGAAAGCGCTATATGATTTATATGGAGTAGTAGACGTAGGGTTCAAGTGAAAGACACCAGGAAAAAGTCCTGCCAAGGTGGGCCTCTGATTTAACTTGTTGGCACTAGGCGATAAGGTTTGCATTGTGGGTCTTTTATTTAGATGGAAGCTGTTAAGCAGAAAATTCTGCGTGGTAGGTTTTTGATTCTGCTTAAGGACAGTAGGCGGTAAGGTCTGCTTTGTTGGCCATTGATTCTTGAAACCACTAGGTGGTACATCTGATAAAGTGGGCATCAGGTCCACCCGAACGCTGCCAGGTGGCAAGTCGTCTTCGAACTGATTCAACCCAAAGGCATCAGTCTCTAAATCGGGTAAAGTAGGCCTCGGAGACAAGTCTGAGAACTCAGTCTCTAGTTCTGGGGATGTAGACAAACTATTTTCATCTTGCGGCTGAAATCGAAATAAATCATTGAATTTACACTAAGGGTACGTCAACTATTAGTAGCAAGAGGTTATTTGAAGGTCTTCACATTAATCCTTTTTCATTCATGCATATATCACGCCTATGTCCCTTGAGGGGTAGGCAGAGCGTAAATGGCTGTGAAAAAAATACCTCAGTACAATCTATTTCACGATGAGATTATGTGATGCATACCCAGCTTGGTGTTGTAGGCTCTTTAACTTCTGGCATTTGAGTCCTGGTGACTTTGGGCAAGACTTTATCCCTTGTCTGGTCCATGACCTGAATCCAGGTGGTTTTAAAATTCCTGTTCCTGCTCCTCAATGGACTTGGGCCCGTATTTCCAGTGTCTCCTGATCCTTTTTGTGAAGCTGAAAATATAAAACACACACACGCAACACATTATCCCTTGCGGGGTAGATTAGATAGAGCATAAAATGTCGGTTATGGAGTTAAGATTAATACCTACCAAACGCAAAAACACATCAAAAAACTTGCTATAGTGCCATACCTATACATATCCCACGTGCTATTGGCCAACTATTAGTCCGCCATAGCCCAAATGAAAGAGGCGTCGTCAGCACTAATGGCAAAAGCCGCAGGTTAGAATTCTACCTGTGGTAGATAATTTGGAAAGTTTTCTGATAAAATCCTAAGTATGGTTAGTTTATCAATGGAGTTAACTTACTGTCATCATCTCTAGCTCTTACGAATATTGTGTCCTTGTCTGGCTCGTTGAAAATTTCATCCCTCATTCCACCGCGATGGTATATCGTTGTGTTGTCACCTGTAATGTAATACAATTATGAATTACCAACACAAAAATCTATTAAGGTATATCTAGGTATTGGCAGTTTTTAGGTTCAATAATAAGCATAACACAACAGACATGAACAAATAAAATTAGGTTAGGACTGAAAGCGCATTGAATATGAATAGGTATCATTGAAATCGCATTATGTAACTGGCCTTGGCGCAATTTTCTGTTTTGTAAACGAGGGCTGGTGTAACCATGAGGGATTCAAGAATATTATGATAAGAGCACACTGCCTGCGTATGCGTTGCGTAGTGCAGGCAAGCAGTGTGCCGTACATCATACAGTCCCAAACATTACAACAGGGAAGCGCGTAATGACGTGCACGCATAATACGAGCTGCATACGCAGGCAGTCTTCTTCTTCTTTTCAAGCGGGACACCGAGTCGTCCAACGACGCAGAAGGCAGTGTGCTGTGTCCTTTATTAAATGTACATCCTGTTTCACACTTATGGCTAGTGTTAATATTCTTCGCCTGTTTGTAGCTACAGTAGCAGCAGCTGCAGCCATTGCAAGTAGATCACACTCCACTAGCTCTTCAAGCAACCGAGGCCCCGCCGGCGGGGTCGCGAAGGTCCCTCATTTGTGCTCTTCTTTGGTAACTACCGGAAACCGGTAGACTTACCCCGATCTGTTCTTCCCAGAACAACTGGTAAGCCCAGTCGCTTCCCAAAGGGTGTGATTAGGCTGGTTGTTTGAACTTAGATTTGAACAACCACACATACACTTCCGGGTGAGCCTTCTGCTCTCCACGAAACAGCTAGGTTTAGCCCCGGGGCTGAAATCGTAGGGACAAGAAGGAAAAAACCTTTTTGCATGCACAAAACCTTTTTGTAGCGTAAACAACACGTACGTGCAAAAGTAAGGAACTCTGCCATAGAGTAGTTGTATCCGTAAGCGACCCCGGCAGCCACCGCAGCTATCACGCCGATGCAGACATCAAACCGCGCAAGCTCGGTCCACCAGCTGGTTGTGACACTTACGTGCAAAAGTAAGGAACTCTGCCATAGAGTAGTTGTACCCGTAAGCGACCCCTGCAGCCACCGCTGCTACCACGCCGATGCAGATGAAGCAGAACATTATGCAGGTGAGCACGAAGGTTATAAGTCTGGAAACAGAAACATATATCACGCCTTTATCCCTACTGGGGGTAGGCAGGGCTTTGACGGTCATACTATATAAGAATACGGTCGCTATCGCCACAAATTAGGGAGCCAGCGCGCGGGGCGCCTTCTATCGCTGCGTTTGCGAAAAACCGAGTATCACTGTCTTACTCTAGTGACAGGTTAGCAGATTACCGCCCGAAATTAAGATACGCACCCCTCAAGTTCTTTAGTCAACTCTTCCGACACCTTCGATAAGAAATGGAGTAGTGTTATTTAAGCTGGCATCACATTCATTGCCTCTTACGACACCCACGAGAAAGAAATGAGGTAGTGATATTTAAGCTGGTATCACACAGTGCAAGATGTTTACCTAATAATCCTTTGTAGGGTTTTACGATATCCACGGATGGAACTAGGGTGATGCTATACTAATTCGGCATCTCACGGCATTTCATAAGACATATATAAAATTTACCTCTGTATAAAGTCAAATGCCCAAGCAAAACAGCTAAATATACCACAACACATGCCAATTCAATATTTAGCTTTGTAACATAGTCCGTTATGTACTAGCTATCATTCGACGTGGCAAAGGATTTCTGAAATAAAAAATATATTACAGTTATTAGCGAAGATACACTTGCATAATTTCGCAGGCAAAGATGAAGCCGCGGTAGCCTCGACGGAAGAGGCGTCACCAGCACTAATGGCGAAAGTCGCAGGTTCAAATCCTGCCTGCGGTAGAGCAAATGTTTGAAAAGTGCCATACATTATTGGTGTCATCATCATCATCAATAATTATCATTCATTAACATCACATCCACCCACTGCAGGGTATAGGCCTCTTCTCTATTTTACCACTCTTCACGGTCATATCATAAATTATTGGTGTACGGAAAATATAGGCTGTTTCACTAGTGACCGATAGCAAAAACCCAGAACCGGCTGGTCATAAGGAACAAGTAAAATATTTTTGAGGATAGTATAACGATAAATAATTTTATCTACAATCATTTCGTAATATTCGTTTTACAGAATCGAAAGTACGAACGTAATGAACTGCATATAGCCTTTAAAAAAAACTTTCATACTACTGGCAGCTACATAAAGTAACTCGATTTCTAGTATTTGAAAAAAAAATTAAACAAATTGACCCGCGTACCAAATTGTAATCTGTCCCAATTTGATACTGGCCAACAGTAAGTCAAATGAAAAAAAAACAAGTGTTACCCAGGCGGGACGACACTTGAAATTATGAGGACTTATTTATTATTAAATCTTTGTTTCAAATCATTTTTCGAATTAAAATTCACCGATAAATGCTTTTTAATTTTAAAAGTTGTTCAGTTTTTATGAGCCTCCATTTTAACGTTTAGTTAAAAAGTTACTTATGTACAAAAGTCGTTCAGTTGGTGGTTCAGTAGATAGGCTTGCAATCGCCATAGTGCAGTGCGGAGGTTTGAATTATTTTTCATAGTTTTTCTTGTAGAGTGTAGATAAAATTGTGTATGCAACTGCATATAATTAGGCTTTAGAATGCTCGTGTCAAACTATTATCACACTCGGCTGCGCCTCGTGTGATAAACAGACACTCACATCCTAAAGCCTCTCATTAAGGCGTTCCGTTTTCCATACAAAAGTTCAATGGAGTTATGTATGTAAAGGAGACAAGAGTCGGTTTAAAAAACTTGATGGGGAGTCCCGTGGGTATATAAGATTGTCGCAAAACACTAAAAAGAATTTTTAAATAATCAGATTTCCCCGTAAAAAGCGAGTCGCCACTTTACGAAAATAGATGAAGCTACTGCTGCAATAAATACGTTTAATTTTATTGTGCAGAAAATACTGATTATCTTTTAACTATAAGTAGTTTTGCGACAAATTTACGTGTGCCTTCATCATTCAGAATAAAGTTTCTTTAAAAAGAAACTCTACAGCTCATGTGTGACCCGACTGAAGTGCAGTTTTTCGTTTGTATGACGTAACGAACCACCTTAAGGCCGCTATAGAGCTTTTCACGAAGCCCATACAATTTTCCCTGCCAGACCTCTCGGAGCGTCATTTTGCGAAAAACATGGGGATGTTTGAATATTTTTTACAGTGATATTATGAATAAAAATAAATATATTTTTCTGCAATTAGATTAAGTACATCTTCTTAAATAACATATATTTTTTTTAAATCTTTACTACTGTTATTTTTTCATACAGAAGCCGTTATAATGGCGCATTATTTTGCAAAAAATCGTATATAAAAACGTGGTATTATTCTATATTTCTGAATAAAATTGTAAAATGTTCACTGTAGACTTTGTTCTCAAATATATACTCTATTTTTTTGTATAATTGATATTTATTTACAGTGAACCAAAACTCTAAAACTCACGCTTGATTTGAGGTCTTTTCCTGAATTTTGGTTTTGTCGCTTTAGATATCGCTGTTTGTAACAGGTTTAAAACTAAAATGTTCATATTTACATTGTACATTTTTTAGATGAAGATATGCTTGATTAAATGTTCAAGTAACATATTATTTTTACATAACGATTTTCGAGAAACTCGCATGTTTTTAAAGCCAATATTTGCAAATTTGCTAGAAAAAATTGAATGCGCTCTTAATAGGCAGTTGCATAAACCACTATTTTCTCTAATAATGAATTTATCTCATTTTATATGAATGACACAAACAATACCTTTATGTTAAAGTCTGAATCATGAAATTCAGATGAAATGGACCTTTGTTCATTTTATTATTTATTTATTCTACTTATATAAGTTCTACCATTGTTTAGTGTTTGTCTAGCATGGTTTTGAGATTTGATTAAGTTTGTTGAATAAAGGTCCATTTCAGTAAAAGTCGTCTTAACCCGCTGGTGTTCCTAATACTCGCAAAGAAAAGATGAGAAAAAGATGATACTTGTATTTACATTTTGTAACATAAGTTTTGGACATTGTGGTGCAATTTGTGGTGAATCGGATTTTAAATAACTATAGAGTCGCAAGTTCCGGTTCAGTATCTTTGTATCATCATCATCATCATCACATACTTCAACAGAGGTGTAAGTTTTCGTAAGATTCGTCCCTAGATTCGTAGAATAGGTACACTAGCTGAAAAGCATTTGTAAACTACCTATCTTATGTAACAGTTTTTTGAGGTGCAAGTTTTCGCAAGATTCATCCTGTCGAATAAGTAGGTACCTATTGGTCTCATTTATTTTCTGACTGAAAAACATTTGAAAACTAACCTGCAGGTGTGAGTTTTTTAGTGAGTTTATGTGTATAATTCCTTGTGCGGCACAAGTTGTGTTGTGACTATAGAATGGGCCAGGCACTACTGAAGCGGATTCGAAAATGGAGCGAAACTAAGCAAAGATTCTGCCATCATACCAGTTTCAATCATAAATCAATCCGAAGAAAATAAAGAAGTACAAAATCAAAAATAAATAATAAAATTATCAATCACTTAGAAATAGCACCAGAAAACAAAACTCATAGAGAAAAAGTAAACAGACTCACGTCAAACAAGTGTCAAACAAACTTGAAATAATGACAGCGATGACAACAAACGGGAAAGTCTCTGCTTTTCATTATCACCTTCTTGCTTAAAAATACTCTTTTTGAATACATTGCTCGCATCGCACTATTATGTCTGTGCATCGCACATTCGCACGGCTTGGACGCAAGGCGCAAGCTCCACAGAAAAGACGTCAGACGTGAGCGACGTGACGTGAGACATAAGATGGCATCCTGTCAAACAAATAATAGTCGGAAACGTGAGACGCGCGGCATCGTGACGCTTGAACACGTTTCTATAGGTACTATTTTTGAAAACATTCTTCATCTTTTCGAGTGGGACACCGGGACACCGAGTCGTCTAACGAAACGACCCGATGAACCCTGGTGTCAGAGTTTTTCAACCGCCTACTACAAGTAGCAGGCCTCTGACATGGTTTGGTAACGACCGCTGTCTAAGTAGGCATAGACTGCAAAAAGACTGCAAACCGGGACAGACGGCCTAACGTTAGGCCATCGGTCCCGGTTGGGCCCTCCAAAGAACGGAACCATCTTGCTTTCGGACAATCAAGTGGTTCAGCCTGCAATTTCCTAACCAAACTGGGAACGATACGGCACGGCTTGCACTGGTGGCGCAAAAATGATGCTAAATTATTTCCAAGTATTTATACTAAACTTTACTAAACTATAGTTTACTCTGAGAATTACTCGCCACTAGCTTTGTTTTGGATAGCAAACTGAGTATTTCTAGATAATGTTAATGTTATTTAGTTTCCTAGCCAGCACGACTCAGAACTCAAGAGTATTTTGTAAAATTATTGTTCTTTCTTTTTGGCAAAGCGCATGTGAGGCTATAAAGTATAAATTTTATACTTACGGAACGAAATAAAAGTTCATTGGAATGTAGTTTCACTGAGACATAGGTACCGGCTCAGTTGGTAGTGACTGCTTGCGTTGGGCGGACGCGCCGCCCGCCCTAGCAAACGCCGCGCCGAAAAACACGCGAAAATATCACACACACATTTGACAACTTTCATAAAACTTTGCCAGTGCAGTGTATTGAAATCTTATTGAAACAGACGTGGTGAAGTTTTTTTTGGGTGCTCCAAACAGTGGATTGATTCGGATTCCCATCAAAAGGTAATTTAAATTCTTGCTTCAGAGTTTCCGTTATGGAATTTGCGCCAAATGAAATTGAAAATGTTCTTCGTAAATTATCCGAATGCTATCAATGCTCGTCTTACTAAGTAGGTATCTTGCCTACTTAAAGATAGCCATTAAAATGGACACAACATTTGGACTTTCTGTTTAGGTCAGGGAACATACTTAGGTTTTGTTATGTAGGTATGATATTATTAAGATTATGTATGACATTATGAGCTCTCAACATTTTTACTAGGTTTTGGGGAAAATGAACTTATACAGTTCGGGAGTAATTTTCAAGTTCCGCTACTCAACGAATACGGTTATTGTTCTTGTTCAGAATGTTGGTCTCTTAATGGGTCGGTTAAAATGTACTACTGATACTGACGGTTTTTTTCTTGACGGACCTACCTTACTTGCCTAAGTGAAATGTCAGCTATACCGGGAGTAACGGAAAAGGTATAACAAGCCGAAAGGAGTTCAAGGTACTCATGGAACTGAACAACTTCCCCATGAAACATGTGTCAAAATGTAAAAAAAAATATATTTGACCTCCTATACAAAATCGCCGATCAGCCAATTGATTTACTATGGAAGGTCCAATTTCTTTTTTCACATTTCGACCCATGTTCCATGAGGAAAGTTGTTCAGTTTCATGAGTACCTTGACCTCCTTTCGGCTTGTTATACCTTTTCCGTTACTCCCAGTATAAAATAGAATATGATGGTCCCAAGTTGGTCCCCTAATAAAATGGTTAGGTTCATAATATGTGCTGCTGATAGCAGCTGTTTGACTGATGGAGTAGGCTCGCAAAAGTCAATTTTATTTAATTAACTATCGTCAAATGACTCGTGATGTAGGTAATATTACCTATCGTCAAATGAAATGACACGTACACGTGATGTAAAGTAATATTTCGTCTACTCACGCCATAGTTTGTCATATAAAGTACGGCTGTCCGAATAGGCTAGAATTCACAGCTGTCAAACTCATACTAAAAGACATGTCGATCAAGAAAAATAGACCTTATGTCATTGCCCATGATTTTGTCAACTGTCAAATATGTCCTATTCGAACGGCCGTATTGTAGTCAAATAGTGGAATTTCTATCACCGCTTTTAGCTTCCAATACCTACGATCGGCCGTGCTTGATATGTACGAATGGTTAAGGTACCAGTAAACAGTGAACGACACGACGCTGCGACAGACGTAACAGTCGTCACAGGTTTGTGTATGGATTTCTATCAAAACAGTTAGTTAGTTGTTAGTCAACCTGACTTGAAGACGTCACTTATTTTTATTTGCTATCTCGATTCGTGAGACATGACACGTGAAACAAAGCGACGCTCGAAACCGTTTCCATATAAAATTTATGTAACAGAAGAGACGCTGTGAGAGTTGAGACGCGCGTCTCATCGCCACAATTGTTATCTTACGTTTCACGTCTCAGTATAGCAAGCAAGGCGTTATCTACACTGAGAGTTATTTGTTTTGATAAAAGTCCATACACATGCCTTATAAATGCAAGGCGTTATCTGCACTGAGGCGTGAAACGTACCTAAGATGACAATTGTGGCGACGAGACGAGAGTTGAAACGCGCGTCTCGTCGCCACAATTCTCACAGTGTCTCTTCTGTAATATACATTTTTATATGGTAGGTAAGTAAAGGTTTCTACTTAGTCCTCACGATGCCGCCGCGGAAGAACTAAACTTATCTTATAAACACCTAAACTTATCTTTATGTACGTAAAAGACGTCTGCTGTAAGGATAAGTCTCTATAAGTATTAAATTTTATTCAAATCCATACATACAAAACAGCTGTTGTACATTCGACAAGTCTTGGCGACGCGTCGTCTGCTGAGGCGCCTTAAGTTCCAGTAACTAGATTCTTATTAGGCTACCGACTTGTAGTCCAAAACCAATTTATACCTTAACTTTTTACTGCCAATGGATTCAGTATAATGGACTGGAAAATCGGTATAATGTAGCTCCATTAGATTCTAACCGACGCGACGACGGCTGAAAATAAAAAGCATTTCTAACTACTCAAAGTCGATCTTCAAACGTTTAGTAATGTCTAGTGTATTATTACCTATATAGGGTGATATTTTACTAGTGACCGATAGCGAAAACTCAGAATCGGCTGGTGGATAGAAACAACTTTCATAGGTCAAAATCCGAAAAAAAAATTTGGTCCTCCCATACAAACTTGCCGATCAGCTGATTTCAGTTACTTACTATGGGATGAGAGATCCAATTTTTTTTTCGTATTTAGATCTATTTTCCTTAGGGAAAGTTGTCCCTTTTCACCAGCCGATTCTGAGTTTTCGCTATCGGTCACTAGTAACATCCTAGTTACCCATTATCTGTGGTAGTGTAAGCAAAAGATTTCTACCTCACCCCGCGGCGGATTTCGTTTATTAAATCCTTTTCCCGTGGTAAAAACGTATGCTAATTTTTAGGTATCACTAAGGACAAACTAACGCACTACCTACTTATACCATTTTGGACTACAAAGGTAAACCCAGACTGAGCTACATACAAGGCAACTTACTGTCACAAGAACAGGAATCTTGTTTTTGTGACGATAGTCCTGTTTGTGACAGTAGGTACTTCAACCGAGCCAAGGAATAACGTCCAGAGACAAAATTATAACTGCCTTTTAGTCGATTGACCAGGGCTCATCGGGTTGTTGAACGACTCGGTGTCCCACACGAGGAGAGAGAGAAATATTTTGTCTTTAGGCGTCACTTCTTGGACCATCCTGTAGGTACCTATACCTAGAGGAGCTTTTGCTGTCGACGCGACGGCAAAGCTAAGTTTGGACATACGAGTGCTGAACAAAGTAGATAAAGGTGCTTTGCTTTACATAGAAAAGTATCTAGCACTGTAATTGTGAAGAAATTAACTCATAATGCCAAATTAGGTAGATATGTGAAAAATGTGTAATTACGCCAAATGCAGTGAGAAATGTTATACCTATTTATCTTCTATTTATGCATCCCGAAATCGATTGCTATTTTATTAATAATTGTTTCAAAATACACTAACAATAGCAAAACCGTCCGTATAGTGAATCCGTATATGTTGGAGGCTAATTCTGCTGGTAATACTATCATCATCAGCACATCAACCTAAGGGACCAAGTTATACTGGTCTTTTTCAGTGTTTGTATAAAAAACAAATATATGTTGGTCCCTTAAATAAGAAGGTTAATGTACTTCTGCCAGTACAGCTATTACATACAGTGTAAACACATTACGAGCCACAAACTGTGTATGGTACATACATGCATACCTATACCTACAACTTTAAGGCTATTAAACTCCTTACCTAGTATGTTTGAATGTTGAATTTGATATTACATTATTAAGTAAATTCAATAACCTTAAAAACTTGTTTTAGTTTTTAACTTAGGGTCAATTGTAAAAGTTGTTAACTTTCAGTACACAGCAAAAGTTTTCAGTACACCATTCCTTATTACACCCGGTAAATTTTGCTGTTGCGCGAATAAATAAATTACTCCAGATAATTAGGCGACTCATAAGCTGCTTATAATTCCCGGGAGCGTCTTATGATTATGAGTCCCGGCATCGCAAAATCTCTGTTTAGTGCCTAAATGAAGTCCTTTCATGATAAGAGGTTAAGAAATTGAGGTTTGTGGCTATGGAACTGAAACAAAAAGTTAGACATGAGACGTGGTTTAGTTTAACTGTTTAAATTAGTCGCATGGAAAAATAATTTAAAATTGGCAGCGACATGTAAAATTACAAAAATAATTTTTAAATAAAATGATTATGCCGTGTTTTCAGAATAAGAGTCTAGTAATTTCGATATGCCCTAGGAAGATAGCCGTAACTCAAGTTACAGCAAAATGCGTTTTTATCATTTCCATACCTCTTTTGATTTTTATCTACATTTTGGTCCACTCCAATTAATTTGATACGCCCATGGAAGAAAGTCGTAACGCAATAAAAAAACTCATACACAACAAATCCATCTTTCTCATTTTGAAAATAAAGTCGCCTGTTCAATGTATTCAAGTTACGTGTTAAGTAAGTATATTTTTTGTGTAATTGTGTTCTTTTTTTTAAGTTTTGAAAGAATAACGTACATGACTTGAAATAAAAGTTTTTATACAAACTGACCAAAAGTCAGCGTTCACATTAATTTTTACTATAATCCATAACAATCATAATTCTAATTAAGTACTCGTAGGTAACATAAATCTATAAGTTGTAATCATAAATAAAGGTTGAAGGACGTTACATTATTGATCTTCTTATTGTATTTTGATGGCTTCACCTACCAATAGGTATTGGCTATTGGCTATTCCACAAACAATGGCTATCATTGTAAACAACTCTGCATTGAGAACTAAGGAGATATTTTGATCAGTTAATATTGTTCTGATAGTAATTACTAAGCTATGAGTTATGAAGATATGGTTCAGTCTGAGTGATCCGAAATCATGATTTAACTTTTAGCAAGGCTTTATTTTGCTATACTAATTTGTTTTTTATTATTTCGAGGAAAAAATTTGTATAAAAGTTTTGTGAACACCCCCTTAAAATATGTGTACTTACTTATTTTACTTAATTAAATGTCACCTTATACAGAGTGTTACTGGAGAGCGGGCATTTATTCAAACTGGTGAATCTAGGCATCTACTAGGTATATGAATTTTTACTATGGGATCATTAGCGAAATCAGCTGTTCCATAGCTACATTTTGCTTGAGTAGGTAGGTATAAGGATTTTGTATAGAATAAAAGATTTTTTTCGTGAAGGCACCATAGTAAAAGTTAATCATATCTAGAATCATGAGTTTAAATAAATGCCCGCTTTCTGGTAACATCCAATGTACGGGGTGTTAGGGACGGTGTAACGAAAACTTTGCAGGCGTGCTCAGACCATGAAACTGAACAACTTTTACTATGGAGCCAATGGTGGGAAACGATAAAAAAATTCCGACCTCCCATACAAAGTCAGTCAGCTGATCGTGAATTTTGTATGGGAGGTCAGCTGATCGTGAATTTTGTATGGGAGGTCGGAATTTTTTTTTCGTTTCCCACCATTGGCTCCATAGTAAAAGATGTTCAGTTTGATGGTCTGATTATGCCTGCAAAGTTTTCGGTACACCGTCCCCAACACCCTGTATTTAGACCTAAAATTAAAGAAATAATGGTGATCGCCCCAACCCAACCTACTATAATGTCACATACAATACCTTCAAGGCCCTGCCTGGGTGGTTCAATTTACCTTTAATTCCTTCGGTATTTATAGTAAACTGTTTCATATGTTTTTTTCAGTAACCATACGTGTCAAGGTTACACCCATGTTTCCTCGGCAAATTGAAAATGATCTTGCAGTTTAACTTTAACGAATAGTTTAGCAATCGACGGCTTGTGGCTGGTAGCGACTGCATGGCGAAAACAAGAGATTCTGTCTTATTAGCGTAGCAACTGGATGGAGATCGTGGCTCATAGCGTACCCTGGGGGAGGCCTACGTCCAGCAATAGCCTGCTATTGGCTGATCCAAAGCCCTTCATAATTACGGCCAGTGCGGCCTGATTAGGAAACTAAAAAGAACACGAATAGGAAAGTAGATAGTATCATTTTGCAGATCCTCGCATTATAATGAGCATACTTGTAACTAATTGTATACCTATGTATGTGTATCTATCTACTATCTGGGCGAGCATGTTCCACCATCGTCTGCATCGTCACTTAACATCAGGTGAGACAAATGCTAACCCATTGTTTATGAAAAAAAAAATGGATCCTGACCTGAAAACAAAAAGCACAAAGTACATACGGTAAGTCTCTCGCCTGCCTAGCTGTCTACTAAATAATTTCGCGTTTTTACGTACTTTAGTGGTATTCAAGGCTAACCACGAACCACTGAACTTGAGGCTTATTGGGAGCTATAAATCATACAATATAAACTGCAGCCGAATCAATACTATGGCAGGGATCACACACAACGTCCCTCGCTGCGCATTTTTAACGCATCCGTAACGCATGCAGAAAATGAGAATTTCCACGTTATTCACTGTATGTGTCACTGTAACAGTCACTGTAGCTGTCAAAATCATGTTATTGCTGTGACATAAGGTCTACTTTTGTTTGTTGACATGTCTCTTAGTATAAGTTTGACAGCTGTCAAATCTGACCTGTCCGAACGGCCGTACTTTAATTCCTTTGTCAAACGGTTTGACAGACGCATATGTCGACGCAGACGCATGCGATGCGTAGCCGTATGTATCTACCTATATGAATTCGAATAAGGCGGGCGTTCGAATTTTCTTAACCCATGCTATACGGATGCGAAAAAAAACGCTGTAACGGACGTCAATTATGATATCCGCCTAAACGACACCCAAGGGCAAAACTGAACGACATACATTATTACAGGTAGTTTTCAGGTGCTCACGATATCCTAAATTGCTTTCAATTGACAGTAATTTAAATGTTTGATTTGGTTTTTTAATAGAACATGAATATGGTAATTTGGTACCTAGGCCGTGAGATGCCGGATTAGAATAGCATCACAACAATTCTCATTGGTAATTTGGCACCTAATAACGCCTAACACGACACAAGGCCGTGTGATGCTGGCTAAGAATAGCATCACCCCAATTCTACCAATGGGTATTGTAAAAAGCGACTAAGGGATAATCGTCCAGGGAATGGGCGTTCCCTGTAAATGCAACAACCAAAGCAACAACTTGCACTGTATGTGGTCGCCAATGCACCTGCCAAGCAAGGTAAGTATGGCAAAGCATTGCCCTCCGATAGGGGAAGCCCACGGCCAGCAGTGGACTGTTGTAGCTGTTATGGATGGGATGGTATTCCATTGGTAATTTGGTACCTAATAAAGGCTAACACGGATTGGGTACGTTGCGTTGCGCTGCGTGGCCTGCTCGCACGTATGCACGGTTGTAGATAGTGTATGAACCTATGCAGGTGATACCCCGAAACACAAAAGCAGATAAAGGTTGTTAGGCATCCAAATAAAACCACATAAGGCTTGTCAGGCGTCCGGATAAATCCGGACATAGTGACATAGTTGGGCTTTCTGATTGCCTATCCGGCCAAAATTAGTGGCGTTCGGCCTGTCCGGCTATCATATAATACCACCATGATGAATTACATGTCCTTATTAGATACAACTGGTGCGTGGCGTGCATGCTGCATCCAATCTGTGCCAGCCTTAAATATCTTCCACAATTGCCATATTGTGAAAATGATGTCGCAGACACCTTTGCGTATTCGCGTCTATTCTTAGACTGTCTTTCAAATGATCTTTAATGTTAATATTTCATACTAATTCTTATGATCTTCTGTCTGGATCAACAGCCTCTAGCAACATAAAAATCCATGACAGATCTACCTATTTGTGACTATTTCGGGCACATCGACACCAATATTTGCATTGAAGTGGCTAGAAGCTCCTAAAAATAAACAGAACGGAAATAAAATGTATCTGGATCAAGCCATAACTACGAGTATCATCGTCGTATCATAGTCCGTATATCAGCCTGGTCCTGATTCCACCCGGTTTCGATTCTCTCGTTTCAAATTTACATAGGTAGGTAGTTCCAAAACGGCAAAACTAGGTATATGGAATCGGAAAGGTTGGAACCGAAACTAGTTGGGTTTTGAACTACAATATCACCCCTGCAGAAAGCCAAGTTTTACTGCTATAAACCACTTTTTGAACCTGTAACTTTTAGCTGACATGTCATATTGTCAAAAAACAAAAATAGACATGATTTTGACAGCTGCCAAGTATGACTTATTCTTAAGTCGATAATTACCATAATTTCTGATGACCGGAGCGGATGCGTCTGTCTAACCGTTTGACATAAACCGTATTCGTATCAAAGAAAGGTGAAATTCGCATTTTCTTAACGCATCGTTATATTATTATTTTCTGCAGTTCATCAAATCACCATAATGCTGATGATTAGCAGCGAATAGATCCAAAATCAAGGCCAGCCCACTATATTTGTCATCAGTGACCTATTCTATTAGCGCAGCTTCTCGCCACACGGTTATTTAGGAAATTAGGTTATTTGGGTTATTTATGCATCGTTTGCATAGGTGATGTGTTGCACCTGTAGACACAGAAAGGGTAACCTATACCTATACTGGGTGGGGTAACAAGACGAAAGGAGATCAAGGCACTCATGAAACTAAAGAACTTTCCCCAAGGAAAATTGGAACAAAATTGGACCTCCATTAAATCGTCGAACAGCTGGTCGATTTAAAATCTATTCGAGGTCAATTTATATTTTTCATATTTCATTTTCGACCTTTTGCTGTAACTTGAGTTACGACTTTCTTCCTAGGGGGTGTTGACAAAACTAATTCAAATTCAAAATTCATTCATCATAACGTGTGGACTACCGAGTACAGAAACAATTTGATGAACCTTGGATGACCCCTAAACAATTTGATGAAGCGTCAACGTCAGTTTTTAGTATCAGAAATTTGGAAATTCCTTGCGTCTGACAGACGCATGCGTTGAAAATGCACTAAAAATGCGCTGAAACTGAGGTCTAGTGTGAGATTCGCCTGATATTAATATTCCATTAGGTACTAACGCGGAAAAAAAACAAAAGCTAGAAATTCAACACAAGAGCCATTACCGGTGCTAAATTATTCATACGTAGTTAGCCAGAAAACCGTTACTATTTATTTGTGGAACCAATTCTCTAATTTATTAACCATCTTGACGGTATTTCGGTTAAAACCTTGTTAAAACGCCGAAGGTTAATTTGACATCCCAAGGCCAAGACAGTCGTAGAATACGATCCCTAAACCACAGCGAAAAATGGCTCGCTTGCGCTCAGCAGTGTGGAAACTTCATACAAACTCTCGAAACAGACGCGCGACGCTGCTTACAAGGAAACTGACGCAGTCTCATCCGAGCGAAATGCTCCCCGACTGCTTTTAGAAGGGAATAAGGTGTTTTCCTATAGTAATAAGTAGCCTTTGTTACTCACAGGGATAATGCAGTTTATAAACAGTGAAAGATTTTTTAAAGTTAACGTGTCCTTCAAGACTGAGCTTGACGCGACGTGGTGCACCGACAAAATGACTGGTTTGTATGGGGATGCCAGAAAGACCAGACTGTACGCCGCGGCGCGCCCTCCATACTATGAACAACGCTCTCACGTTGACGGCGCACTATGACGCCGCCACGCTCGTTCTTTATTTTTAACTTTATTTCACTTATATGATTATTTTAACCGTAAGTGACAATCCTTGCGATTCAACAGAAACGGGTCGAGTTTCTTTACTGTTATATCTATATTCTGTGGCTAAATTGTGTCTGTCTCGGCTTTCACATGTGGTGTAGTTACCAGGCAGGCTTGATTTAATTTGTCCAAGTACAGGCCGCAAACCCGGGACCAATCAGACTTAACAACTTTCCCGCATAAACCTTGTTTGTGGTTCAATCTGCAAAGTCATATCTAACCAGACTAAGTACAAAGTCACAAAGTGATAACTGATAACTATCAACTTTGTGTTTAACCACCGAGAATCGAACCCGGAACCATTGGTATCTTATATAGCACTGCACTGGTGTAAAAGAAGTGGCCTTTTTAAGGAAAAACGGCATAAACACTAAGAACTTCTTATTCTATGACATTGAACTTTTAATAAAGAAGCAATCAGTCTGTCTTCTTTCATACTTTGATCAACAATTACTCAAATAAGAGATCAAACAACGGTTTGCCCCATCTTGCCTCTACTATTTCGCTGCGATATCGCAGCGGACGTTATGTGTGTGAAGCGTCTTACCCAAAGGACTGTAAGATGTAGCTAGTACCTATAGTAGGTACTAGTATTTTCAGAGCACATCTAGAACATGCCTTTTCGATGGGTCCCCGTATTACTCACCTGCCCCGTCTTATACCACTTTCCCATACCCAGCGGTATTAGGACTTCTACACTTCTACCCATCTAGGGTAATTCTGCTAGTGTCAGTATAATAAGATTACCACTGTGGCGCAATGATCGGCCGCCAAAATCGTATAACTTATTCCAGGGAAAACAAGCAAGACGTCAAGTCTGGTAATATAGCTCATCAATCCATTATTCCACATCAAATAGCTTTTATCAACCACTGATTACTCACTTGCCACACCTCCACTCCTCTACTCAATACTAGTCAGTACCAGACAGCTGTAAATTAAACCGCTAGGTGGCGCTGGCAAATTTATGGCAGGTATATTTGCGCATTAGTCCGATTGAATGTTTAAATTTATGGGGCTAGCGGATGAAAGTGAATTCTTTGTTTTCTAGTTAGGTAGGTACTTTAATCACGTTGCTTTTGTTTTAACTCGTACAATGATAAAATTTTGTCAAATCATTAATGTTCATATCTATGAGTTGTCGGTTCGTCAGAAGGAGGGTTATGTTTTTCATAGGAGGTCTCCCAAACAACGAACGTGATTTTTATGTTATTTAAAAGGCACCATCCCTTCGAGCGCAAGTTCAACCGATTTTTCTTTTCCTTTTCATCAACCTCTCCAAAATTATTTCGCATCCCAGGTGCAAATTATCTAGCAATCAATGGGTAAATTAGGACCCCCATTTCCTCTCCCATCTACCCCCACCGCCTACCCCACGCAACAGAGCTATTCAACCAAAGCAACAGATAAGGCGAAAAACACACGAAACGTCCATCTGTGCGTTATTTTTGTGCTCCGTAAGTGCGTTACGCAGCATACATTAGAACAATAGTACCTATTTAGACCTTATTCAGTGCCTTATTCTCATAAAAATAATATGGTTTGGTTTAGGTCAAACCTCGGAGGTCAAACCTCGGAGGTCAAACGGTCTGACAGACGCATCCGTCAACGCAGCGTTGGTTGTGCGTTGCTTTCTGTCAGACCGTTTGACATAAATTATATTTTTGTATATTGCCCCAACGGATGAGTTACGCAGTGCCGTGTGATGCCAGCTTAGAAAAGCATCACCCCAATTCTACCCGTGGGTGTCGTAAGAAGCGACTACGGGATAATTATCCAGGGAATGGGCAGCAGCGTTCCCAGTGAATTAAACATCTTGTACTGCGCTCGCCAATCCGCTTGCCAAGCGTGGTGAGTATGGCAATACCCCCCGATAGGGAGCATGTCCAGAAGTGGACTGTTGTGGCTGTTATGGTTATGGTCCATTATGAATATCAAAAATAACACACAAATGGTCGTTACGTGTGTTTCACGCCTAATCAACTGGGCGGCGCCAGGTGTGAAGACTGACAATCAGCACATATGAATATAAGGAATTGATTGGTTTTATATGAAAGTACCTATTCTTGACGTGTGGTGCCGGCTTAGAATAGCATCACCATCTTTCCCGTGGGTGTGGTAAGAAGCGACTAGCGATTTGTGAGTTAACATGTACCTATTAGACTTCAGGCTGACAACCTGTCACTATGGTGATACACAGTGTACACAGTCTTCTGAATGACTCTCAATAAACTGTCAGACGTGGTGTAAATGGCCGTTTTAACGGCCGTTAAAACGGCTTGGCGGATCTTGACATATGATGTGTCTTTAGATTCGTCTTAGCAGCGCTAGTGAAGTGACACTGGCTATATTTAAAATTCAAATTCAAGATGGCGGATTTCTGACACTAAATACAACTTTAAAATGACCGCAGTCGGGTTTGGTTTTAATACATCTGCTTCTTCCTGTTCTCTTTTTCGAAAAAGCATTCAAACCAGCCGGAGATTGGTCCAGTGTTTCAAATCCAATCTTTTATGCATTATTTAGCAACTAACTCTCCCGCTCGCCTTCTGCATAACTGATTGACTCAGGGGAATAAGATAGGTACAAAACAATGTACCTGAAGCATTTTTCCATAGGCAAGTAGGTAATAAGGTTTTTAAAGCATTTTTCCATAGGCAAGTATAAATTGTTGAATACAGGGCGCTATGGTTACTATTTGCTATGGCCTTATTCTTGGTAGTTTTACTGTTTGGATTTTTGTAACCTACTTAACAGAAAACTAATAGAGATGACCATCCTTACTGAGCGCGAGTATCTTTAAAAGCTAGGAGCAAGCTCCACACAGTAGACGTAAGACGCAAGATGGCATCTGTCAAACAAATGATCGTCGAAGACGTGAGACGTGCGACATCGCGACGCTTGAAACCGTTTCCATATTAAATGTATGAAACAGAAGAAACAAAGCTACACAGATGTCAAGATGCGCGTCGCGTGTCGCGTCACCTGTCTATTCTGTGAAGTTTGCCCCTTATATTGTGACCATATTATTTTTTTGTTATGATAGCTATCTCGGTTACAATCTACAATGCAATCTACCAAAATATGTTAATATTTTATTTTGACCTAAGTATTTAATAAGCTCCTTTAGCTTATAATAGCTTAAAACCTTAAAATCTGCCAAAGTCTGTAAACTTAGCTTTTAAATCTGCTAAAGTTCTACTATAAAAAAAAGAATTCTGTTAAATATGGTCACACCGCATAGTGCTGATGACGTCATCAGAGTCGGCTAGGGAATTCGTCAAAATGCGGTTGTGCTGACAGATGTGCGAGGTTCCATAGAACTTCATACAAAGAATTCAAAATGCGGCGCGTGCGGTGCGGCTGTGCAGACAAATGTGCGTTCAGCTTTAAACGGATGTCAAATGGGGGAACCGCCAAAGACAAATAACTCCGCAATGAGTACCCTTACGTAGCATGTCGCTTGTCGTTTACGGAATGCCGCTCGCTGGCTCATTCGAATTCCACATGTTGAATGTCTAACGTTTTGTTCTGAAATGAAATAAGTATTGTGGTTTGAATTTGTGGTCTACTTGCTTTCTGCGATTTACGATAAAATTTGGCTATGTTGACCAATTTTCGCAGCATTTTCGGTTTAACTCTGCAATCTGCATGTTTGTAAAAAGAAATAAATATACAGGCTTACTGGTAATTGGTCCCGATCCCTTTAAGGAGTGATAGTATAGGCAATTTGCAATCGAAATCACCCCCATGTACATGGGGCAAAAGTGTACCCATTTCGAGATATTTAAGATTTTAATTTTTTTAAGGAATAACGGGTCCCACACACTAAAAAACTTAATAAAAAAGAAAGTACTAAATGTAATTAAAAACTTTTAATGTTATTATCTAGGCCATACTTGTGTTTATAATAATCAGTCATAATATCAGAAATATCGTCCATCATTGTTGAAATAATGACTCTAAAACCTGAGAACAACTTAAATTTTTATAACATTTTCCTGAGAAAACGCAATTTTGTGACAAAAATCACTATGGAACTTTATCGGCATACCATGTTATCAATATCAACGTTTTATTAGCTATCCAACGAGGTACAAACATTTTCAATACTTAGAAAAATGGCTGAGTAATATTAGATTTACTGACTTTGAGGAACAATTGAAATTTAAAATACTTGTTTAATTTTGAGTTCAATAGAGATATCTCTGGTAGAACAATGCCATTCATGCTTATCAAGCTACATTTTTTGTGATTTGGTTTGTTTATAAACTCTGTATTTACAGTAAATTAGCATTATTCAGGGATTTTCCTGTAAACTAAACTCTGTGATTAAATGTTGTTAAGACCTATTTGGACAGTTGGTCTAGCTGACGAGGAAACGATAGGATACTGGACAGCGGATTTAATGACAGATAGACATGACAAACTTCAAATTTACATAATTAGAATTTTGTTACAAGTAGAAGTTATTAAAGAAAGTCATCGTGTTGAGTTGGTTCTTGGTTTTCAGCAATTGCTAGCAGGCAATCATGGCCGAGAGAAGAGAACCTCCTGCTCGATCCACATTTTCTAGCAAAGAATACGCTGACATAATGTTTTGCTAAGGTTTTGCTGATGGCGGCGCTGCAGCTGCCCATATCAGCGTTTATTCCCTAATCGTCGATCTCTTGACAATACAGTTTTCATCAACGTTACATTTAACGGTAGGCGACCTCGCGTGTATGCCGCAGATGATGAAGAAGAAGTTCTTGGACAATATCAAAAAGATTTAAGAATTTCCACATATGCCGTGGCAAATCGTCTCGCCATCAGCAAAACTATAGCAAAAAATTATGCCAGCGTATTCTTCGCTAGAAAATGTGGATCGAGCAGGAGGATCTCCTCTCTCGGCCATGATTGCCTGCTAGCAATTGCTGAAAACCAAGAACCAACTCAACACGATGACTTTCTTTAATAACTTCTACTTGTAACAAAATTCTAATTATGTAAATTTGAAGTTTGTCATGTCTAACTGTCATTAAATCCGCTGTCCAGTATCCTATCGTTTCCTCGCCAGCTGGACTGACTGTCCAAATAGGTCTTAACAACATTTAATCACAGAGTTTAGTTTTCAGGAAAATCCCTGAATAATGCTAATTTACTGTAAATACAGAGTTTATAAACAAACCAAATCACAAAAAATGTAGCTTGATAAGCATGAATGGCATTGTTCTACCAGAGATATCTCTATTAAACTCAAAATTAAACAAGTATTTTAAATTTCAATTGTTCCTCAAAGTCAGTAAATCTAATATTACTCAGCCATTTTTCTAAGTATTGAAAATGTTTGTACCTCGTTGGATAGCTAATAAAACGTAGATATTGATAACATGGTATGCCGATAAAGTTCCATAGTGCTTTTTGTCACAAAATTGCGTTTTCTCAGGAAAAAGTTATAAAAATTTAAGTTGTTCTCAGGTTTTAGAGTCATTATTTCAACAATGATGCGCGATATTTCTGATATTATGACTGATTATTATAAGCACAAGTATGGCCTAGATAATAACATTAAAAGTTTTTGATTACATTTAGTACTTTCTTTTTTATTAAGTTTTTTAGTGTGTGGGACCCGTTATTCCTTAAAAAAATTAAAATCTTAAATATCTCGAAATGGGTACACTTTTGCCCCATGTACATGGGGGTGATTTCGATTGCAAATTGCCTAGACTATCACTCCTTAACGGGATCGGGACCAATTACCAGTAAGCCTGTATGTTCCCAGACAAAACCTTCACTTTTACTACAAGATATCCGCACCGCTTACACAGTCAGACTCACAGCACCACTTGTTTTGCTAGGAATAGCTATAATATGTGTATTAAAATATTTAACCTCCTGCCTAATAATGTGAAAACACTCCCGATTGCTTTATTTAAGAAACTAGCTGTTGCCCGCGAACTTCGTTTCGCCAAGGGAAATGTATGGTATAGACAATACAGAAATTTTCGTATCACTTAGCTCATTTTGTCGAGCTCTATGTGATCCGTCAGGTAAGCAGACAGACAGGCCCTCCAGTACCGATAAAGGTTTTCCCTAATCATAAAATATGATCAGGCAGGACGTTTATCTGTCACCATACCAAAGATCAAAAAATATTGCAAACTTTTGAGTGATTCATGTACAATTAGTTATTCTACACACACAGACAGATTGATTGACTTCTTCATCATCTTCTTCTTCATTTGAGGTCGGTCATACACACTAACAGATTACATTTAAAAAAATAAATAGTGTGATATTTTTATTGATTGTTTAGTACTTATTTTATTACCCGCCCATTATTTTTAAGATTCCGTACCCAAAGTGTACCCTATTACTGAGACTTCGTTTTACTGTCTGTTGGTCACATTCCGTAATAGTTATACAGCTAAAATTTTAAAAAATTACTGATGTTGTATTTTTGTTGCCGTCGCGGCTCTCATACAACAAACATGTTTTTTATGCCATTTTTATACATAATGGTACCGGTCACGTGTGTTATTATGTTCTTATTTTCTTGCTTTGTCCCATGGTTAGTATTTTATGCGTGATTGGTAGATTAGGGCAAGTAAATGATGGTGATGGCTATGACGATGACGATGATGATGGAATAACCTGACTGACTACTGCCGATTTGTGGTTACTTGTGTATGAAGGGCACATCCCACCCCCTCCTCGTGTTTCGAAGTCTGAGCTCTTGAGTTACATCTAGATGATATAAATAGTTGGTTACACTATTAAAACCGATGTTTTTTTATTATTTTTATGTGAAAGAGCAAGCCCAGCTTGACCCTCGATGTCTTCTATTTGCTTATTTCACTTCTGTTTTTGTTTTCTTATTGGGAGAGTATAGGTATGTACACTTTTTTTTATTTAGGTACCTAAATTAGTGAGCCTGCAAAAGCAGCTCATCAAGTCGTACAGATTTTTCATTTTAGTACTTCTGGTGTTCTATGTAGGTATATCAGGTACTCCAGATCCATGGCTAATGAACCAGCAAAACCAACCCATAATGCTGAACAGCTTTTGTTGCGTAACCATTACCATCTTTGAATGCGCGCGAATAAGTGATTTTCTGTGATGTGATTGGATGTGATGAAGAGATGATTATCTCTGGTAGCTATATATATATATACAAAAAAAATATGCAGTCCGTCTTATAGCTTTGGAGAAAATGATCAAATGACATAGATAAAAACCACAAAAAGTTTCATTCACGCCTGTCATTTATTTTCTGAATTTGAAATACATGTGAAAAGAGCATAAAAACCGCCTGCTATATAAAGTCGGGTACTGTTAAAAATGTCTTTCAAAAATTAATGGGAGTTATTTTTTTAAATCAATTCATTAAAGTGTTTCTGCCTCGAGATATTTGCTTCTAAAAGATACATTTTCTCCTCCCAAAGTAGGTAGGTATAAACGCTAAATATTTGAAAAAAATGTGGAACAATTTCTCAATCTGAAGTTACTTTAAAAAGTATAGGTATTGGATACTGAACCACTCAAGTTTTAAAAAAATTATAAGATTTTAAATTTTTGTTTGGTAACCATACACCTACAAACAAACCAGGAACAAAATTAATTTCTTAGGTAATGTTGATTAACCTGATTATAGTAGGTAGGTAGTAGGTAGTAGGTAGCGTCATTCGAACAGGCCATATTTGACAGCTGACATAATCATGTTAATGCTATGACGCCTATGACATAAGGTCTATTTTTCTTTGTTGACATGTTTCCTAATATATGTTTGGCAGCTGTCAAATATGGCCTATTCGAATGACGGTACTATAACTACGAAACCCTATTTGTGGGCGTGTCTGACACGTTCTTGGCCGGTTTTTTATTTTGCTATATTATTATGTTGGTATACCTGTTCGAATCTCGAGTCCAAAGTGGATGTAAAAAAACAACTGCAAATATAGTAAGGGGTGAACCAGTTCAAGAAACTAAACAAATTTCCCCAAGGATCATATGAAAAAACCTGCCTATTCACTCTCATACAATTTTTAAGGGGTGAATCAGTCCATGAAACTGAACAACTTTCACTAAGGAACATAGGTCGAAATATGAAAAAAATTGTACCTCCTATTTACAAAATGTGTTGGCCGCCCGGGTTTTTCTCATTTTTCTACCTATGTTCCTTGGGGAAAGTTGTTCAGTTTCATTGACTGGTTCACCCCTTGTAATAATTTCAGTTGTTTTTTTTTTCATCCTATACTCGTAGCGTAGGTACTTAACTTTTTCCTCTACCGCAACGCAATATCGGTTTCCGTGCAAACTTATTTCAAGTATAGTGGCAACCCCCCCTTTAAGGGGTTGATTTTTTTTAGCCTATAACCTGGTCGGTAACTTTCCCAACATTTTGGTATAATTTGCATCAAAATCGGTTCAGTAGTTTTTGCGTGATGCTTTCACATACAAACAGATAAACAAATAAACAGATAAACAGATAAACATCTAAACAGAAAAAAAATCTAAAAACTGCTGAAACGTGTTCTGTTATCAATTTCAAGTATCACCAAACAGTTTTTTTTGAAAAATCTTCTATGTACAGACTTTCGACCCTCTACAACTTTATTATATGTATATATATGTATAGAAGATGGCTGTATAATTTACTTGTCACAAACTGTTTTTACGACATTCAGGAATTTATTGCATTCATGTTTTAATAATTTATTTGTTTCGTTTTGACATATTCTACAATTTGTAATAATTATTAATTAATGGACCTTATTGACATTTTATTGACATTTTATTTATTGACATTTTTGAGATTGTTTGACTATTATATTGATTACCTGTATTTTTATTGATTTATTTTTTATTTCAATTCTAGTTTTGACATTGTGTTTATATTATTTAATTTATTTGCTTGACATTTTTAAATTCATAATTTTGTATTTGCATGCCAATGAACGGCGCTGCACGCTTGAACATTACAAATTAATATTGTAAAATGACCATCTTTTGTACCGTGTTGCTTGTGAATAAAGAATCATTCATTCATTCATTAAATCCCGCCTACGCCTACTACGAGTACTACTTCAGCTATTGGTCAAGACATTGCAGGCAAAAACTACCTGATTGCCCGAAAGCAAGATGCTTACGTCGGTCCCGGTTGCTGTCTATTGTCACTTAGACGGCGGTCGTTACACAACCACGTCAGAGGCCAGCTACGTGCAGTAGGCGGTTCATCGGGTCGTTGGACTACTTTATGTCCCACTCGAAGAAGAAGAAGGACTACAGCCTCATCAGTCCATTGCTATACAGTCAATCGCAGTACTACCTGACCCTTCATCCTGGATCAGATAACTGTGCAGGTGACCGAACATGGGGGCTTCCTACTTTCGGGGGTATTAGCATACTCACCATGCTTGGCAAGTGGATTTACGAGCGCAGTGCAAGATGTTTCATTCACAGGTAAAGGCCCATTCCTAGGATGAATATCTCTTAGTTAGATTTTACGACATACCTTTATCCATACCACAAATCGGGGAGTTACACCAAACTCACACCAGTGTAATTGGAGTGATGCTATTTTAAGCCAGCATCACACGGCGAATCCTGCCTTATCATAATTTTTATTTCTATTTAAAGAATGAAAAGAAGTACATTATTATTTAGTTTTGTTCCCATTGACCGGTTAAATTTCCTAGGTCAACCGTACGTAATCGAGTTTGAAGCAGCTGGCTAAAATCCAAACTGTAAAAAACTCATCACCTTGTCCATTATACTCTTTACCTACATAATAGGAAAATAGGTATATCAATTTATTGTGTATCTTTTCTCTCTTTGTCGCTAATTAAGAGATCTAACCTAACCATTTAAGGGACCAGCTTACAATGGTTAGGTAATAACCAGTATCTATAAGTTGGTCTTTTAGATAAGTAAGCTTAGGTTTACTAAGTTTTTTCAGACAAACACTTATTAAATAAAAACCAGTATCTTTCGTTCGGTAGGTTGATTTGATATACTGGCGATGTACAGTCACCTACGAAGTTACCTGACCCCTGTCTCTTCAGGTGACCTACCCGCATTGAAAATTCATAATCAATTAAAAACGTAAACAAAAGTATAACAAACAATAATATCCTGGGTGTTGTAATAATACTCTTTTAAATTCCCGTTCGCAACACGAAGCTTCATTCAGTCGATTGTTTGTGTTAATGGTCCCTGGAACGGATTAATTGGAAATTCAGTTACCTGGTTTTTCATATATCCAGTAAACTAGTAGGTGCGTATAGTAGAACTGCGTAATTAAATGACAGATTCTCGGAATTTGGGATATTGGTAACTGCATCACAACACTCAACACTGTATATAGCATACATATTTATAATAGCATAAACTAGGGATCTCAGGGGAAGTCAAGGTAACCACAAAATAGGGAAACGGCGCGCGGGGCGCCTATACAGATGGCTCACTCAGTACTAAATAACTGGAATCTCAGCGCCCCGCGCGCCGTTTCCTTAATTTGTGATCTAGGTAACTAAGAAGATGATTTCCACGAACGTCATATTTCTTGGATTAAAATTGGCTCAGCATTATGTCGTTCTTGTATCTGATTTTGCTGTTTTGATATTCTTATGGTTTGAGATTTTTCACAGTCGCAACTCTGGATAGTAACAAACAAGTGACAATCGCGAGTGAACCTTCTGTAAACTTTCTCTTTTGTAGTTATAGGTACCTAGGTTAGGTACTTAATACATTGCTCTCTAATAAAACAATTCATTTCAGGGCCCCAAAATACGGATCTTTTACCCAATTTCCTGTTTTTGAGGAAAAGAAAGTAGGCAGGAATCAAATTCATTAAATCATTTCCTCCAATAAAAAACCTCACTCAACCGGTAACAAGAAACCAGGAAAAACATGACCGCACTTAACTTACATGCGTGTATCCTATCCTCGGATATCCTATCCTAAGTAGGTATTTGTAGTAAGTACAAAAATGGATTATTTCGTTTCCTTTTTAGGATGCCACGGAACTTTATTACTGAGTATCCGTCTGTCACCACGATGTGTCTCAAAAACAGTGATAGAGGAGTTGAAATTTTCAAAGATGCCTACAGTGATAGAGGAGTTGAAATTTTCAAAGATGCCTATAGTATAGTATAGTAGGTAGGTGTAGTAAGTAGGCAGATGCCATGCCACATTTCTGTTGCAGCTATACCAACAAAATTGAGGGGGGCTTTCAAAAGACAAACTTGATTCTATGCCGTTTATAAACTAACACAATGGTACGGCTCCTTTTGTGCGCGAGACCGATTTCTAGATGTGTGTTGTAATGTAATTCTATGTAATAAACGATTTATCTATTTATATGTATCGTCTATCTACTCTGAACTTGAAACTTGTTGTTGTCACAAACACGGAGTTTTGCGTCTCGTGATCCGAGTACGATGTCACAAATAGAGAGCTTACAGAGGGACAGCTCACCCCTTTTTTCGATCAATTATACCTACACTACACCCTAGAGTTGTAACTTTTATCCGAATTTTTGAAATGAGGTACCTTCCAAACGGGCTAGCTTAAGCACTGTAGACTAATCTCGCGCGCGAGAAAGATGTGACAAATCGTATGATCAAAACAAGTGAAGAATTTTGAATTTTGACAATGTCACCACAAATTAGGTGAACGACGCGCGTGGCGCCTATATACAGATGGCTCACTCATTACTAGCGACGATTTTGACGCTTACTGGCTTTAACTAAAAATAACCGGAATCTCAAGAAAACTCAAGGTAAGTAAGAAGTTGGTTGCTACGTACGTTATATTTCTTGGATTAAAATTGGATCAGAATCATATGACGTTTTTGTATCAGGTTTTAATGTTTTGATATTGTTATACTTTGAGATTGTTGACAGTAGCAACCCTGGCTATGAAACAAGTGCCAATCGCGAAAATCTGAAATGGGGCCGAGTGAACCTTCTGTAAACTCTCTATTTTGTGGTCAAGGTAACTAAGAAGTGGTAGGTACGAATGTCATATTTCTTGAATTAAAATTGGGTCAGAATCATTTGACGTTTTTGTATCAGATTTTAATGTTTTGATATTCATATAAGTAGCAACCTTGGCTATGTAACAACTGAAAATCACGAAAATCCTGAATAGGGTCGAGTGAGCCTTCTGTAAACTGTCTATTTTGTGGTGTCTCGGAAATAGCGCCGCGTATCGACGAGCAGCTGCCACACGGCGGCTAATATTAGAACTTGATTACTCCTAACAAATGACAATCGCAGAAATCCTGAATACGGTCGAGTGAGCCTTCTGTAAACTCTCTATTTCGTGGTGTCTCGGAAATAGCGTCGCGTATCGACGAGCAGCTGCCACACAGAAGCTAATATTAGAACTTGATTACTCTTAACAAATGACAATCGCAAAAATCCTGAATAGGGTCGAGTGAACCTTCTGTAAACTCTCTATTTTGTGGTGTCTCGGAAATAGCGTCGCGATCGACGAGCAGCTGCCTGCCACACGGCGGCTAATATTAGAACTTGATTACTCTTTACAAATGACAATCGCAAAGATCCTGAATACATATGGTCGAGTGAACCTTCTGTAAACTCTCTATTTCGTGGTGTCTCGGAAATAGCGTCGCGTATCGACGAGCAGCTGCCACACAGAAGCTAATATTCCTGAACAGGGTCGAGTGAACCTTCTGTAAACTCTCTATTTTGTGGTGTCTCGGAAATAGCGTCGCGATCGACGAGCAGCTGCCACACAGAAGCTAATATTAGAACTTGATTACTCTTTTTATGTGACGATATTCTGCGACACTCACTATAAAACGGTACTCACTGATTTGTGACGTAAGCTGATGATCTGACCGGAGACAAAGATTAGGTACTTACACTCACACCATGCCTGTATCTCTTACAAGGTAGGTAACGCATAAATATTTGTGGTAGTTGGTCTGCACCACTGATACCGGTTATTCTTAATATTTGTATGAAAATCCAGTAAAAGTTGGTCCTTTAAATGGACAGGTTAATATGCTTGTGATAGTACATACAAATACAGGTAACTACAATAGTAAAATAAAAATATAATAATTTCTCATCCTCCATCGCAACACATATTCATCTCCGCTAAGAAAACAATTCTTTATCTATCTGAATGAAATTCCTGCACATTGTATATCTGATTTTGACGGCACATTTCCTCAGCTAATTATGGGCTACATCTATCACTAAACTGCTAAGTATTATAAATCATTCATTGCAGGCATGTTAACTGGCAAACAATTTGTACCTATATTAATATAGGGAATCAATTATTACTTTAGATAATAAGAGCCGAAGATTTGACTCCCTATTGTATTCACTCTCTTTTCTTGTGGGACACCGAGTCGTTCAACGACCCGATGAACCCTGGTGTCAGAGTTCTTCAACCACCTATTGCAAGTAGCAGGCCTCTGACATGGTTGTGTAACGACCGCCATAGACAGCAACCGGGACCGACGGCTTAACATGCGCATCCGAAGCACGGAACTTTTGTAATTACTTTACAAATAGTCATGATTACAAAATATCGAGTTCTAACTGTCAATAAATTGAAAGGAATTGTACTATCAGAATCGAAGCCTATGTGCATTTAAACGAAAGACAACAAGGATCCCTCTATTCAGAATCGTTTCAGTGTTAACGAATGGCAATCGACCAATCGACCCACCCTACCACGGAAATGAAAACAATGGGAAATGGTTTTCACTCACACTTCGACTAACCTAGACCTACTAGTGTTTCTTTTCCATGGATACGATGAATGTAAACTTATCTTTTGGATTACATACACACATCACGCCCACATCCCTCGCGGGTTAGGCAGAGCGTAAAGAGTTGCAGAAAAACGGCGTAAAGTTATTCTTGACTGTATTTCACCGTAGTGACAGGTTGTCAGTCTGTTTCCTAAAATTCCAATACACATTATCTCTCGACACCCACGGAAAGATATGGGGTGATGCTATTTTAAGCGGGATGTAAGAGTTAATGTGTATTGAAATTTTAAGCGACAACCTGTCGCTACGGTGATATACAACGACTCTGAAACTTTTGTCAGATGTTACCTACCATAGTCGGTGACGGTAGGTCAAGTATAGTGGTATAGTGAGTTTCATCTTATAGTTCCTATGACGTCATGTTGGTAGCATTGTATGTGACTGATTCTTTCAGTTCGTTCAAATCGGACAGATTTCGAAGAATATTTTTTTTGTTCCCGTTTTGACGTAGTTTATGAAAGTAATCGTATACGTCCTAAGAAAATGTTACCGGGAAAGGCGTTCATGGAAAAGCCTTAATTTTCATGGAAAGTGATGGAATGTAATGAGCGCTTGGAAGGTAATGAAATATGGAGAGAGTGTAATGATTAATATTTGGAAGGTAATGAAAAATTGAGATAGTGTAATGATTGTATTTGGAAAGTAATGAAATATATTGAGAGTATCTGTTAGGATTTAATGTGAGAGTTTTTGTTATTTATGTAGTATTTTGTCATTTAACAGTGCTCACGCGAAACCAACCAATAAAAAACGAGTAGTAAAATGACGTTATACTTTTAATTACATAAGAATAACAATCAACAGAACTAATATATTATGGTAATGGTTATAAGGGTTGTTTCCGCAACTAGACGTCTACACTACGCCTATTTTGCGTGAAAGGTGGGGGCCCACTACTCGAGCCATCATAGTTCTCCGTGGAAGATCAGCAACCGTACCAAATCACCGAGTGCCTCGGGGATTGACTCCGGATGCCCGAGGTACTTTTCCGGGTGTTTTGCCACCTCTTTGCAGTGTGTAGCACCACTTGGGTAGCTGTTTCTTCTTCTTCCATGCATGCTCTGCACAGAGGACCATCAGTAAAACCTTTGACTGAAAGGTGCTTGATAAAGTGATCGTGACGATGATGCTGGTTGTCATGAGAAGTTCGGGTTTCTTCAGTCGGAGCAACTTCTTGGATAGGTGACTGGATAGTGTTTTCATGGCCTCTCTGGCCTGCATGCAGTCTTCTAACCCGGTCCAGTATGTGTTAGGCTCGTTTTTAGTACGTTCTCTCAGTAGGGAGCGGAATTTACCTGCTGGAATGGGTAAAATCGTTTCCGATTCCGACCCGTAGGCTATAGGGGATACCGATGTATCCGATCCCCTTCTGGCTAGTTTATCCGCTGCATTGTTAACTCAAAAGCCGCTGTGCCCCTTGATCCATTGTAGAGTTAGTGGTGTTTACATACCTCCATCAGGCGTTGGTGGCTTTCGTAGATTAGCCCTGATGTCATTGTGTGACTGTACAGTGCTTGCAGTACTGACGTGCTGGCTGAGATTATACGAATGAAGTGGCCCTTTAATTCCCTGGCAGCAATGGCTGTAGTAGCTAGTAAGATGGCCAAACACTCTGCTTAAAAATCTGACTTATGGTAATTAAACTGTTTCGGGATTCTGTCACCTGCAGCTGCGAGTAATGGCAGATCTGTTTGTGCTTCGTTTAAAATGGCGGTGTGTGGGGTATTGTTGGATATTGTTGTTTCGCCAGAGTTTTGAAGCCAGAGCCTTACTGCAGCCGCAACCACCTCCTGCTTTACATACAGGTAAAGCGGCGGTAGATTCAGCATGGCTTCTAAGGCTGCAGTTGAGTCGTCCTCATACCTTTTGTGATCGCCATGCAGGCTAACCTTTGGAACTTTTGTAGTTTGTTGATACTTGTCACGATCTTGCAACTTGTCTACCATACAAGTGCACCGTAGCACACCATCGGGTGCATTACCATCATGTACAGCCACAGAATATTTTTCGGCGAGAGGCCCCATTTCTTGCCGATCATCCTGCGGCACTGCCAGAAAGCGATGCAAGCTTTGTTCAGTTTGTTTTAATTTGTGGTCAAGGGTTATCCCTAGATACTTGACCTCATTTGTGAGTTGTATTCTTGTCCCGAACACTTATATATAACCCGTTTCAGCGTGAATATGACTGTTTCAGTTTTTGTGGGATTGACTGAAAGGGCGTACCTGGTGCAGCAGCGTTCCACAATGCGTAGCGCCGCTTGTGTGAGGTCGTAGACTATATTGGTAAACTTACCGGTTATAAGTATGGCCAGGTCGTCAGCGTATCCTATAGTGTAGAAATTGTTTGCGTTCCGTGATAAAGCTGTATATTACCATGTTCCACAGTAGTGGTGAGATAACTCCTCCCTATGGGCAGCCTCGTGCCAAACAGCTAGTTTGATTGTTACCTGCAAATCTGACACTGCGTTTGCGTTTGTTCGTGATCCATTCCATAAATAGGCGCACGTAGACGTCGAGTTGCGGAAAACAGACCGTTTAACCATTACCATTACCATTACCAATGCATAAAATGGAATTAAACTAAATGCCAATAGACCAAAGTAACTTACATAGTCTGAAAGTGCAGCAAATTAAAGTGGCAGTGGGCTGAACACATCTGTCGAAGAACCGAAGTGTGCCCAGCGTGTTCTGACATCTGCACGTTGGCGGACTTGTGGAAAGCTTCCGACGAAGCTATCCGCACCGCCACATACTGGTCCAAGCACAAAAAATTGCCCACAAATATCTGCTGTCGACTCTCCAGAAGAAGAAATGGGTTCTCGAGTGGAAGCCACACCTTGGAAAACGTAGCATTGGACGCCCTCCGGCCAGATGGATGGACCAATGACATAAAAATAAGCTGCTGGTTGCAACTGGATGGTGAAAGCGGCCCACGTCAACACTTGTTCCAAAAAATATCATTACCTTCCCAAACAGCTTCATTCATTTCCGCGTAATATTTTGAGGAAACGGAAGGTAATGAAACGGAGAGGAATGAAGTTTGAGCAGTTTTTTAAAGATATTTTTGTTTCTACTTTAAAAAAAGAAGACAACGAATACAACCTAGTTTAACATCCCTGTATACTACAAATTAAAGTCAAAACCTTAATTTTATCTCAAACACTTACTTGTCAAATAATTGGAATATAATGAACACTCACCTGTGACAAACGTCATCTCCGCGCGAAAGAACGTAAATTTTTTGCACTTCTAAATTGTACACGTCCATACTCGGTTCGGCAGTGGGGTCGACTGAAGTGCGCGTGAGTAGTGATCGACTTGTTAGGTTACTAATAGGGATATAAAACCAATTATTTTTAATTTTCAACTTTGCGGAAATGAATGACGTTTTTCGTTTGATAAAACTTTTGAGCCGATTCTTTCTAGGTTGCACGTTATTTAAAAATACTATATTAAATACTGATAATCTACATTCATTTTCTAAGTACTTCACTACAAAAAAATAATCCTTCTACATTAGGAAAGCCAAGTAATAATTAAAAACTTTTCCGTGGTACCATTTGGACAAGGAGAGTAATGAAGATTTGGGAAGTTCTTGTTCAGAACTTTTTTTCATTGTTGTATTTAATCCAAATATAATGAATGCATCATTTAGTTTACTCTATAAGTAAACATATTCAATCAAAATATTTAGCTCAAAGTCAATATTAGTGCCGAATTTTTATCCGGACAATGATTTGAACGAACTGAAAGAATCACTCATGTAATACATACGGCGCCAAAAAATTACATACAAATTTCCAATGCTACCAACATGACGCCATAGGAACTAAAATATGAAATGCACTATAACTTAGCAGGTGACTGAACAACAGAACCTCTCTCAAAAGGATCTCAAATGAGAAAAGCCTACGCGAGCGGCCGCGCATAAAATTAGCTTTTGATCGTATCACTGTGACTATGGACTCCTAAAATTTGATACGTCAGTCTGTCTGTAGCAGAGCTAGGGCGTTCACTCTACAGGCAAGAGGTAAGATATGAGACAGAGACGTGAGAAGTCCGACATTGTGACGTTTGAAAAACTTTTCATATAAGAAAGAGCCTTATCACACGAGCAGTTTGCGAGCGGCACTTGTGTAATAAGGCTCTAAAATGTATGCAACAGAAGACACGCCGCCGTCTCTACACATGTGAGACGCGTGATGGACGCGTGCCGCATCAATGACGATGACGACTGACGATCACTTGTCAGACAGATGTCATCTCTTCTCGCGTCGTACTTCTCATCTGTGAAGATAACTGCCGTACAGAGCCTAAAACGCAGTATCTGCATTTTTGCCATTTTTTTTTAAATGTTGAACCTTGACACCCACATCACAAGTTTTATGTCAATTTTTCCGGAATTTTGATAGAATAACTGAAAGTTGAAATAATTGAAAGTCGATTTGCAGTAACTGATAACAAAACGGCAAATAAATGTAACAATACCAATTAAAATGCAGCATCTACAGTTATCAACGAACATTACTGATTAAAATGCAGTAATGAATACAGAAACTGCAATGCAGTTTGTAATTTATGTAGTTATGTTATGGTAATATACCAGCTAAAGTGCAGTAATAATCAGATACTGCATTTTAGTTGGGAAATTTGTATTATTGATACACTTAATTCACCACCTAAATCGCAGTATCTTGATTATAAACAGTACATACTGTATGTTACTTGGGAAATTTATATTATAAATGGGCGGAACTTACCACCTAAATTGCAGTATCTTAATTCGAATCAGCACATATTGCATATTACTTGAGAAATTTATATTATTAATGGGCTTAATTTACCACCTAAATTGCAGTATCTTGCTTTTATGCAGCACATACTGCATGTTATTTGGGAAAACGATATTATTAATTTGTCTTAACTTACAACCTAAATCGCAGTATATTGATTCTAAACGGTACAATCTTGGTTTTTTTGGAAGGCGCTAAATGTATTTTACTTAGGATATGTATAGTCAAGATGGACGATGGCGAATCTGCGAGGCATCGGTCTCACGAGTGTCTTGCGACAACTCTTGTGAGTTTCGTCTACGAAATGAAGGTGAAACAACCATTACAAAAGGAAGCGCACCTAAAAGTCAAATTAAATAACTTTAATTAGAGCCAGGCAATTATCAAGCGTCTCATAACTTCACCAACCGCTTCCGCTACACATAATCCTGATAAGTGGGTATATTCGTATTACATTTTAGCCCTTCCTCCGTAATCGTTACCATTTTGGAAGCCCGAACCCGTCATTCACCCGGTGCACCAAGCGTTATGAGGAGTGATCTTCCAGGTCTGTTTTTGCTTGTTGCTCCTCTAGCTTCGCAGCAATTAGGGCCCGTTCAGCCTCCGCCTGTTTCTCGTTTAGGGCTTGTTTGGCTAGAAGACGATTTTTTGACATGTTATTTTTATAAGATAGCGGTAACTGCGAGCTATTATTTAGGTTTACAAGTTAAAACGCAGCAAAGTAGGTGAGATACTGCATTTTAGATGGCAATATTAATTAAGTTTGCAAAAATTTGCAGTATCTTGCACAGATACTGCATTTTATGCAGTTTATATGAGAAAAAGATCTAAAATTGAAATGTAGTAACTGCAACGAATTTAAACATTTGTTTTTTTTTCGTAAACTGTGAGCTAAATGTAACTTATTTTTCTGTCCCTTCCTTCTTTTAACTAAACGTTTTTGATGGTAGTGAATGCTCTAACTGAAAACATCAGGAAATTGTAAAAATAATTAGCTAAAGTAGTTTTTCGCTGTTTTCTCAAAACGGTCCGATTGCAGATACTGCGTTTTAGGGACTGCACGGCAGATAACCCCTAAAGTGGCAGTGAGCAGGCCACATTTCGCAACTGATCCACAAAATAGAAATTTTTACAGAAGGTTCACTCGACCGTATTTAGGATTTTCGCGATTGTCACTTGTTACATAGCCACGGTTGCTACTGTCAAAAATCTCAAAGTATAAGAATATCAAAACTGCAAAATCTGGTCTAGGAACGTCATAATGATTATGAGCCAATTTTAATCCAAAAAATATGACGTTTGTGGCAACCGTCTTTCCAGTTACCTTGAGTTCCCCTTATATTCTAGATAGATATTTTCAAATGTCAGTCAGCGTCATAATTGTCGCTAGTACTGAGTGAGCCATCTGTAAAGGCGTCCCACGCGCCGTTTCCCTAATTTGTGGTTGAACCGATAAAAGCAGACAGGGTTTTCGAATGGCGGTCACGTCTCGCCAGACGAAGTGTAGGGCCATCACTCAATTTAAAAGAAATGAAAAAGTTAGGACGGAAAGCTCTATAAATTAGATACTTTTATCTAAGGTAAGGCCACAAATTAGGGAAACGGCGCGCGGCGCGCCTATACAGATCAGTGCTAGCGACGATTTTGACGGTTACTGACTTTAACTGGAAATAACCGGAATCTCAGGGGAAGTCAAGGTAACTAAGAAGGTGGTTGACACGAACGTCACATTTCTTGGATATAAAATTGGCTATGAATCATTTGACATTCTTTATCAGATTTTGCAGTTTTAATATTTTTATGTTTTGAGTTTTTGACAGTAGCAAACCTTGCTCTGAACAAATGCCAATCGCGAAAATCCGAAATAGGGCCGAGTGAACTTTCTGTAAACTCTCTATTTTGTGGTAAGGCCATCTTAATAGCTCCGATTTGGCAGATGTCAGTTCCATACTAAGATTTGACAACAAAAGAATATGGACCCTCTGACGTAGCGTTATCACCAATTTGACAGCTGTCAAATCGGACTTATTACGATGGCCTCATTGTACCCACTTTAGTTGCGGCCCGCCAACTGCCAAGCGTTCAGAGCTGTTTTTGAGATCAATAATACTTTTAAATATTTGGAAAACTTGTATTATCTGGGCTTTTGCGGCTCAATCTTAGCCTGCAAAATTGTGCAAGTGTGTATCTTGGCAGGACTCTATACATCTTGACAGATTTCGAATGAACAGATTGAATGTAGCCAAGGCGATGAAATCTAGGATAACCGCCAATCTTTATTTCTCTTACTAGGCTAGAACCATTTAAATACAAGACCACCAAATTGTTTCGTTGCGTTATTTCACTTTTCAATTTATTTGTTCCAATTAAATGCTGCCAACGTAATGAAAATTCGGTAATATTCAGATTGTTCGGGATTGGCGTCTATTGGAACGAAATTAAGGAGGAAAATTATTCCTGTAGGTTCATTTTATTGCAGCTATTTATTCTAATAGGATTATAATTCCTTTTTTTTAAGCTTTAAGAGGCGGCGACACAAAACAGAGAGCTAACAGAAGGATCACTCTACTATAATCAGAATTTTCGCGATTGCCACTTGGTACATTGTTGGTTGCTAGATTCAATACGGGGACGAAATACAGCGAAATTTCACCCAACAACGTAGATACCGTATAAAATTCCTGTAAAATTCACTGCAAATATTTTTTGTTGTTGTTTTTGTATGTATTCTTGATGTATAATGTATACTTGCGATTGTCGGCGCATGATGAAACTTCGTAGTAGACATAGTTGTATTCTTGATGTTACAAAATTTTTGCAGCTTTAGAGGTTCCATTGCTTTATTATAACGCAACAGAAAGCAGCCAGACCTAATGACCTAAAACTAAATATTCCATTTTAAGCCTAGATTCAGAAAATATTAATTCGCTACCTTTACAAAATGTTCATGATTTTATGTCACTACCTCTATACCTAAGTATATCTGACACAAATTAGGGACTATGCAGATGGCTCACTCAGTACTACCGACGATTTTGACGCTTACTGGCTTTAACATCATATTTTTTGTAGGTATTAAAATTGGCTCAGAACCATATGACGTTTTTGTATCAGATTTTACTGAAATGATATTCTTTTACCTACTTTGAGATTGTTGACAACCATGACTATGTAACAAATGAAAAACTCAAAAATCCTGCATAGAATCACAGATAGAGTCGAGTGAACCTTGTGTAAGCTCTGTATTTTGTGCCTCTGACCTACTTACTCATATTTGAATGTCAGACAGGTCAGGAAGATTAAATTATAATCCAATATGTACCTATCTACCTACACAATAAGCAAAACAGGTGAACATGGAAACCGTACCTATTTACAAAGAGATCTGCGCAAAAACAACGTTGGGGGATCGTATGTACCTAGGTACTAAGTAAATACGTTTAAATAAATAAGTAGGATTAAATTACATATTTTTAGGTAAGTTTTATTGCGTTGTCTGTAAATTGTCGTGTGGGACACCGAATAGCCCAACAACCCGATGAACGTTGGTGTCTGAGTTTTACAACCACCTACTTTATGTAGCAGGCCCCTGACATGGTTGTGTAACGACCGCCGTCATAGACAGCAACTGGGACCGATGGCTTAACGTGCCCTCCGAAGAACGGAACCATCTTTCAAATCATCTTATATTTTTTCATCGACATCATTGCATTGTTCTTAAATCCAAACCTAAATAGGTCTATGCACAAATTAGGGAGACAACCCGCATTCAGATAAGATAAAATAGATAAAGATAAAATAATTTATTTGCAAAAATACATTCAATTCAATAGCAATTCACAGATGTCATAGAATTTAATAGTACATGCATTTTGTCTGTCCAGCAGGCGTGCAAATATTTTAATAAAATTACTTACTCTACCTATATTTTTTTTTGTGTCAAGTACTGTGTAAACTCCTGAATGCTATAAAAACAATGATCCATTAGCCATCTCGTAAGTTTACTTTTAAAAATATTACCATTTAATTGTTTCAATTCATTAGGCAATTGGTTATATAATTCTATACACATATTGAAAGCGTTCTTTTTGTATACATACCTATGGCCCGCAGGTTTAAATAACAAATCGTGATATTGAGTTCTTTTTTTCCTTATAAATATATCCCTGTCCATTCTGAAATAACTAGGATTGTCTTTTACAAAACAACATACACTTCTGATGTAGCAACAAGGTAAAGGTAATATATTTAATCTTCTAAACAAGGGTCTACAAGAGTCTAGGAATTTCGCTCATGATGAGATGAAATACAAATCAAAACTGGTGACAGCCGCTATTTGACGCGTTGACGTATGTCATTCCATCCATGCTACCGGGTTTTGTATAATTTTCAAATTCCTTTCACCAAAAACCGGATCCGGGAAAACACCGCAACATTATGCGGTGCAGTGCGTGGGTGCGCTTTGATAAAATAACGACGTGAATTTATATTAGGCCGGTGCCGCCAAATGAGGTAATAATACCAAAATACACTCGCACCTGCTTCGAAATCAGTGTTGCCGCATAGAAAAAAAGAGTTTCTCCTGACTTTTATAGAAAAATCACTACATACTGAGAAAATAAGTATACGCCAAAAATATCCGCTAGAAATCAGTCTGATTTTAAAAATGATTTTGATTAAAAATATATATGCTAAAAACATTTTAATAATTAAGCATTTAATCAACGAAGCACCTGCAAAAGTTTCGTCATCTAAGTACTTGTGCCTCGTAGTAGACTTCAACAAACTGTAACAACGTAACGATGAAACAGTTGTAAAATGGGAAGGAAAGCTCAAAGCTTGGCAGCAGACGCAAGTGTGCCTAAATGACGTAACGACAACCAATAAGAAGTAACTCAACTTTGACATTGACATATTTTTGAACAATCACAGAGAAAAGGCACATTAGACAGTAGCGCCATTATAGTACTTCAGCCTGCTACCTCATTGCATCCATGGGATCATCCAACTGCGACATAAAACATCATCCGTAGTGAAGATATCGGAAAGCTAAGTCACTATATACCTACTGACTTGACTATTTTTAGTGACAATTTTAAAAATGAATTCGCTAAATACATGTAACCGTATTTTAGTGTAATATATAGCGAAAAGTCGCTTAAACGGCAACACAGTTCAAAATCAATTGGAATGTCGTATTCAAATCTTTGTAATCAACGCTCCATTTCAATGGGTAGTAAGAAGGGCATGCAAAATCGGAAAGTTCACAAAATCGGTTTTAAGGTTCCGGAATTCCGACTTTGCTCGGTAAATTTAATGAAAATGTAAGTATTTTTTTCTTTCAGGATCACATATTTAGGCATTTATGTTGCATACTCGCAAACAAGATGCAAATGGTAGCATAGAATAATAGTTATTTTACGGTTTGACTACATTCAATCTGCAAGGAATAAATTTAGTCGCTGGTAAATAGTTGCAAAACTATCCCAGTAGATGGAGCCCTGCCACGCGTTTGTAGCCAAGATATACTAGCTTAATTCGCAGTCTAGGATAGAATCGTGGTCGCCTAGTCGGTAGTGGCGTCGGCAATAGGTACCTATATATGCCGAACGTCTCAGGTTCAAATCTTGCCTGCGGAAAAAAAATGCAAGTTTTCTAAAAATTTTATACCTAACGTGTTTTAAAATTTGGTAACTATTCAGTTTCTGTCCACAATCAGTTTCAACTTCAATGAAATTGCAACTCAAAAAATCGGAATTGACACATCGGAAATATAAAACCTGAGGATGTGTTGGATGTGACACTCCCGTTTTCCGAATTTCCGGTATGCCGGTTTCCACCCCCCGGCACTGAGCACCTAACATTTCTGAAATTATTTCTGGTTCACTCGTTCTGATTCGTGACATTTTCGATTTGTAAAGCGAGTCGTGTTCTTTCATTATTATTTCCTTCATTATTTTCGGGTATTACATAATATCATTTCAAGATCGTATTTCAATAAGTTTAATTTTATACAATGTTTTTTTTTTCTTTATATGTACTAGGTATTCTTTTTCTATAATACTAACTCACTTTTAAATTATGACCGGCGGCGCGGTGGCCGCTTGAAGAACTCGTGTTATTACAAAAATAGTTAGACATGGTTTTAGTTGCTTGGCAACGTCAAATCGTATGAAAAATTAATTTTGACACTTTTTTAAAGACTTTCGAGTGTGCCTTTTTTGTGTGATTTGTTGAAAATGTGTCAATGTCAAAGTTAAGTTACTTCTTATTAAATTGTCGTTCCATCGTTTAGGCACTATTGCGGCTGCTGCCATCTGCAATAAGCTTTGATCCTTCCCATTGGCTGCTTGAGTGGCAGGTTTTTAAAACATCGAAAACGCCATTTTTCAAAGCAATAACGTTTATATTGACTTTCAGTTTACCAAATATCCCAATTAATAGCTCGTATTCTATCAATATATCAAGAAACTTAGTTTTGCTGACTGCACGTTCTCCCTAAATACATACATACTTACATAAATACATTCATCACGCCTTTATCCCTTGTGGGGTAGGCAGAGCGCCAAGGGCGTCCCTAAATCATCATCTAATAAAACCCGACTAATTTACAACCTCCTTCTTTCAATGTCGGTAATACCTCGAGTGAGCACAATGAATGTCAATCTCGCGAATATTGCATCACTAGACGATGGTACTTATTACGTACATTCCAAAGTACGGAGGACCGTACATTCCAATGTACGGAGGACGCTAATAACAGCCATAAACATGGGAATTTACATACTGCCTTGAGATTTTATTGCAATGGATAAGTAAATGGAAAGTCTCTGTACTCGAATTGAATGTTAAAAGGCCCCTATTCCCTCCCTACCAACAGAAAAAATAATGAATATCTGAATTTATTTCACAAGAGTCAAATGTATTAAACAAATTTTGTTTGGTACTTACCATTATGTGAGTTTCGCTCGTTATGTAAGTAAGTATATTCGAGAGAATATTATTTTCAACTCTTCAGCTTGAAAAAGCAGGTTTCCCGCATAAAATCAGTGTGCAAAGTTATTCAACCAAGTTTCTTTTTTATGCGTCTTGTTCGATTATTATAATTATAACGCGTTATATTTCCCCTACTTTTTACTTGACACTGGCACAAAGTATACCATAATGCCATTAATGACATAAACAAAATAAAAGGTGATCGCGAGCGAGCTTTTGGATTTTATCACTGGTAGTCTGTTTAAAGAGGTGAAAAGTTGTGTACGAATATTTCACCCGAACGTAAATTTAATTACAATCCGTGCTTTTGAATCCATCACTCAGCTCAGGATAGTACTACTTTGATTCAATTTTAATATCCTTAACTGCTGCCTCGGGCTTCAATTAGCACTTGTAGCAAAAATAAACTTTGCTCTCTTGTTGTACAAATAAATAACAATTTGGTTCTCTATAAACTCAACAACAGTTTTAATTAATTCGTTGACAAGCATACACAAAGCAATGAACACACATTTTGGTTGTGTATCCGAATGAAAACCGGCGGATACGATAATGCTCACGAAATGCAAGTGAAATGGAAACATTGTGTACGCGATCGTCGTTGTTTGAGAGAGTTTTGGATGGCGGATAATTAAGTATGTGCTAGATTTAGCCAAAAACGGCTGACAAGTCGAGAAATAAATTTTCTTAACTTACCATAAACTTGCGATGTCATTTTCTGTAAAATGGGCTTTAAAGGACAGGAGACGATTACGACTAAAAATTACTAAGTATAATTTATCGATTAGGCTTCAATTATTAGCAGAAATAAACTTTACTCTCTTGAAACATGGTGTACCCGAGTCGTTGTTTGTGAGTTTTGGATGGCGGATAATTACTACCTTGTGTTAGACTAGCCACAAAATTTTGACCTCGGACAGCTTTTGAACTTAGGCTCAAGCTCCATAGAGGAGACTTGAGACACAGAATAGAGAGTAAGTATACAGAAAGTTCACTTGGCCCTATTTCGGATTTTCGCGATTGGCACTTGTTACATAGCGAGGGTTGCTATGCTACTGTCAAAAAGCTCAAAGTACAAAAATATCAAAACGGAAAAATCTGACAAAGAACGTCATATGATTCTGAGCCAATTTTAAATGCAAGAAATTTGACGCTCGTGTCAACTACCTTCTTAGTTACCTTGATTTCCCCTGAGATTCCGGTTATTTCCATATTCCGTAAGCGTTAAAATCGTCGCTAGTACCACAAAGTAAGTATTGGCTAGCGCATAGTACTGAGTTCGCCATCTGGTAAGGCGCCCGTGCGCCGTTTCACTAATTTGTGTTTGAGACGTGAGACGTAAGATGGCATCAGTCAAACAAGTTATCGTCGAAAAAGTAAAAAGTGCGACATCGCGACCACTTGAAACCTTTTTCATATAAAATGTATGAAACTGAAGATACAAAGCAACACACGTGAGACGCGTGCCGCATCGATAACGGCAGACGACCGTTTGTCTGACATGTCATGTCTATTCTGTGGAGCTTGCCCCTCAGAAACGAAAAGATAATCAACTTTTAGGTTATTTGTGCTTGCTACGGCGTAGCACTCGTAGCAAAGTTGCTTGCTACACAAATGAAAAAGTTTATGCTAGCGATTTTATAGTAGTATTCAATGTCACTTCACATTTAATTATTCATACTGGAGTAACAGAAAGGGGTGTAACAAGCCGAAAGGAGGTCAAAGTACTCATGAAACTGAACAACTTTCCCCAAGGAACATGGCCCACGCTGTAAAACGGCCATTTACACCACGTCTGACAAAAAATTGGGAGTCATTCAGAAGATATGTACCACCATATTTATCCCGTGGGTGTCATAAAAAGCGACTGATGTGTATTGTAATTTTAGGCGACGGGCTGACGACCTGTCACTATGGTGCTTCACAGTCTTCTAAGAATATTAATATATATTTTTTTATTGTAACGGCTAGTACTCAATAGTAGTTTTTATAACAAGGGAATAAAGTGATATATTTAGGGCGAGGGCGTTAGTTTGAATCATGAGCGGAACGAGGGATTTTAGAGTAAAATCCCGAGCGTAGCGAGGGATTTTAAAATAGAATCGTGAGTGAAGCGTGGGATTCAATGTAAGTCGCCCGAGAATAAATAACTTTATACCCGAGTGATACATGCTACTTTTCATCCCCCTCTATGAGAAAAACAATAAATACTTACTTAATCTACGAAGTTCTTTAAATATTGCCTGCTATTGTCCATTATTTTACAATACATCTTATAAATTGCAATATAACATCCAATATTTACAAAACATTATCACTCATTTCATTTCATATTATTGCAATATAATTGTAAGGCTGAATATTGTTGTTGCCCATTGCTGGCCAGTTATCGCGCCAAAAGAAAAATTAAATTTGACACATTACTTTTTAATTTCAAATTTTGCTAGGAATTAGGTCTTTTAATAGCAAAATACTAGGTGTAAAACACTCAATAAAATAGCAGATAACAGGTAGTGTTGCAGAGAAAAACCCATCTGTAGTAAATTTTCGATTGATTGGCTGTAAATATTTGTGTTCCAAATTCAAATGAATTTTAATCCCTTGGGATTAAATAACCTATTTTATGTGCGACCAAAGCGTAGTTTTTTGAATAGAGGGGATGAAATAGTAGTTTTTATAACAAGGGAATAAAGTGATATATTTAGGGCGAGGGCGCTATTTTGAATCATGAGCGGAACGAGGGATTCTAGAGTAAAATCACGAGCGTAGCGAGGGATTTTAAAGTAGAATCGTGAGTGAAGCGAGGGATTCAATGTAAGTCGCCCGAGAATAAATAACTTTATACCCGAGTGATACATACTACTTTTCATCCCCCTCTATGAGAAAAACAATAAATACTTACTTAATCTACGAAGTTCTTTAAATATTGCTTGCTATTATCCATTATTTTACAAAACATCCTATAAATTGCGTTATAAACATCCAATTACACATTTATTACACATTTCATTTCATATTATTGTGAGGTTATATTATTGTTGTTGCCCATTGCCCGCCAGTTATCGCGCCAAAAGAAAAATAAAATTTGACACATTACTTTTTAATTTCAATTTTTTCTAGGAATTAGGTCTTTTATGAACAACATACTAGGTGTAAAATACTCAATAAAATAGCAGATAACAGGTAGTGTTGTTTTAAAAAACCCATCTGTAGTAAATTTTCGATTGGTTGGCTGCAAATATTTGTGTTCCAAATTCAAATGAATTTTAATCCCTTGGGATTAAATAACCTATTTTAATCCCACTTATGTACGACCAAAGCGTAGTTTTTTGAATAGAGGGGATGAAAAAAATATTACACCAATTTCAATTTTCCAGATTAAGTAGAATTTGTGAAAAATAGCGAGGTGGTGTCCAAAGTTGTAAGTAATGTTTGCCATGGGGCAGGCAGCCAAAATTTTGCTACTCGATTGCCAAAAACTCAATTACGTAATTCGAACCCCTACTAAGAAATCCTACATACATATGTCACGCCTATATCCCTTGCGGGGTAGGCAAAGCGTAAACGGCTGTAACAAACGGCTATTAACACCACGTCTGTCAAAAGTTCGAGAGTCATTCAGACTACTGTGTATCACCATAGTGTCAGGTTGTCAGCCTGTCGCTTAAAATTGCAATACACATCAATTATCAAATCCCATACCTAGTCGGTTCTTACGACACCCACGGGAATGATATGGCGTGATGCTATTCTAAGCTGGCACCACACGGCAAGTCTAAATTCGTTTTAAAATAAAAAACAGTAACAGGAAACATACGCTACTTCTATGAAATCCGTCTGTAACTGCTTTTGGACATATTTTATTCATACCATGCACCCTTGACAGCGATTCACACGCGATTTCACGCAGAAAAGAAGTACCATTTGAACCTACAGGAATACATATCCACATACAACCAGGGTTTTTGTCCAGGTTGCCGTGTGGTGCCGGTTTAGAATAGCATCACCCCATATCTATTCTGTGGGTGTCGCAAGAAGCGTTTTGTGAGTTGAAAGTTGAGGTTTATTACAGTTTTAGGCGAAAGGCTGACAACTTGTGACTATGGTGATACACAGTCGACTGAATGCCTCTCAAACTGTTTTGTTAGATGTTGTGTAAATGGGCAGTTTTTACAGCTGTTTACGCTCTGCCTACCCTGCAAGAGATGAAGGCTTGATTAACGTATGTATGTGGGTTACAAAAAACACTTTTTTTCCACGGTTTACATAATAGGCAATGTTTTGAAAATCTGTCTCATCAATTATCAAACCAGTCTTATCCTTAAGTGGCTGGCACAATCCAGAGTCAAACCCAGGCAAACCTTTTACTACCTAAATGGGGAAACTCAAAGCTTATTGTAGATGGCAGCAGGCGCAATTGCGCCTAAAGGACGGAACGACAAACAAGAACAAGTAATAAACGTTGACATTGACACATTTTTCAACCTTTTTTCAACATTAGGGGCATTGACACAAAAATGTAAGACAGGCGTATGAAGTTTAATTTCAAACACGCACTTTTTTACTCGACTGCCTCAGGAGGGTTATGTTTTTCGAGAGTATGCATGTATTTATGTATGTACCTATGTATCCGGAAATTCGTTTTTACGAGCTACAGCCCAAACGGCTGGGCGGATTTTGAAGTGAGGTGTCGTTAGATTCGTCTCAGCAGCGCGAGTGACACCGGCTATATTAAAATTTCATAAAAGATGGTGGATTTTTATCACAAAACACAACTTTGGAATTACCGCAGTCGGGTTTTTGGTTTTTAATACATTTGATTGTTATGGTAAGATTCTAGTTCTCTACAGTTTGCTTCCTCATTTAAACACTTTCTCAGCTGATGTTTGTGTCATGATACGATGATACAATGTTGTCCTCATCTTGTGTATTTTGAAACCAAGTCCTGGCATTTACGCCGTTTAGGGTAAAAACGTCAAAACATCAAAGTCAACTCTTGGCTCTTACTGCTGGAGCCACCAACTGTCCGGCGCAGCAGCGCTGGAATCTTATTATACTGACACTGGCAGAATTGCCCTAGATGGGTAGAAGTCCATATAAATAAATAAATAATAATAATACTCAGTTGAACTATCCTTTGAAAGGGATGGTTACTTCATGTTTTCAGAAGCACCCTGTATATTTTTAGGGTATGATTCAGTGGCATAGCGTGCCAACCTTGACATACTGCCTGCATCAATGGTTTAAGACATTTTTAGTATAAGTCGTGTGGGGTGTTATATTGTTTATTTTGAGGGTAAGGTGAAAGGAGGTTCACATTTTGTACGGTGGTTCTGTAAGGGCTCCCTGCAAATGGCAAAGCTTCTATTTTCTATAGGTATCACAGTGAAGGTTCATTCGACGCCATATTCGACGCTATTTTGAATTTTTGTGATTGTCACTTGTTACATACCTAGCCAGGATTGCTACTGTCATCAATCTCGAATGATAAGAAGATGAGAATACTAAAACAGAAAAATCTGATACAGGAACGTCATATGTTTCTGAGCCAATTTTAATCCAAGAAATATGACGTTCGTGGCAACCATCTTCTTAGTTACCTTGAGTTCCTCTGAGATTCCAGTCAGTAAGCGTCAAAATCGTCGCTAGTGCTGAGTGATTCACCTGTAAAAGCGCCCCACGTGCCTTTTTAGGGTTTCGTAGTCTACTAGAAACCCTTATAGTTTCGTCATGTCTGTCTGTCTGTCTGTCTGTCTGTATGCCGCGCCCTCATAACTCCGTCAATTATAGAGCTATCGACATCAAATTTGGTATGAAGATAGATCGTGTTGACCCAAACTTAGAAATGTTGAGAAAAATTATTCTAATTGTTTTTTGGACCCCCTTCCCATACATGTGAAAGGGGGGCAAAAAAATATTTTTTCTCCTGTAATATTGAGTAGGGTATCGTTGAATAGGTCTTTAAAATCTAAGGGGAGGTTTTTTTGAAACAAAGTCTCCAAAATGTTTCTGTCTCGAGAAATTTGCTTTTAAAAGGGGCGTTTTTGTACTTGAAACCACGGATCTTGAAACACACGTCGCTGCGTGAAAGTGCAACTTTCACAGATAGACATTTTAGTAGCTGTCACAAAATTTTCTGGTGTGTGTGTGTGTGTTTTACTCATCTCCACACGTGCGTGAGACGTAAAATGTAAGATGTAAAACAAAGCGACGCGACGCTCGAAACAGTTTCAAATAAAATGTAGGTATAAAACAAAATAGACCGCCCGCGAAACTCGCATCTCTTAGAAACAACTCATTTTAGTGTTCCATACAGATACATTGTTTGTATTATTTGTATACATCTATTTTGCCTGCATATTGGGTCGCATAGTCATATCATAATCATCCGTCACTCATCATAATTATGTACATTCTTGATATTTCACTCGCTAGCCAAGTTGTGCAGTTTGAACTCAATATTGCTCTTGGATAAGCTTTGTCTTTGTTCAGTTAGCTCCAGGACTATACCAGTCAGTTTCATGAACAGTCGAAGGTCGAGCCCACACGTAAAGTCCGTTTTTGCGCTAATTTAGCGCAGCACTAACGCCGTCGCCAGATTCATACTTTCAAGCCCATTCTAAAAACCGATGTTCAAACATCGCAACGTAAGTTTCTGTGCTGCGCTGTTTCAACCGTAGAACCGATGGACGGTGGAGTAAGCGGGTTCTCGAATGGAGACCACCGCTCGGCAAGCGTAGCGCTGGACGCCCTCCGGCCATATGGGCGGCTGGTAGCAACTGGATGGCGAAAACGGGAGATCGTGCCCATAGTGGACTTTGTGCCGATATCATATGATGTAATGCTGTTTCAACGCTTTTCAAGTTTTTGCGTTGCGTTATTTTAGCGTCGGTTGTTAGTGTGGGCTAATCGAAATATGTAAGCATCTGACAGACGCATGCGTTAGCGCTGCGCTAAAAAAACGCAACAGTCTTAACATGTGGGCCCCCTTAGCTTCAGAGCTAGTCAGTAGCACGGCTAGCCTTATACATAATAGATGACATCGAGTCTGGCTCTTCGGCACCTCTATTGGATATTTTAAACGATGTTCAGGTACTTTAAGCACAATTATGTTCTCTGTTATTTCATGAGAATACAGCTGCTATTTTTCTTCAATACATTGTAGTTACAAAATTAAGTACAAAACCGTAAAAGGGTTTCTTTAGCTGTCTATCTAGTCAGACTCGCAACAGATGTTGATGCGTAATTTTATTAGATAGGTAGAGTAATTCAAGTTTAAAATATTATAAATTAAGGAGACGCCGCGCGGGGCGCCTTAACAGACAGCTCGCTCAGTACTAAAGACGATTTTGACGCTTACCTACTGACGTTTACGGGAATGAATTGGAATCTCAGAAGAACTCAAGGTAACTTAACTACAAAGATGGTCTATGAACGTCATATTTCTTGGATTTAAATTGGCTCAGAATCGTTTGACGTTCTTGTATCAGAATTTCGTCCTCGTATCGAATCTAGCTACCCTGTTGCCCCTGGCTATGTAAAAAGTGACAATCGCGAAAATCCTAAATAGGGGCGAGTGATATTTCTGTATACTCTCTATTTTGTGACCTTGTGCAGGACACGAATACTTTTCATAAATTTTAAGCATATTAATTCATAATTTATCGCATCAAAAAGTTCGTGTCTTATCTTGTGAACCACCCTTGATTGAACAGCTGGAAATTTTGAAGGTTATTCAATTAAGGTCATCGATATTTGGTGATGGATACTTCAGACAAGAGGTGTAATGGAAAATGCTGAGATTACTAATTAAACTATGTACCTACTTATATAGCTAAATAATCGGAATCTCAGGGGAAATCAAGGTTTGTTGCCACTAACGTCTTCTTGGATTAAAATTTGGTTCAGAATCTTAAGACGTTTTTTTTATCAGATTTTACTGTTTAGGTATTCTTACCTACCTACCTACTTTGAGATTGTTGACAGTAGCAACCATCACGAATGACATTTTGGTGCTCTGTGGTAGCAACCCTGGCTAATAAGGTCGAGTGAACCTTCTGGTGACTTGACTACCAGTACCAAATCATGACCAGCTGTAACTTTTTACTAAGGTACATTTGAAGTGAATTAAAGTTAAACTTTTTACAACAAACGTCTGCTTGTGCGTAAATTTGCGCAGCGCTATCGCATGCGTTAGCAAAATGCGATTTTGCATCTTGTTGACTTTCAAATACAATTTATGTAAAACGGTTTGACAGACGCATCCTCTATAGCGCTGCGCATCGCACGCTGCGTCGACAGATGCGTCTGTCAAACCGTTTGACACAATCCAGATATATAGTTGTATGAGATTATGTAATAGTCCACATAGGTAGATGTGTGTTGTTCGCTTACGTTACGCAGCGCAAAAAAACGCACAAACTGTCGTTACGAGTGCTGCTCGCCGTTAATAGTCGCAACGTTATATTTTATAATTGTAAATAACAATTTCAAATTAAAATAAACCATTCCTTCTTAAGCGGTAGTATCTAGAACTATTTTAATTTTAAACTTTACAACTCTGTGCAGTTTACGAGCGAGCTATTAAACTTCAGTTGAACCACTTAGCAAACTAACTAACTATTATATTACAATATTCACAAGAATGTTTTGATACACGCTTATACAGGGTGGCAAAGAACCAGACGGATTTTCCCGAAAACGATAAGCTCTACAGTCAGACTTAACAACTTTCAGTCGCTCGGTCAGCTGTTTTTCTTGCGTAGGTGTTCCAATTAATTTACCTTTTGTCCTAAGGGAAAGTTGTTCAGTTTGATCTGTTGAGTTTAGCATTCCCGGGAAAGTTCGTCGTTCAGCACCATTCTGCATAGTGACAAACACATAGGAATTGCTCTGTATAGATATCAATGCAATTCTGCAAAAATGTCAATGCCGCTCTCATTGCCTCTACTAGAATTCAATGTATCGGGTTGCCATTGCCGTAGCTAGACATACAGGTACACAGAAGCACGTAAAAAAATACTGGTGTACGTTCATGCTATCATCTTTCGTAGCTCTATCGTCGCTCTTTTATTGCTGAACATACCTTTCGAATGATGAAAGTATGAAACTGACAGCTGATTACTTTAAAATTTCTACGAAAGAACTACGAAAGATGACAACATGAACGCACTCCTGGATTTAGAAAATAATTCATCTTCTAAATAGATATCATGAATCCAAAGACGAGGATTGAATCGGGGAATTTTGCATAGCACTGAAACGCACTATTTTTGCTCTATATAGGGTCGTCAAGAAGAAAAGTAAACTTTTAATTTGCTGTCACCTATAAAATTCCAAACTACTTACCTTTACCTAAGGAACAAAGACTATTTATTATCTGGACCCTGACAAAGGAATGCTTTTGTGAATACAGCCAATTTTCTTAGGAAAAAGAAAATTTACTCTAAATAGCTTTCACAACTGCCACCTGTACCCATTTAAAACCTTAAAATATCGCCTTTCTTAAAGGAACTCTATTTAGTACTTTTTACTTTGAAACTTAAAACCTCAAGACTTTATTTTTGTTATTTTTACCTACTTTTCCTTCTTATAAAATGTGAGCTGAGGTAACTTTGGTAAAATTAATAATACCTACTTACATAATATTTATATGACACGTAAGACATTGTTATCTACCCATATTACCTAACTTAATAACTTCTTGTCGTTTAATGCAACCTTCTCATCAACTAGGTATTTAGGTACAAAGGCAAAATAGTTTAACCACCAATGAATGTGGTCCAAAAAAGTGGCATACATCTTTCAAAGCAGAAAGAATCGCTGATTCGAATGGTATACACTCGTCACTCATTTTAATTATTTATTTATTTGTAACCTCCATAACAATTTTGTCCTCCAATCCAATGATCATAATTATAACAAAGGCGTCATTCGAGTGCTTAGCTTGATCATTGGTTGTAAACATTTTGTACATATTTAGCATAATTTTATTTAAGTTGAACTCCATTTTATAATCTTGTACTCTTGTTATTCTTTGATCTAAGTAAATTATTATTATTATTTTCGACTGAAGTAGCGATAGAGTGATTTCCCTGTCAACTGTCCGTATAATAACCATGTTCAAGCAACAATAACTCAGTTAGCATCACGTGCACCACGCTCGCAGAATAAAGTAATCATGTGAAATATGCCCCGACAGTTGTTGCACTAAATAACACGAAACATCTGGCAGGTAGGTACTTACGTTTTTTAATTAAAAGGGGATAATATTATGTAAAACAAAAGCTTTTTCGGCATATTAATTGCTTTGATATACTTTTTAAGGACAGGACAGGTAGAACCATAAAATAAAGTAAAAGTCAAGTTATTTATAAAATGATTAAAATGCGTATCTACTATTGTTTCCTGCGTAATTGAAACCTCATATTCATAAAGTATGCAATTATATGACAGAAAAAATCTAGCCGCATGTTTCGACGCTTACGAATAGGTAATTAGGTAGGTCTTCATTCATTGAGAATATAATACCTATTAATGATAATTATAATATGAAAATGATCACAAACCCATTGATACTATCGTATGGATCGCAAGAACACTATTTTTGAAACAATTAGGTAATATACTCAATGTGATTTATTGGTAAATATCTGACATTTAGGGCCCTTTTCCTGTCATGCGTATTTGCGCACGCGCGCGGATCTGGTCCGCATGCGGATGATAGCACACTCCTGTTCCACACGCGTGCTAGCCGCATGATAGGAAAAACATAAAAACATGTATCAAAAGATAAGATGCGTGCGGCCCGCATGCGGACCAGATCCGCGCGCGTGCGAAAATACGCATGACAGGAAAAGGGCCCTTATGTTATGTGCGTGGCGTCTACTTTCATTAAATTAGGTACATACTCGTACAATGAAATTACCATTGACAGCTGATGTGGCGCAGTAGTTAGAATGCCTGCCTGCCACGCAAAGGTTCCGGGCTCAATTCCCGGTGGGATCACCTGATTGTCCGCAAGTAAGATGAATCCGTGCTTCGGATGGGCACATTAAGCCGTCGGTTCCGGTTGCCGTCTATGATAGCGGTCGTTACACAACCATGTCAGAGGCTTGCTACTTGCAGTAGGCGGTTGAAAAACTCTGACACCAGGGTTCATCGGGTCGTTGAACGACTCGGTGTCCCACACGAAAAGAGAAGAGAAGAGAATGAAATTACCTTTAGGTACGTGACTCGACGTGGCTTGTTATATTGAGCGCAACAGTTGGAGTAGCGTGATTGCATTAGCGGGTGCACGCGAACCTAACTAACTCATTTACTTCTGTCTGGGCTATACTGGGTATAATTCTTTGCTATTTTATTTTTATAAACTAACACAAAATAAAGACACGGTGCGCGGGGCGCTCATACAAATGGCTCACTCAGAACTGGCGACGATTTTGACGCTAACTGACTAATCGGAATCTTAGGGGAAGTCAAGGTAAGTAAGTAGGTAGTTGGTTGCCACGAACGTCATATTTCTTGAATTAAAATTGGCTTAGAATGATATGACGCTTTTGTATCAGATTATACTGTTTTGATTTGAATTTTGAATTGAATTTATTTATTATCAGAATTACAATAATTCTTAAATCTAGTACATAGCCCCACAAAACCACTTTAGGGGTTTGTCTGTGGGATCGCCGAGTCTCACAAAAGTTATAAGATAAACAAATACAAATACAAAAGAAACTTAGTATCAAAACTTATTTGAGTTAGGTACAAGTACAATCAGTTAAATTTTATTGTATGAAGTCACAAATTAGACAATAAATATTTTTTAAGTTTGGACGCAAACCTGTTTTTATTTGTTTCTTGTCTTATATCTGTAGGCAAAGTATTCAATAAATATGGGATACGCTTATCAAGCATTCTATCTCCAAAGTAGTTATTTACTCTGGGTACCTCATATTTGCCCACAGATACAGACTTGGTACAATGGTCATGAGCTACAAGTTTAAGGTTCTCCCGTCTACTATGGTTATTTAAAAGTATCAAGTATTTATGTTTTAAACTTATGGGTAAAATTTTACATATTTTGAATAATTTATTATAATCCCCTTTACAGCTATCTTTTGTCTTTTTATTTACTAGCATCTTTAAAAACCTGATTTGAATGGACTCTAATTTTTGAATGTTGGTTTTAAATGTTAATCCATAGCAGTCAAGAGAATAACTTAAAATAGAATCAACTAGAGAAAGATATAGACATTTCAGAGTACTTAAAGGAACTTTGAAACTTAAGTGATAGAATCTGCCAAGCAATGATCTGAGTTTATTACATATAAAGTCTACATGGGAAGACCAAGAAAATTATTATCTATTTTGACTCCTAGATAGGTTATACAATTGATATGTTCTATTGGTTTACAGTTACAGTTAATAAAATTGTTATGTATACAATCAAAGCTATGAGTGTAAATGTTAGGATTTGTTTCTGATAAGCGTAGATAAGGTGAATGTATAATTAATAACTTAGTTTTGTCTGCATTGAGTACGATACCATTGTCGTGAGACCACTTCACTACCGAATTCACATCCTCCTGGACGAGGCGACAAGTTTCCGCGAGATCAGTGCCGGCGCGCAATGCACACAGGTCGTCAGCGAACATGTGTGCCGAGCAATGGCGTAGTACACCGCACAAGCTATTAACGTGCATTAAGTAGCACACAGGTCCGCATCCAGAGCCTTGCGGTACCCCGCACGTCACCCCCCTCGCGTCACTGAACTCCTCTCCTACTTTAACTCTGTATGAGCGCGAAGTGAGGTAGTCACGGAACCAGCTGTTCAGCGGCTCCCTCACTCCACACTCATCCATAGCATTAAGTAGGGTCTCCGTTTCAAGGGTATCGAACGCCTTTTTGAAGTCAAAGAATACAGCAACCACAAAGTTTTTATCATTTAGATATCCATTTATTTCGTCAGTGAATCGAGACAAAAGTGTGTTGGTGCTTTTTCCTTTTTGAAATCCATGTTGACAATCAACTAATACATTGTTGCTTTGCAAGTAAGTACTCAAACGGTTAACAACACACTTTTCCATAATCTTATCAATACTAGACAGTATAGCTATAGGTCTGTAGTTTCTATAATCCTTGTGTTCTCCTTTTTTATAAATTGGACGCACTATAGCTTCTTTTAACATACTAGTAAATAGACCATTTTGTACGCTCAAATTGACTAGGTTAGAGATCACTGGACTTACTTTATCTACTAATACTTTTAAATCGGACATGCGTACAAGATCACTGCCTGGAGATTTGATTTTATCCATTTGTTTTATTACTCGCATAACATATTGACTATCTACAGGCTGCCATCTCATAGGTACCTACCGTCTGAGACTGTTTCCAATCCACTGCTACTGATATTAAATAATGATCTGAAATTTTATGTTGTATTACAGCAGAATTAATTCCAGCTAAAGGTGCTCTTACATATATATGGTCTAAACAGGATTCTACTAATGTATCAGCTAATATTTCACTACGTGTTATTTTATTTATACATTTTGTAAAGCCGTACTCTGCTAGAAGGTTTTCATATGTGATGACATCTTTGTTATTTTGCAGTAATAAATTAATATTCAGATCTCCTAGTACGGGTCCTTAGCTGGAAGTATGGTCCCATCTGGCAGAAATCATGAAACTTGGCATGTGTGCAGCCCACATGCGTAAGCTTCAGGAAAAGAAGGGAAGCAAGTTGGACCCACCCTGCTTCCCCCCTTTACCCCCCCTTTTATGTCCCAAATTTCAGTCATCCTTATTTTTCTCGCTGATATTTTTATACTTTGAGATTTTTGACAGTAGCAACCCTGGCTATGTAACAAATGACAGTCACAACAATCCTAAATCGAGTGAACCTTCTGTAAACTCTCTATTTTGTGCCTTTAGGTACGTAGGTAGGTACGTGATATTTATTTTCATATACTTTGAGATATTTGACAGTAGCAACCCTGGGTCGAGTGAACCTTCTGTAAACTCTCTATTTTGTGCCTTTAGGTACCTACGTAGGTAGGTACGTGACTTGACGTGGCTTGTTATATGGAGTGACTTTAGGTACGTAGGTAGGTACGTGACTTGACGTGGCTTGTTATATTGAGCGCAACAGTTGGAGTAGCGTGATTGCATTAGCAGGGTCAGTTTTATATACTATGAGATATTTGACAGTAGCTTTGTAACAAGTGACAATCGCAAAAATCCCGAATAGGGTCGAGTAAACCTTCTATAAACTCATTTTGTGCCTTTTGGTACAGTTGGTTGGTAAAATTACCTATCTATATGCAGGTAGGTACGTGACTTGACGTGGCTTGTTATATTGAGCGCAACAGTTGGAGTAGCGTGATTGCATTAGCGGGTGCACGCGAACCTAACTAACTCATTTACTTCTGTCTGGGCTATACTGGGTATAAAGCGTTGCTGTTTTATTTTTATCTATACAGATGGCTCACTCAGAACTAGCGACGATTTTGACGCTAACTGATTTTAACTAGAAATAACGGAAATCTCAGGGGAAGGCAAGGTAAGTAAAAAGTAGGTTGCCTGACATGAACGTCATATTTCTTGGATTAAAATTGGCTCATAATCCTGTGACGTTTTCATATCAGTTGTTTTTATACTATGAGATATTTGATAGTAGCTATGTAACAAATGACAATCGCAGAAATCCTGAATAGCGCTGAGTGAACCTTCTGTAAACTCTCTATTTTGTGCCTTTAGGTACGTAGGTAGGTACGTGACTTGACGTGGCTTGTTATATTGAGCGCAACAGTTGGAGTAGCGTTACTTCTGTCTGGCCTATACTGGGTATAAATTGTAGCTATTTTATTTTTATCTATACATATGGCTCACTCAGAACTAGTGACGATTTTGATGCTAACTGACTTTAACTGGAAATAACCGGAATCTCAGGGGAGGGCAAGATAAGTAAGAAGTTGCCATGAACGTCATATTTCTTGAACTAAAATTGGCTTAGAATGATATGACGCTTTTGTGTCAGATTTTGCTGTTTTAATAATCTTTTCTTATATTTGATATTTTTGACAGTAACAACCCTGGCTATGTAACAAATGACAATCGCAACAATCCTAAATCGAGTGAAACTTCTGTAAACTCTCTATTTCGTGCCTTTACCTACGTAGGTAGGTGCGTGAGTTGACGTGGCTTGTTATATTGAGCGCAACAGTTGGAGTAGCGTGATTGCATTAGCGGGTGCACGCGAACCTAACTAACTCATTTACTTCTGTCTGGGCTATACCATAATAGCCACAACAGTCCACTGCTGGACATGGGCCTCCCCCTATCGGGGGGTATTGCCATACTAACCACGCTTGGCAGGCGGATTGGCGAGCGCAGTGCATGATGTTGCATTGATAGGGAACGCTGCTGCCCATTCCCTGGATAAGTATCCTTTAGTCGCTTTTTACGACACCCACGGGTAGAATTGGGGTGATGCTATTCTGAACCGGCATCACACGGCTTGATTACGGTCAGCCAGAAGGTACGTGGCTTGTTATATTGAGTGCAACAGTTGGAGTAGCGTGATTGCATTAGCGGGTGCACGCGAACCTAACTAACTCATTTACTTCTGTCTGGGCTGTACTGGGTATAAATCTTTGCTATTTTTTTTATATACACTTCTTATACATATTAGGGAGACGACGCGGGCTGCCTATGCAAATGGCCCATGCAGTACTAGCGACGATTTTGACGCTAACTGACTTTAACTGGAAATAACCTGAATCTCAGGGAAAGTTAAGGTAAGTAAGAAGTCAGTTGCCTTGAACGTCATTTTTCTTGGATTCAAATTGTCTCAGAATCGTATGACAATTTTGTATCAGATTTAACCGTTTTTATATTCATTTCATAAATATGATTTTTGACAGTAGCATCCCTGGCTATGCAACAAGTGACAATCCTAAATCGAGTGAACCTTCTGTAAACTCTCTATTTCGTGCCTTCAGGTACGTAGGTAGGTACGTGACTTGACTTGGCTTGTTATATTGAGTTTTGACAGTAGCAACCCTGAATATGTAACAAATGACAATCGCAAAAAATCTTGAATAGGGTCGAGTGAACCTTCTGTAAACTCTCTATTTTGTGTTCTTAGTTACCTTGACTTGCTCTGAGATTTTAAAGTCAGAAGCGTCAAAATCGTCGCTAAGTACTGAGAGAGCCATCTGTATAGGCGCCCAGCGCGCTTTTTCCCTAATTTGCAGTAGCGTCAACTTTTACTAAATTACATACAATGAAATCACCTACGTAGGTAGGTACGTGACTTGACGTGGCTTGTTATATTGAGTTTTGACAGTAGCAACGCTGACTATGTAACAGATGACAATCGCAAATATCCTGAATAGAATCGAGTGGACCTTCTGTAAACTCTCTATTTTGTGCCTTTAGCTACGTAGGTAGGTAGGTAGGTAGGTAGGTACGTAGGTAGGTAGGTAGGTACGTAGGTAGGTACGTAGGTAGGTACGTGACTCGACGTGGCTTGTTATATTGACTATCTATGTTGTGACTTTAGGTACGTAGGTAGGTACGTGAATCGACGTGGCTTGTTATATTGAGCGACTTTAGGTACGTAGGTAGGTACGTGACTCGACGTGGCTTGTTATATTGACTATCTATGTTGTGACTTTAGGTACGTAGGTAGGTACGTGACTCGACGTGGCTTGTTATATTGAGCGACTTTAGGTACGTAGGTAGGTACGTGACTTGACGTGGCTTGTTATATTGAGCGCAACAGTTGGAGTAGCGTGATTTATTAGCGGGTGCACGCGAACCTAACTAACTCATTTACTTCTGTCTGGGCTATACTGGGTATAAATCGTCGCTATTTTATTTTTAAAAACACCCGTGGCCATTAACTACAAATTATATTAATGCCAAACTCACGTGCCCACACTGTGCATATATACATTTACCACGCCTATATCCCTTGCGGGGTAGGCAGGGTGTAAACGGCTGTAAATAACGCATATTTACACCAAGTCTGTCAAACTTTTTAGAGTCATTCAGAAGACTGTGTACCTATCAGTATCACTATAGGGGCAGGTTGACAGCCTGTCGCCTGAAATTTCAAAACACATCAACTCTCAAGACCCTTAGTCGCTTCCTACGCAACCTACGGGAAAGGTGATAGTTATGGTGGCTGTATCCATTTACCTAAGATATAGGAATTCTAATTCTTAGTTTAGGAAATGGTCAACCTTCATAACTATTTCATATAAGTGTACCTATTAGTAATAAAGTTTAAGTTTATTAAATAAAGAATTATCTAATAAATTAATACGAATGTCAAAATAATAAACTTAAAACTAAACATAACGAAACATAAGTATGAGCATACAAATAGTAGCCTAGTCAAAAAGCCCCCCACACAATGAACCCTGACCGAACGTGCCCATGATGCTAGCAGCGTTGCCCCTTTGGATCGCTAGCGAAATTCGCTGCATGAGATAGTAACCCGAAGAATTATCTTATCTTATCTTATCTAATATAGGGTCATACTATTCTAAGCCACACGGCATCAAACCGTCTTTCTTTGTTTTTGCTGTAAATGTTAATGAATTACTTTTACTTATGTGTGTGACATAGACATGACTGGTTTTATTGAGTGTAACAGTTGTTGGGCGTAGCGTGATTGCATTAGTGCACCCGCACGCAACGCTAACTCACTTACATCTGTCTGGATATGTTTCACCGTAATTTTATTGCCGTGTGGTGCCGGCTTAGAATAGCATCAGTCCATATCCTTCGCGCGGATGTCGTAAAAAGCGACTAAGCGATTTGAAAGGGGATGTATCGCAATTTTAGGCTGACAACCTGTCACTATGGTAATACACAGTCTTCTGAATGACTCTGTAACTTTTGTCAGAGGTAGTGTTAATGGCCTTTTTTACATAGGCGTGATACATGTATGTATGTATGTATGTGACATTGACGTGCCTTGTTTTATTGAGTGCAACAGTTGATGGGCGTAGCGTGATTGCATTAGTGCACCCGCACGCAACACTAACTCACTTACATCTGTCTGGATATGTTTCACCGTTATTTTATTTTTACAACAAAAATAAAGTTTATTATTATGTAGATTTACTGCTCTGCTTATTTCTTTCTTCTTTTTTTTTTCTTGGCCTACGTGACGTTGACGTGCCTGGTTTTATTGAGTGCAAAAGTTCTGTTGTTGGGCGTAGCGTGATTGCATTAGTGCACCCGCACGCAACACTAACTCACTTACATCTGTCTGGATATGTTTCACCGTTATTTTATTTTTACAACAAAAATAAAGTTTATTTTTATTTTGATTCAGTGCTCTGCTTCGGTTTTTTTTTGTATTTTACATCTTATAACTTGAAATTGGCCAAAGTCTTTTATTTTACACTGTTGTTCTACGCACTCGCCTTTGTAGTAATAGGCCCCACAAATAAGGGGAACGGCGCGCGGGGCGCTTATAAAGATGGTTCAGTCAATACTAGCGACGATTTCGATGACTATAACTGGAAATAACTGGAATCGCAGGGGAACTGAAGGAAACTATGAAGACTCTTGGCATGAACGTCATATTTTTTGGATTAAAAGCTCAAAATCATAATATTGCGTTCTTGTATCAGACTTAGCTGCAAGTAGGTACCTACGTGACGTTGACGTGCCTGGTTTTATTGAGTGCAACAGTTGATGGGCGTAGCATGATTGCATTAGTGCACCCGCACGCAACGCTAACTCACTTACGTCTGTCTGGATATGTTTCACCGTAATTTTATTGCCGTTTTGTGCCGGCAGAATAGCATCACCCCAGTAAGAGCGACTAAGCGATTTGAGAGGGGATGTATCGCAAACTTTGGGCTGACAACCTGTCACTACGGTGATACACAGTTTTCTGAATGACTATCTAAGTTTTGTCAGACGTGGTGTTAATAGCTGCTTTTACAGCCGTTTACGCTATGCCTTCCCCGCAAGGGATATAGGCGTGATACATGTATGTATATGTATGTGACGTTTACGTGCCTGGTTTTATTGAGTGCCTGGTTTTAGTTGGTCGTAGCGTGATTGCATTAGTGCGCCCGCACGCAACGCTAACTCACTTACGTCTGTCTGGATATGTTTCACCGTAATTTTATTGCCGTGTGGTGCCGGCTTAGAATAGCATCACCCCATATCCTTCCCGTGGATGTCGTAAGAAGCGACTAAGCGATTTGAGAGGGGATGTATCGCAATTTTAGGCTGACAACCTGTCACTACGGTGATACACAGTCTTCTGAATGACTCTCTAAGCTTTGTCAGACGTGGTGTTAATGGCCATTTTACAGCCGATTACGCTCTGCCTACCGCGCAAGGGATATAGGCATGATAAATACAGGGAGTAACGGAAAGGGTATAACAAGCCGAATGGAGGTCAAGGTACTCATGAAACTGAACAACTTTCCCCATGGAACATGGGTCAAAATATTTAAAAAAATATTTGGACCGCCCATACAAAATCGCCGATCAGCCGATTGATTTACTATGATGATCGGCGATTTTGTACGGGAGGTCTGTCGGCGAACGGCATCTTCCGTATGGTTTCAGCTGCAATCGTAACTTGGTACATACCTACCAACCTAAAACATATCCTACATCCCTTGCAATAAAATAGAATAACTAGCTATTATTTACTTATACCTACTTACATATTAAGCATTACAATGTAAAGCTCCGGCATGTTATCACACGATAAGCTTTCTCAGACACTAAATAACATCGCCCAGCTAATACATAGCATACATAAGTAATAAACCATGTAAGAAAATATTTTATTGTCACGCCTCCTATGTTGATAAGTCAGATGGCTTTCTTTACAGTCATGCTTTTGAGATACTACCTACTAGCGCCATCTTCAGCCGCTCTCGGAATTAACATATCAAAAACACACCTATGTAACAAACCATGTATATAATAAGAAAGGAGGTGTGGTCAAGATGGCTTATCCTTACGGTAACGCTTTTGATATACTTTCTAGTGCTGCTATCAGCGGTCGTTTTACGAACTAACATCTCAAAAAACCAGATTTTTGACTAATTTTATTAAATTAGATAAATAAGTAAATAACCAAGTTACGGGCATGCGTAACTCTTAGACTCATCGCCAGCTATTCAACCTAGTCATTTAAGGGATAAACTTATAAAGGCTAATTATTCTTAGTATTTGCATGGAAATCAGTATTGTTCGTCCCTTCAACGGGTCTAGGTTGATGTGCTGGCAATAGTATCTACCCCTTAAGAGATCAACTTATACTGGCTGTCCTTAAAATTTGTATGAAAAACCATTATAATGGTAGGCTTATAAACCAAGCGTTTTTAATAGTAGGCTTATAAACCAAGCGTCGCGGCAAAATTTGACGGCGTCGATGTCGCTGCGGTCTTGTAGAAAAACCCGACCGCATCCCATACAAACCCTGAGCTTCTCAGCGCGCTGTCAACGTGACGGCGACGCGGCAGCGTCGTTGACGCTGACGCCCGGTCTTTCTGGTATCATTTGGTAGTAATTTGACAGCGACAACGACGCCGCCGCAACGCCGCGACGCTTGGAAAATAAGGGTACCATAAAAGTTGGTCCCTTAAACGACTCGATGTACTTGTTACCTATATCGTAGCTATATTTCGCGACGCAACAGATGGTTGTGCCATTAAGACGTCGCGCAATTAGACGCAGCACGCGACCGAATGGCGTTTGCTCGGTGGAGAAAGTTCTTTGAAATATATTACCTTTATTTGAAGTTACCTGAAGTACTTTTACGCAGGCTTTTACGGTTTATTTCTCAGTACCTACTTTGTTTTTAACGACTACAGCTAGAGGAGTAGAAGGTCCTTATATGGGGATGGCGCACGAAACACAGATGAAACAACATTTTCTTTAGATAAACCGTAGCTTGACCGATGTGCTTGTAGTAGTAGAAAACTTTGTCACCAGGGCTCACCGGGTCGTTGGACTACTTGGTGTCACACTCGAAAAAGAAGAAGTAGTAGACAGATTTATCCCTCTGAAACACATTTACTACAGTAAAAATTCATTAAAGTCACTAGAGCCGTTTAGAGATTTAACAACAAGAATAGCTGGTGTCGCCAGCACATCTACCTAGCTATTTACAGATACTGGTTTTAATACAAATACCAAGAAAGACCAGTATAAGCTGATCCCTCAAATGGGTAGGTAAGCTGATGTACTAGCGACAGTACCAGATTTACTAAGACGTAGCAAAACTCTATAGTTCGAGAGCCCAGGGGGTAAGTGGCTATCTCATAAGGTACCACGATAGGCTAGGTTTGGATCGTTAACCAAGACTTAAACAAGTCGTATGACCCAGGTCTGCCAGAGCCAGTCCTGCCGAAACATAAAAATAATCGATATTTTTCAGAGTCATTTTTTCGTAAAAAATATGTCATAAGGTACCACAATGAAAGTGCTGGCATCAGTTAACCATTGAAAAATTATGTAAAAAAAGCTTGGTCTGCCACTGCGCACCCTGCCGGAAGCGCTTGCCAGACCTCTCCAAAGATGCCCTTCCGACACCCCTAAACTATCTCATCGGGTACCACGACGCGACCACCACAACATAATAGCCAAGATCACTCTGACAATAGATCACAAGGTCTGCCAGGCCTAAACTTGCCGCATCCTAGTGTTTCAGACATTTGAAGTTGTAGGTCCAGTGTATGAAAAATGACCTATATCATTTTCCCCCCGTGTTTGATTTTGATGGTGCCTGAATACGAAATGCTCTCCATAATGAGGAGCTTCGAGTCATATAGGACAGTTGGGTGGAGAGTTTCAGTATTGAACACAATCCTGTCAAAATGTTTGAAATGGAGGTTTGGTCTATGGAAACTGGACTATATCTTATTCCCCCCGGGTTTGATTTTGATGGCGCCTTAATATGAAATGCTCTCCATAACTAGGAGCTTTGAGTCATATAGGTCAGTGAGGAGGAGGGTCTCTGTATTGTACACAATCCTGTCAAAAAGTGTGAAATTGTAGGTAAAGTGTATGAAAACTGGCCTATATCTTTTCCCCCACTGGTTTGATTTTGATGGTGCCTTGGTATGAAATGCTCGTAATAATTAGGAGATTCGATTTGTATAGGTCAATTGGATAGAAGGTCTCTGTTCTGTGCACAATCCTCCTAAATATGAAAATATTCGATAACTTCTGCAGATTTTATCAGTTAAAATTGTCATATCATAAGGATTTCGAATAAAAGTGCTTGCATCAGCTTACCATTGACAAATTATGTTAAAAAAACTTGGTCTGCCACTGCGCACTCAGCCGGAAGTCCTTAGATGAGATAGGTTAGGGTGTCGGAAGGGTATATTTGGAGGGTCTCCCAAGGACTTCTGGCAGAGTGCGCAATGGCAGACCAAGTTTTCTTAACTCAATTTATCAATGGTAAGCTGATGCTGGCACTGTCATTCGGGTACCTTATGAAATTACAATGTTAACGGAAAACATCTCAATCCTGCTAAACATGAAAATATTGGATATGTTCTGCAGATTTTTGCCGTTAATATTGTCATATCATAAGGTACCCGAATGACAGTGCCAGCATCAGCTTACCATTGATAAATTGAGTTAAGAAAACTTGGTCTGCCATTGCGCACTCTGCCAGAAGTCCTTGGAGACCCTCCAAATATACCCTTCCGACACCCTAACCTATCTCATCTAAGGACTTCCAGCAGAGTGGGCAGTGGCAGACCAAGTTTTTTAAACATAATTTGTCGAAGGTAAGGTGATGCAAGCACTTTTATTCGAGTTCCTTATGATATGACAATTTTAACTGATAAAATCTGCAGAAGTTATCGAATATTTTCATATTTAGGAGGATTGTGTACATAACAGAGACCTTCTATCCAATTGACCTATACAAATCGAATCTCCTAATCATTACGAGCATTTCATACCAAGGCACCATCAAAATCAAACCAGTGGGGGAAAAGATATAGGCCAGTTTTCATACACTTTACCTACAATTTCACACTTTTTGACAGGATTGTGTACAATACAGAGACCCTCCTCCTCACTGACCTATATGACTCAAAGCTCCTAGTTATGGAGAGCATTTCATATTAAGGCGCCATCAAAATCAAACCCGGGGGGAATAAGATATAGTCCAGTTTCCATAGACCAAACCTCCATTTCAAACATTTTGACAGGATTGTGTTCAATACTGAAACCCTCCACTAGGGTGGTCCAAATTTGTATGAAAAAAATAAAAGTTTATTTTTACCTTGTCCACAAGGCTTGTTTTGTTCCATTATACAAAAAAAAGTATCTGAACCAAAAATCAGATCAATAGCAGCACAGTTAGAGGTCGCTATGATTTGATGCTTTTTTATATGGAATTTGTAGGGCACAAATTTAAATGTAACAATTTTTCAGAAATTTAATATATTTTTACGATATTTACATTAAAAACAGATAAAGATAATTACTTTGTAGCTTTCTAACCAAAACACATGTTGAAAATGTTGTATTTGGAAGCCTCAGTAAGTTTTGCAAAATAGCTGAAATTTTGGTTGAATATTCCCCAAAACGGCCTACCATTGCGATGTACATTTAAATAAAGAGTAATATCCCCAAAATACAGTAGTAAATGATTGAACTGGACCCGAAACTATATTAATTTTATATTAATCACGAAATTGAAGGCTAGTATTTCCAACAACAAACAGCAGATGCAGTATCTCCTCCGTTCGATAGAACTTCACAAAAAAAAAACCTGTAGCTTCCAAATTCAACTTTTTTAACATTTACTTTGGATATTAATATTAAAACTAACTATTTTTATCTGATTTAAATGTACATGGGATAAAAAATAATTTATTACAATTTAAAACATCAAAGAGAAATTTGTTCCATATAAATCCCATATAAAAAAAACTTAAATCATAGCGACCCCTAAATATCATTAGATTTGGCTCAAATTTTGCTGAGGGGTATTTAGAACGATATCAAACAAGAAGAGCTTTGTGGAACACCAACTTTCAACAAAAGTGGTTTTTGGACCACCCTACTCCACCCAACTGTCCTATATGACTCGAAGCTCCTCATTATGGAGAGCATTTCGTATTCAGGCACCATCAAAATCAAACACGGGGGGAAAAAGATATAGGTCATTTTTCATACACTGGACCTACAACTTCAAATGTCTGAAACACTAGGATGCGGCAAGTTTAGGCCTGGCAGACCTTGTGATCTATTGTCAGAGTGATCTTGGCTATTATGTTGTGGTGGTCGCGTCGTGGTACCCGATGAGATAGTTTAGGGGTGTCGGAAGGGCATCTTTGGAGAGGTCTGGCAAGCGCTTCCGGCAGGGTGCGCAGTGGCAGACCAAGCTTTTTTTGCATAATTTTTCAATGGTTAACTGATGCCAGCACTTTCATTGTGGTACCTTATGACATATTTTTTACGAAAAAATGACTCTGAAAAATATCGATTATTTTTATGTTTCGGCAGGATTGGCTCTGGCAGACCTGGGTCATACGACTTGTTTAAGTCTTGGTTAAGGATCCAAACCTAGCCTATCGTGGTACCTTATGAGATAGCCACTTACCCCCTGGGCTCTCGAACTACTACGAGAAATAGAACCGAGGCAGAGTTCAGGTTTCAACTGCGTAGTAGGATTAGGCGGGCTTCACTTTACATATTTTATAGCCCTACCCAGAAGACGATGCTGCCGTATTTTCTTTCTTAACTAAGGGCCCTTCTCCTGTCATGCGTATTTTCGCACGCGCGCGGATCTGGTCCGCATGCGGGCCGCACGCATCTTATCTTTTGATACATGTTTTTCCTATCATGCGGCTAGCACGCGCGCGGAACGCGAATTGGCTGCTGTGACCAGGGCGTCAAATCTGCGACCGTATTGTCAAACCAATAAAGCAGTTCTGGCTTCGGTTACGTTTTTGCCCGTATTGGGAAAAGTCCATTACGGCTTTTGTTAGCACATTCATACTCGTTATGCTTAGAGCCAGCAATGAAAGGCTATATTGCTTTCGATAGAAAGCAATTTAGCCTCTCATTGCCGCTCATACACGCGTTTAAAAACCGTTGACAACCTAATGTCAGTGGTTAGCAATATGGTTAGCAATCCCGTCCTATTCTGGCTTATTTACAAAATTTCTTCGCCAACATTATTTACACTATCCCTTTCAGTTTGTATGGCAACAGTAGAAACATAAAACATCTTATTCGAAACACTCTTTCGTTACGAATAAGGTTTCGAACTTTTCAAATATCATTCATTCTTTTCTTAGTTCCAGTCATTCAATTGGGCTTTCAAAATCAAAACAAACAATAGTAAGATACACCAATGGTTCGAAAAATTATGAAAATACAAGTTATTGGCATCAGCCAATAAGTTTTTTTAGTAGGATATTAAGCAGCAGCCTTTGCTGATGCAAAAAAGCTATCCTCAAGCTTTGGGATTGCTAAGGTTTTGTAAATGAAGATTAAAATCACAGTGCAAATACTTTTGTATAAGGTAAATGTTGTTTACACTATATTCAGTCTCCATCTTCACATCTGCTAGGCTTGTGCATTCATTGTAGTCCTCAGTACTGCCTGTTTTGTACCGTAATGCTATAATTACATGCTGGAAATATCTACTTTGGCTATTGACTATTGATAGTAGGCAGATGCAAGTTCTACCTACTACTTGGTTGTATATCCTCACGCATTCTCGTATTATTTATTTCAGACAAAGTCTAAAATGCTATCGAAAGCAGAATTATATGCAGCAGACGAAAATCATTGTCATGGATTTTACGAAATAAAACGATGAACCTTATTGGTATATTGATACATTTTCAAACTATACTAGAGAACATAGCCGTACGTTTGTTAAAAATAATACAGTTAGTATATTAAGATTGAAGCTATTGCCTACAAAGCTTCTAAAATTACAGGATACTGCTTCTGTTACAGCAATAAAACTGGTTACATGTATATTATAGTTCTGGAGTGCAGGTGTCGGTTTTCGTAAATTGAGTAACTACCTTATGTTTCAGAAATGAATACTCGAGGATGAAACACAGCACAGTGCGATTGCGCTCCAAACTCAGCAATGATAACTAGATGCCTATTACTTTTGGTACTACTACTGCTACTACTAGGTGCCGTTACTACAGAAAAAATAGGCCTTAGTTTACATAATGGTTATTCTAAGTAAATAAATACTAATCGTACATAGAAAACCACCCAAGTTCAACACAAACAGGTACTAATTTAAGAAGATCCATGCAGATTTCAGTCTGAGATATAAAAGAATACTATCTTACTTTGAACATGTGGTTGGTTATATATAAAACTGAAAGCTTAGAGAAGCTGATGGTCACTTGTAAGGTAAAAGGCAAACGATCACGCCGTTTGTCTCCAAAATGCTGGTCAGATCAACTAAAATATCTTATGGCCTATCAACACAGCCTTAAAACATGCCGAAGATAGACAAACATGCAGGAATTCTAAAAAATCTGGAAGAAAAGAGTCTATGCAAACACGACCTTCAGTAATGAAGAAACGACTTAAAAATGAGACGATCAAGTCAAAATTTGATTAATGGTCATACATACACACATACTAACAGTATAAGGTAACCAACCAAATTTTACTTAATCTACCTATCACGAGATAAATACAAATAAAATAGAATATTTATACAGACAGATATTTGTTTCATTTTAACCACCAAAACATAAATGTGAAAATCGGGAGCCAAGTTCAAGTTAATTATAAAAAGTTTTGATTATGTAAGTAGGTGCAAAGCCCTGAAATTTAATTATTTATAAAGTCGCTTAGCATGGTATAGTCAAATGGAACAGAAAACTATAAATCTAGATCATCTCAAAGTTAAACATGGCAAGTTTTCATGTCATGCTTTGTAAGTAAACAATTTATCATCTTTATTTTATTCGCAGTTTGCAAGTTATTGTACAATATCTTCTCTCAATATTTGAAGACCTTGTGAAAATTAGCCAAGCCAAAGCTAGACTTTCGTTAGACTCTACCATGTTAAACGAATCTATAAATAAATAAATTTCGGAACTGTCGATAGAACTTGGCACCCACTCACATATCAACACTCTCTTTCTTAAACCTTGAATTTTGCTACAAATTATTAGATATATTATGTTTTTTCATAATCGTTTGATCTGTGTTAATGAAAAGTACTTGTTTATAATTATGGTAGGTCGCAACGGATGAACTAAATTTGTTTTATCTAGCTTAAAAATATTGTGAATTATGAAGGGGTGAAAAATGCGGTGCGACCCGTCAGTGCTTTGCTTTGCTTGAACTTGGCTGGGCACGCTATCGCGTGTCAAGATTTCTAGATCATTTTTGAGCACCACTAAGGTGAAAGCGATGAAGGTAAAACAACCTGGATCTTAGACATATAGGTACAATAGGTGAGCATTGAGCACCAAAGCACTGATGGCGAAAGATCCAGGTTGTCTTACCTTAATTTGGAATGAAAGTATCTTTAACACCTTTAGCAACTTTTAGAAATTCATTAATTTAGGATATTTTCATTCTTTACTGTATTATTATTCTACAAGGTTATCATTATGTATCTACTCTTCCATATCTGATGATGATGGCTGCAATGATGGTGAAACAACCTGAATCTTTCGCTATCGGTTCTACTTCGGTTCTGAATTCTAACTTAGAGGACTAAACAAGTAAAAACTTTTCAACTATTGCTGACAATTTATTTGTATAAACAAATTAAACTTTGTCACCAATTTTTCTTAACTATTAACCTTTGCGGTCTAGAAGTCATCTTGGTATTCTTGTACTTATTATAGGGTAAATAGGCAGCAGGCATAACTATTCTAAATAAAATCACAATAAAAACTAAAACCTATCCTAACGGTGGTGGAGACGTGAGTGGTAGCTTCCTCGGAAGCGACGGAACACGACTCCCTGCAGCCAAAACACCGGCGAAGTGAAGACGCTCAGTGTAGTCTGTCGGGACTCGCACCACGAACACGTTGAAACCCAACCAATGGCACGACTCCAGCGGCTCCACGTATACTCCGAGTCTCGGCGTAACCTTGAAGACACCTGCCTTTTGCCTCGCGAAGATGTAATCCAACACATCTTGCTTAGTAGTAGTGTCGTGCAGGCGGGAGGCGTAAAGCGATGTCCTCGGCGTGAAGGCGCGCAGCGGGAGATTAGCCTATACTGGTGAAGTCGCGAATGTCGTCGCCTTCGAGTAATTTTAACAGTATCGGCCTTTTTGGGTGCGTTGCCTGCCGCTCTTGCAGGGCCTTTGTTTGCTTTCAGTTTTTGCTATGGTGCGTTTGCAGTCGGTCATTTTTTTATATCTCTAATATTAGCGAAGCAACGATCATAAATTAAAAAATCGTTTATCTCAGCAAATATGAATCTAATATAAACAACAATGATAAACAGTACCTTTTTATATGCATCTAGAATTTGGGTGCGCATTTTGTGCAACAAAAATTGTGCGACAAAAAATACGCGTCATGTTTTGATCATTGACGACATTGACAAGAATGCTCGGGGTGCACAAATTTTAACGCGAATTCCTGTGTTGCACTTTTCTGTTTTGCATGTGGTTTGCGCGATGTTTATTATGCTGGAAGTAATAGGCGACAAATCAAATGTATCCCGAGAATTGAAGTCAAAAGTTACTGCTGACATGAAATATTTGTTGCACGTTTTGTACTGCTCAATCTTCGTGCGCACCGAAATTGTGCAACCTGAGAATTCATGCTAGCTGTCATTCTTTTTTTTTTTAATCGCTTTCCGCGCCAGGTTTGGTTAGGCTATACCTAACGGACCTATAAACTTGAAACCGCAACTAACGATTTCTCGAACACTAGCATTTTTCGGGTACACCTCTAGTAAAGTTCAATGACATGACACCAAATCTCGGGTTGCATTTTTTGTGCTGCATTGTTCTGAAGCGCTTTGAGAATTGGTGTTTCTTCAAAACATGGACTTTTTACTGCATTTTCCGTGACGCGTTTAATTTCCTGCATGAATTTTGACATCAATTTACCGAGCGCTTCAAGAAAATGCAGAAAATAATTGGCGTCAAAAAATATGCAACCCGAAACTTCACGACACGATTACGTGAAATTCGGTGCTGCATAATATTTGTCGCGAAATATTAGGTGCACATTGTCTGTCGCGCATTGTGGCAGCCCTAGAATTTATTATATACCTACTCTTTGATATGCATGCTACACCGAAGAGTATAATTATTATTATGTGGGTAAAGACGGCCCTCTCATATAAGTTACTCTGTGGCCCTCTCGCAAGCTTTCCTGCCAACCTGTTTTAAAGCGCCATCTTCAAATTGAAACTGTAAACTAGCCTAAGACACTATTATGGGCGGAAAAAGAAAACAAATTAGTAAGTAAAATTTATATGCAATAGCCGAATTTACAAGGGCGATTACAAGTGACAGGTGACCACAGATTATCAAATCGCTTAGGGTTACAACGTTCCATTATATCCAACAGTAAATTCTCTCACTCATATTAAAAAGTAATATTTTCAAAAAAAAAATTACAATTCCCGAGACGGGTTACTTGCCCATCACTAAAGTGGCCCCTCCCAACCCTCACATGCAAAGAGTCATACCACCTCCTAACAGATCTCCCCGGCGATGCTTTGGTTTCCGCCCCGGTCTCTCAACAGACTCTGCAATAAACTAATCAGCCTAAAACACACAGTTAACTACTACGTTAGTAGGGAAACAAGTATGTACGCATGTTTCCTCGATCTTAGTCGCGCGTTTGGCCTAGTGAGTCAGTTCGGGTTGTGCAGCAGTTCAAATTCCTAGAACAATTTCTGACGCACGACTTGAAGGATGACTGTGACATTGAACTGGAAAGGCCGTTGCAGTAAGCTCGCGCGTAGAACCTCCAAGTGCAACACAGATATAAAATACTTAATTTTAAGGCATATGTCAGTGTTTTTACACCTGTCAGCTGTAGGTCAATTTTAAACGCAGTTCGATGAGCACCATAAGGGCGTTTGTACACTACCAGGAATTTTACCGTCCGGCATTCCGATTTTTTACGGTCCGGTGTTTCACGGAAAACCTAATGAATTAGCTTATGTAAATGCCGGACACTAAAATTACATATAGTGCACAAGATAGTATTACGATTATTGGCGTGCCATTCCGGACCGTTAAAAATTGGATTTCCGGACGGTAAAATTCTTAGTAGTGCACAAACGCCCTAAAGGTGCAGTACAAGCCTATCGCGAAAAGACTCATCATGGGGTAGGGGGTCGTGATAAGCGTGGGAACACTCCACCACGGCCCGAAAGGTCAAATTAAGGCCCGAGTGCGGCCGAAAGAAAGGTCCTGCGGGGCACAATATGGCATGAACATTAATAATGCTCATAGGTTAGTTTACAGTTTCAATAAGCAGATGGCGCTTCAAAACAGGTCGGCAGGAAAGCTTGCGATGGGGCTCTCTTTACCCTTGTAAATATCAATTTACTCTTTGAGGTAAATACCAAAACCAACTGACTTATGTCAACAAGGTCAATTCTGCCAAATATCACGACACATCATAGAGGTCATTTACATGCGGATCAAAGCAAATTCATGACAGACTGTTTGCATTCTATCTCAGTCTTGCTTGGATAAAGTAGCATACATTTGTCTTGCTCTTATCTGGTTAGTTTGGTTATTTTATAAAACATAGACTACAAACTCTATGGTATTTTTAATAGTGTTGGGAAATAATAAATATTTTTTGCTTTCTGATTTCTAGAGATGGGTAGTGGGTTAAAACCCGTTTCATCTACTTGGGCTAAAACCGGATTAAAACCCAAATCACCCAGTTTCAACCCATTATAACTTATTTTCGCAAGTGAAAAAGTAAGTAAAGAAAAAGCTATATTGTTTAGTGTATATTTCGCAGGACCATCGTGAAATTTGGTCAGTCGCGAAATCCCTAGGCCCTTCGCGAAGAGCCGGATAAGTGCGAAATGCATCGATTTATTCGCACATTTCCCATAAATGCTAGGAGAACTGCGAATTTGTTAACTGCATAGACATAAATCCAGGAAAACTGCATATAAGGCGACACGCTCGTAGCCGCCGACGCACCTGCTACGACTTTTCGGTGGTTTAAGTCCCTCTACGCCGCTGTAGCTCAAGCATATTCCCAAAAAGGGTGACGTCAATTCCAAAGAGGGTTGACGTCAACACTCCCAAAGAAGGTTGACGTTAGGCATTCCCAAAGAGGGTTGACGTCTGGCATTCCCAAAGAGAGTTGACGTCATTTCCAAAGAGGGCACCGTTCCCATACGGTACCCTCGTGGTCAATTAGTGCTTCTAACATGGTGCTGGATTGGTTGTGTAGTACTTTGTAGGCCATTGCAGGCTGAACCACCTGACCAGCATATGCAACCTTTGCTGGAGACTAGAGAGGGGCTCGACTGCGACGAAGCCTTCCACTACTGCGATGAACGAGAGCTTACGAAGCGTCGCGAGTGCTGCTGTGCGAGCTACAGTGGCGTAGAGGGACTTAAACCACCGAAAAGTCGTAGCAGGTGCGTCGGCGGCTACGAGCGTGTCGCCTTATACGCTTTTTTCCTAGATTTACGTCTATGCAGTTAACGAATTCGCAGTTTTTCTAGTATTTATGGGAAATGTGCGAATAAATCGATGCATTTGGCACTTATCCGGCACTTTGCAAAGGGCCTAAGGATTTCGCGATGCTCCTGCGACATATATATCGTGTTGAAAATCACTTAACTTAGAAAATCCATACTTCCATACTAATAAATGCGAAAGTGTATTTGTTTGTTTGTTTATCCTTCCTTCACGTCACAACAGAGCGACATCATAGAGTTTTTTGAGGCTGGAGAGTGACATAGGCTACTTTTTATCCCGGAAAAACATATTTTTCCCATCGGAAAACAGATTTTTGTTTAGCATGAGAATACATTCATAGTACATACATAGATGAATATATAACTATACTATGATAATAAAGTTTCTTGAGTATGAGTATTGTGGTATCGATGTGTCGTTTAGAATACGCAACTAATTCAACCCTATGAGTACGCGGGCGAAGCCGCGGGTAACAGCTAGTAATAAAATAATACAAAAACACTGATTGTTTATGTTTGAGAACGAACGAAATCACTAGGTATCAGCTGTTAAATGAACATAGCGGCGACATTTTGATGAATCAGAAAGTGTGGTGATGATTTTACAGTTTTACTTCGTAATTATTGTAATATTCTAAGAAATACGTTTTACCTGTGATTCGTGTGTTATATATTTTGACGGACTGTACATAGCTAAATTGATTGTAAGTATTATAGCGTTGTTTGTAGTGAACCTTTATAAAAACTTGGTGTACCTAGCGTTAATTTTTGCGAACAAAATATCTTTATCTTTAGAGGTAAAAGATATTTACGATGCAATAGTTTTTGTTTTGTGATGAATTTTGCCCAACACTTCGCTATATTGCTTTCCGAAAGTTCCCAGTTCCCAACACTTCGCTATCTTGCTTTCTGACATAAAATGCAAATGGAAAGCTATTTTATTTGACAGTAAAAATGTGTCAAATATTATATCCTTACTCGGATATTTCATTCACATTTGAATGAATGATATCCATTTTTTGACTTATTATTTCGAACACCCACACATATGCAAAAACGATTTTAGTATACATTGAAAGTTACGAAGCATCTTATTTTTAGCTCAGTACTAAATAGTCAAAGTATTCCTCCGTTAGCGCGTTTTTTCGTCGATAGCTAGAAACTTCCATATTGACATTACTGACATTACAAAGTGCATCGCAGATTCGAGGCCCAGGAGCGTGCTATCATCCGCATGCGGACCAGATCCGCGCGCGTGCGAAAATACGCATGACAGGAAAAGGGCCCTAAGTACTAGAGGCACAAATTAAGGAAACGGCGCGCGGGGCGCCTATACAGATGGAACACTCAGTACTAACGACGATTTTGACGCTTACTGATTTTAACTTTAAGTAACCGGAATCTCAGGGGTAGTCAAGGTAACTAAAAAGTTGGTTGCCACCAACGTCAAATTTCTTGGATTAAAATTGGCTCAGAGTCATAATTACGCTTTTGTATCAGACTTTACTGTTTTTATTTTCTTATAAGTACTGTGAGATTGTTGACAGCAAGTGGCAACCCTGGATGTAACAAAAGACAATCGCAAAAATCGTGAATAGGGTCGAGTAAAGCTTCTGTAAACTCTCTATTTTATGCTAGAGGCCCATAAGCATAGCAGATTCACCCGCTGGAACTTATTTTCCCGCAGGAAAACCGTATTTTCCTGGAATATGTTATACATAACTTCCTCTTGCATCAATCTATCTTTTGCAAAGACATTAGAAAATTCCACGACAGATAGAGAATCGACTTTTTAATATGCTATGTACTGAACTACTGAAGTACCTATGTTCTTTTTTTTTTCAGGTAAATAAGAACTGAGTAATTCGGAATCTCTCACTTCATAACATGGGTTTGTCTAGCCGTTTCAAGACCAAAAAGTAAGTAAATAGTGTGCAGTGGTTCAGAGATAAATTTCCGGAATCATTGTAACAAACCGCCCCGCTGCCTTATGAAGGACAATACGCCTAAAGGCACCGGCCTCTGTTGTTATGAAGATCATGTCTTGAGTTCTAGATTTCATAGAAACCCATACCTCAAGCACAGTGTATATAATGGCTCGTGATATAAGAGTGATCGTCTAGTTAATTATTGACCCATACGTTGTGTTTAAATAAAGTTATATGTAACCCATAAGTTCTTTTAAAGGTAATTGAGACATCTCTATACTAATTATTGTAATAAAGTGACTCTGATGAACAGGAGAGGGAAAGGGCAGGAAACTGAACTCCAAACGGGCCCCCAGAACTGCATCGCCCGAGGATTGTGGAATCCCACGCCAACTATACCTATTAGTATTCATAAACACTCCGCAGTCATCTTCACATAACCAATTTATGTATGTAAAGATAACTCTTAGAGTATTTACCAAATACAAATGGTAAATTACCTGATTCCCCCAGAAGAAGGATAAAAATATGGTGAGACGTGCGTCTCTGCTAATAGATGCGTCAGCCACAGACGCTTGTGATGCTTAAAAGCACCACGAAGAAGGATAGGTGATCAGATTCAGACGTCCTTTGCAGAACAACTGAAGTAGTTTAGAATAAACATTCTTATGACAGACCAAACTGACACCCAAGTGTCTAGTTGGTTAAGTAAGTAAGTATGTTGTAAGTAGGTATGTTATCAGTCAAATGACATGATTTCAACAATTATCTTTAGGTTTCCTAAAGAGGTACCGGCAAGGCCGGTAAATGCACCGAATATGAAATTGCACTGGTCAGTCAGTCTCCACCCACATTTAACTCCTACGGAAGTCAGAATATAATATGAGAATGCTTTATGCAAGTCCCAAATCACATGTGAGCATACATTCCTATCAGTTGTAGACGGGAGAGCAATATTTTGCCCATCCCAATAGAGAGTAGATAGGATATGTTGATCACATGAACTTCCTGAGAGCATATGGGCTTCCATGACCAAAAGCTGCCATTACAACCATATCGAATGCTAGATAAGAAATAGATAGGTATTCGATGAAGATATGATAACAGTTGTCCCATGACATTTGATGACAACCATTGTAGTTAGTAGGTAAGTTGTAGTCATAGTTTCACTATGATGGGCACCATTTTAGCCAGTCATAAGAAGAACGTTAAGAACTTCATGACTAGAATATTACTTTAGATATGATTCATCTGAATCTGTTATAGGATAGGATGATAGGAAAGGATATTATCCATTCTACCAGCCATACATATTCTTAGATAAGAGTACTAACTAAGATATTATAGCAAGTACCATAAAATATTATTGTGGTAAGTACAAATTGTCCACGGCTGGACACATTCCCATTCTGAAGTACATTTTGTTTGTATAACAAAATATTGTTATAAATAAATGTTCGTCCACTGCCGGACATATTCCAATACTGAAGTCTGTTTTCTTTGTATAACAAGAATACTGTTGTAAATGATTATTTGTCCACTGTTGGACATAACCAATAAATTAGTAGATATTTAACAATATCTATTTATGTATATTTCATAAACATTAATCAATTAAGTCCATAGTCGCTCAGCAACCATAGTACTTAAAATAGAAATCTGTCCACTGATGGGCCAAGCCAAACAGTAGGTAAGTAGATACAATATGTAAGTATGTTTTAACCACAGGAATTTTATCAAATAAATCCTTGATCGCTCAGCAATTATAGAATAGTAATTTATCCACTGATGACCACAGCAATTAATAGATAAGTAGATACCTAACCATATCTACTTATGTAAGTTTTAACACAGGAACTTTATGCTAGTAGCGCATAGCAATAATAAATTATGTTATTAATTTGGTTATTAAAGTCATATATATGGCATGATAGATAGACAAGTAAGGAATAGGAGTAATGGGATTATAGGGTATCCTACCTATTCCTAACATCTAATTTACCTATCTACCGACACACTAAATAGCCCAAATTTCCTAATTAAAGATTAGATGTGGATACTATAAAGTTTATATGAAACAATCAGAACGCAGATTCTTTAAAACATCTTGACCCAACAACAAAACAAAGTTATTGCAATAAAATGACCTTAGCACTAAAAACCAAAGCATAAGACCATATTCCGAATCTTATCAGCTTTCAATGAATACAGAACTATCAAGCATAGGTAATTAATATGTTTGTAAACATTCATATAGGGAATATATACTGCTGATAGGGTTCGAAAGAAAGCATGAATTGTACTTATCCATCTGGAACTTGAAGCCACCAGCACACGAAGAACCAACAACGACGACATCCACAATGCCGATTCCAGTGCACGCTGAAGCACGCATCCTCTGTATCCAACAACACACCATACACGGGTTCAAAGCACTTTTCACCATCCAAACACACTCGCGAAACGAGGGGTGACCAGGCAAACGTCGATACTCCCTGGTCTGCGGCGCGACTCCACCAGGACTGATAGATAAACTAATCACTGCACTAGGTATTCCTTTTCTGTCCTGGGAGACTTCACGATTAGAACTGAACTGCCCGCAGGCCGTATGGCTTGCTATTTTATACCAAAAAGCTTCGAACTTACGAGAAGAATAATGTTATCGAAATCTGCTACTCATTACGAAAGAAGATATTCTCCTCTCTTTCATACACATTTTAGAAGACATTCGACTATTCTAGATTTTTTTAGAATGTCTTGTTTCGCTACTTGTTGCCAGACACCAATTCAGGGAAGGGGCCACGACCCATCCTGACATCCAAGAAAACTTTTAGTGTATATTGAGTAAATCATGGGTTTACCAATATTATTAAACATTTATTGTTGGTTTATAGAATTTTTAGAAAATACATCAATTTTCTATAAACCGAAAGTGTGACTAATAGAATAAACCTTAGGTATTTCAGTCGCTATGGCACTATAATAGGCCTAGTAGGGCCCTGTCTAAAGTGACACCTTGTAGTTTCCGCTACTCGACAATAGATGGCAGCAGATTACACCACCTCGCGCACCCAACCTCACTTCAGTCACACACCCCTATCATTATAAATGCCACGAAAAATTATAAATGCCACTGCAAACGCTGATCAACTATCAGACTAATTATCCAAAATTATTTAGACTTGCAAATATGAACAATATAAAAAGAAAATAAACAAAACATTTCAATATTGCTTCACACACATAGCGCCATCTCTCAGCCGCATTCCGAACCTCCATACCAAGCTTGACAGAACAGAACCAAACCCACAAGTATTGAATCACATTCCACAGCGGCGACACCAATAGATGTCGCTGTCCCGAATCTTTATAATTAATAAAGACCAGGATACAAGCCTTACATCATCACATCATCCATCACATCAGGCCATAGCAGTCCACTGCTGGACATTGGACTTCCCCAAGGTACAAGGCACGATCACCCGTTTTCGCCATCTGGTCGAACCAGCCTCTCTCTTTAAGTCATCGGTCCTTCTGGTAGGAAGGCGTCCAATGCTACGCTTGCCGAGCCGTGGCCTCCACTCGAGAACCCGCTTACTTCAACGTCCATCAGAATAAATTTGTGCATTGCTGGCTTGAAATATGCCATACGATTAAAATAAATAACTTTCTATTCTGCTGGATTTATAAATCAAAATTTTCGTTTATCAAACTACATCATCTTCCTGCCCTTATCCCAATTACTTGAGGTCGGCGCAACACGTTTAGGTGAACACAAAATCGTGTTGCAAATGGATTTGGCTGAATTTTACGACCGGCCGCCTACCAGACGTCAACCCTCCTTGGGAATGCTTTTGTGGTGGATTAACTGCCACCATACGGTTGGCCCTGGCTGTTTGGGTCGGGTTCATCCCTCGGTCGCCTCTTACGACCCCCACGGGAAGAAAGGGCGTGGTGCTATTCTACTCTGCCGGCACCACACGGCATCGTTTATCAAACTACAAGCCCACAAATTACACTGGTTTATGAATTGCCGCACAGTCTAATAGTCGAGATTGTGGTGAAATTACTCTCATACCTCAGAGCAACTGCATGTTTCAGAGAAGTACATAGAAACAACCAAATTGAAGCCATAAAAAACACGCACTCAGATTTCGTACGTGCTAAAATACAAGTAGGTAATTGCAGAAATACACATAATTCTATTTTTGGAAAACTTGCAAAGTTTTCCACCGCAGGCAGGATTTGAACCTGCGACCTTCGGCATCTGTACTGCCGACGCCACTTCCAATTGGGCTACCGTGGTTCTAATCGAGCCTGCGAATTAAGCAAGTTTATCTTATCCAATAACGCGTGGATGGGCTCCATCTACCGGGATAGTTGTCAAATCCTGCGGTGGAAAATTTTGCAATTTTTCCAAAAATTGTATACCTAACACAAGAAGTGTTTTAAAATTTGGTATTCACATAATTCTACATCATTGCATTGTACATTATTTAATAGTTAAGCTAGATACGGCATAAAGTCCACTATCCTTTGTTGATTTCTCGCCTAGTTTAGATTGGACATCTGCCAAAATGGACTTTAAGAAGTAGGGTGACCTTACTCGTGTTCAAGCTCGCACCAAGTCTGATTTCAAGTCATGGTTTAATCAAGACGACCGATGTGGCGCAGTAGTAGTGTGACAGCCGGCCACGCAAAGATTCCGGGTTCAATTCCCAGTGGGACACTCACAAAGTTAATTTTTGTCACTTTGTAAGGCTGAACCACCTGATCATTCGGAAATAAAGATGACTCCTTGCTTCTGGGGCACGTTAAACCGCTCCCGGTAGCTGTCTGTCTATGGTTAACTTATTTTAGAAGTCTGCTAATTGTGAACGCTACTTTAAGGCAGGAAGAATTCTAACACCAGGGCTCGTCGGGTCGTAACGAAAAATGAGAAAGAGGGAGTGATAGTTTACTTCTATTCGTTCGTGCGGTTCCCTCTGGAGTATTGCTTTGCACTTTATTTCAGTTAGTAACTTATTTACTTGATAAACACAAGTGGCTCTGCGAACAGCACTTGAGAGCAGAAGTAAGATGGCGGAGGAGCAATGGACTTTCGCTGATGAAGTTAAGTTAGTTTGTACTGGAAGTAAATTTACTACAGTTCACTGCTTGCCAGGGACTCTCCCTTTCTAGAAGTGTTTCCTTGGTCATCTCATCACGCTTGGTAGACAGATTGGCGAGCGTTTAATTCAAAGAAAACACAGCTGACCATTCCTAGTATGAATATCTTTTAGTCGTTTTTACGAAAGCCATACTCCGTGAAATATTTAATGTATAAATATGACAAAATCCATGAAATCTTTAATGCCATATTCCTAAAATCTAAAAAATTTGAAAAACACTGACATATACATAACTTCCTTGATAAGTTGATTGATAACTTCCGATCTCTATTCTTCTTCTATTTTTTTATTTTGGCTTTGGCAGCAAGCAATTCAACCAGTGTCAGTCAAGTGAAAGCAGCTTAAAACTATACAGCTGTCCGGCAGATCGATGTAAGATTGGTTAAGAGACAACTTATGCTGGTTTCGCACATAAATACTAAGAAAAACCAATGTGACTCAATCTTTTAAATGAGTAGATGCATTTTCTGGTGACAGTACCTAGGTATGTGACCGCAGAAAGTCCGTTTCATTTTGTTTTTACTGGCGGGCACAGCCTTTGTACGTACAGGGACAGAGTAACTTTATCTCGCGTTTGGCGGTTTCATTTTAGCTTAAAGGCTTTTGCCATTGGTTTTTTTATTTGTGTGTGTGAAAAAAATGTGAAGAAGTTCTGAAAGGAACAGTTAATAAATTCTCTTAACTGACCTTAAATTAACGGTGTTACTTTCTGGCAAATAGGTTCAGAAAAAGACAGGAGTAAACTTCACACAAACTTATATTTTACACACAATTTTTCTTCAAGACACAAAAGTTTTGAAAAACTTTAAACGCCTCTCCTGAAAAATTTGATTTTTGGCACTTAGCACATTTGTCTTCTAGACCATTGATATATTAACGGAAATAATAGTCCTACCTAATCTTGAATGGGAGGTCCAAATTTTTATCGTATTTCGACTTATGTTCCTTGGGGAAAGTTGTTCCTTATCACCAGCCAGTTCTGAGTTTTCGCTATCGGTCACTAGTAAAATTTGATCCCATAGATGTAGGTACGCTCACCTACTGTAACTATGCAAGCAAAATACCTAATTCAATAAAGTGGAAAAGGATACTCCACAAGCTTTTGATTCACACAGCAAATTTCTAGTTTTGTCTATTTGAATTACGCCTCAATTTCGTCAGTATCTGAAAACAAGAGACGTGCAAAAACATTGATGTTGCGAGGGGTAGGTAATCAACGCAAACATGCCCTCAAAATAACAACGCCACTATGTGACCACAGAGACTGGACTAGACAGACGCACTACCAATTCATACGGATATCCCTTGCGGGGTAGGCAAAGCGTAAAGGCTGTAAAAAACTACCATTTACATCACGCCTGACAAAAGTTTGAGAGTCATTTAGAGGACTGTGTATCACCATAGACAGGTTTTCTACATTATTATAATTTGTACGTGTTTTGGTTCCCTACTTTTTTACTTGACATTGGCACATATGATTGGCACAAATAATACTAGTGCCATTAACACAAAAATATGAAGGCGTGCTTTTGCATTTTCCCACGGGTAAAGATGAAAAGTACCACTCGAGAGCAAATTCATTTACAACTCTTGAATCCCTAACTGAGCTCAGGATACTACTTTTACTCGCTATTCGAGGTCGAAAAGCACTTGTAGCAAACGTAAACTTTGCTCTCTTGTTGTACAAATAACTGTTACCTATCTTGGTCTTCTAATTTTGCAGTTCACTTGTATAGGTGAACTCTGGCTATTTTTGCAAGTCGTGTTTATTTTCTTTCCGCGGGGCAGGAATGGGGCTACATATTGGTTCTTTCGCGAGAGCGGCAGAAAACTAAAGGCCTATAGGGAAAAAGTGTTCTAGTTCGGAACAGGAATTCCATTTTAACGTTCAATAGTAAAAGAGAGTTTATCTTCTCGTGTAAAATGCAATGGTTGGGTCTACAACAGAATTCCCGACTGTTTTATTTGGTACGTAAATACAACGCATAAGTAATGTCGCAGATTTTTTGTTTTGATTTGACGCATTTGTCGCACCGCACCATAACCGGCATATGACAAACAGCGTGTCCACATACCTCCGGCACGGCGCCGGCGCCGTGGAACGTCACGGTGCACGCCGTGGCACGACACGACGTCGTGTCGTGCCACGGCACGGCGCCGTGCCGGACCACGACGCCGTGCCGTGATAATCCACGGCGTGACACAATTCTCAGTCACCAAAGAGATTGGGTCTCTCAAAAAGAGAAATAATTATTGGTATGCCATAAATTTCGATTGGTGACAAAAAGCGACTTACAAACTTTGGGCAACAATGTAATAACTTAGTCCGAAAAATAACATTAGGGCTGCAAATAATATTAAGTGATTATCGGGGCAGCAAAGTAATAATTTGAGAAGCAAGTTTTTACAAGCAGCTTAAGTGTCATACGGGCAATCTCTCATTTCTTCTATCCTACCTAAGGTACATTAGGTCAACGAACGACTTGACGAACCAGGAGACCTCTGTCAAGGTTATCTCAACGTTGACTAGGCCTCTAATATGGTAAAGTAGGCCTCTGACATGATTAAGTACATGACAGAGGTCTGACTTCTGACATATTTACAGTCCAGCAAAAAAGAGTAGAAATTAAATAAAATGGAACTAAAATTTTTTCATACTAAATTGTTGCCATTCATAGTTAATATTGCCATATAAATTTGAAATTTCTTACTCAGTGGCGCCCTCATTTTTTATCTACTCTTTTTTGCTGGACTGTAAGTATAGTTGAGCATGCCCATCGACATGATTGACATGGCCTCTGACACGGATAATATTTTGCTTAGCAAGTACTTTGACTTTCGTTTTATTTGGACGGAAGAGGAAGACTGCCGTAAGAAATTAAAAACACTACCATTGTGTATTTTTTGAGGCTCGACCTCGACATATTTGATTGATTATTAAGTTGCTATTTAAATTTAAAAAAAATATATATTTACGTGCTGTGTAATCGCATAACAAAATTTTTATACGTATGACACGCGCATTGAAGTTTTCTTATAAAATATATTGTTGTTCAGAAATATTTACTGTCCAAGAGTTGCTTAACGATTAGCAATTTCTGCTTAACAAAGTTAATTTTTAGCATTACAAATAGCATTTTTTTGCTTACTGCTTAAATAACACCTGAAATATCTTGCTTTTCGTGGATGGAAAGGATGATGGTCAAAATGTGCCCCAAAGCTAACAAATAGTAAAATATTGACCAACAGGTTTGTGATGTATGTCAATAAAGAGAACATAGTAAGGAGTTCATTTATTACTATACTGACATTTCTCTAATGTGTAGCATATTCCTAGAAAAATCAAATTTTGCTACTACGTATTCATATTACGACACAGAATACTAAAAACAGCTGTATTGAAGCACTTGTTGATTATGCTAAAGCCAACATATGTAACTATTTTTGAATAAGTTTAAAATTACAGTCTGCTGAGAAAGCTTTCTCCATTAAACGTGGTGCAAGCAAGGAAATCCGCTTTTACCTAGACATAAGAGCAATTATTCCAGAAACTGACATCTACACGGCAGCCTAAATAGTAGGTTATAAACTCTATAACTAAGCGCGTTAAGCGTAAAATAGAACTAGAACAGTTAGATACATAGTCTCTATCCAAAATCACTCTTTTAGTTCTATTTTACGCTTAACGCCAAGCGCGAATAGAAAATGCATGGAAAAGCTACTGGCCCATTGAAAACTTAATTAAGGGAGACCCATTTGCTTAAAAGGCAAACTTATCCACTTGCGCATCCTTCCCAGCTAAAACAATGTCTTACAATATAAAAAAAAACTAAATGGGTAACTAGTTTTACCGTAGGTCAATCAAGGATTTTTAATGCAATTTGTTTCAAACTTTGTGATTAGATAAAGCAGCTATAAAGCGCAAGTGAAACCGCAGGCAAAGTGTTTGACAGATGATATTATTATAATGCATGATGAACCTCCAAGTGAGTAGATTTAAATCCCACCCAAAACATAAATGTGAAAGGCTGCCAAGTTCGATAATATTGGAATGCTTCGCCTATAAAAGAAGTGAGATCTAAATAAGTACCAAGTTCCATACACAGACCTCAGTTAAAAATAGTTACAGGAATGCACACTTGATTTTCCGCAGTTTGGAAAGTAGATTCTGAATAAATATCATATTAAATACCTAAAATTCTAATACTTACAAAAACGCAAACCTGTTTTTTTAGCAGTTTCTTTATGACTTTTTTTATTAATTTTTTTCTGTACTTTGTAATGATATAACTTGGCAAGTTTTAATAGAAAATTATATACTTGACTCATTGCGTTTAGTAGGTTTATAACAAAGTGTGTGAAAACTTGCCAAGTTATATCATTAAAAAGTACAGAAAAAAATAAATAAAAAAGTCATAAGGAAACTGCTGAAAAAACAGGTTTGCGTTTTTGTAAGTATTACAATTTTAGGTATTTAATATGATATTTATTCAGAATCTACTTTCCAAACTGCGGAAAATCAAGTGTGCATTCCTGTAACTATTTTTAACTGAGGTCTGTGTATGGAACTTGGTACTTATTTAGATCTCACTTCTTTTATAGGCGAAGCATTCCAATATTATCGAACTTGGCAGCCTTTCACATTTATGTTTTGGGTGGGATTTCATTTATTTTTGTAAGGTTTATTTTCTTTTTTCTTATGATTAAGTTAGTTAAGGAAATGTCTCATTTTTATACCAATTTTCAGATTTTTGAATATGGACTATAATGGACTATGCTTCTTACAAAGAAATGGACTAGTTTTTTTTATTAAATTTTTCTACGTTTGCGTGGCAAAGGAAACTTTTTTGTTTTGTCATTTTGTATGCTGTCTTGTACGACTGACACGCTAGAGCGCATTGCCCATTCAATATCTTGGATTTTTTTTACACGTTTTCTATTTACTGATAAGCTTGCCAAGTCAGGGCGGTATAATGTACGTAGCCGGATATATTCAATTTTTACATAACATAACATAACATAACAGCTACAACAGTCCACTGCTGGACATGGGCCTCCCCCTATCGGGGGGTATTGCCATACTCACCACGCTTGGCAGGCGGATTGGCGAGGATTCCCTGGATGAGTATCCCTTAGTCATTTTTTACGACACCCACGGGTAGAATTGGGGTGATGCTATTCTAAGCCGGCATCACACGGCATAGCAATTACAGCAATTTTTACTTTACTTTGAAACTACGATAAATTCTGAAGAGGACGACATAACATTGGACAGAAATGTGCAAAATCCGGAAGAAAATGAGATAGAGTTCCGTGTGAATATATCAACCGAAAATTCATTCGAATTCTTACGAGACGAATTGTCTAATACATTTGATGATAGCTTATCTTTCAATGAATTCATAACCAAAAAAAGACGTAAGCGATCAAAAAAAACCTTATCCAATGAATCAATACCTACAAAATTTGACACAGAGGCGGAATCTTATTTACATACACGCAGTCTGAACATATCTACAACTGTTGACAATGACTTGGTGGAATCACTGCGAGCTGAAATCCAAGCACTAAAAAATCACCTAGAGAGTAGTGACCAGCAAGTGGGAGATCTTATGCTAGAAATAAACGAACTGAATAAAGTAATTTCAAGACAATATACCCAAATAAAACTACTGAAACAAATATGTCAAAATCCTGTGCAACACAAAAACATCACTACCCCTAGGACCTGCGAGAAAAGAATATCGCCTATTTTTTCCAAGGATGCCTCGGATAAATCAACTACTCGCTCCGCCACTAAATTATCTACGACTACTCTACACACACCTAAATCAACTGCAGCTAATGATCTACACCAAAATAACCACAAGGCGAAAGAACAAAAAGATCTTCAAAAGCGTAATAAACAGTTTAAAAGCAGAACAAAAAAGTATGATGACAACACAGAACAAAAAAAAACCACTACTTGTAATGCGGAGAAATCAAGGATCTGTATTTTGAGCACCAATAATACCAACAAAATATTATCTTTAGCAGAACAAACTCTATCTGAAGGAAAGGATATATATCACTTTACTGCGCCAGGGAGTGGAACCGTTCAACTTTTAGAAGAAATCGATAAAAAGCTAGCAAACTACACTATGAAGGACTATTGCATAGTATTAATCGGTGATAGGGATTTTCAAACAACTATGGACTATATTACTCTGGTTAAAGATATAAGAGAATTGTTACAAAATATCGACCACACAAATATTATTGTCTGTACTCCAACTTTTAAATTAAACAAATCTATGAACATTTTTAATTGGCGTGTGGAAGCGTTTAATAATTTGCTTTATATGGATGTTATGACTCACAAACATTGTTATATACTTGACTCTAACTTGAATTTGGATTACGATTTTAATATGTTTAACAGGAAGGGTTCACTAAACAATCGTGGAATGCATACTATTTTCAAAAATGTCTCTACACTTATGAATGATATTACGGAATGGAATGTCTCTCAGTTAAGTAAAAGCGAAGAAGCAAAAATGTTTTTTCGAGAAGGGCATATGGATGATGCATCAAAACATTGCGGGACTAATAGGCAAAAGTTGTGAGCTAGAAGTATGTCTTAATGAATTAGCTGATGAACATACTAACGTAGATATAATATGTATAACTGAACATAACATGCAGAGAGGCTCGGAACAGTTGCTCGTTATCCCCAACTACCATATTGCGGCTTGCTATAGCAGAAAGTATTCCAACAGAGGTGGGGCATGCATACTTGTCAGAAACTATCATCAATGTCAAAAACTTACTGAAATTGATAAGCTCTGTTTGGCCGGTACATTTGAATGCTGTGCAATGCGCATGATCAATTATGATATAATAATTATTTGTATTTACAGAGTGCCAAATTATAAAAATATTCGATCGTTCCTAGAAAAATTACGTCAATTATTGGAAATAGTTAGTAAACAGAAGTATAAGCATTTGTTGATTGCTGGCGATTTTAATATCAATAGGCTTATTAGAAGCAAATTAGCTCATAAATTTGAATGTTTATTGTTAAACTATAACCTTAAATTAGAATTTAATCAACCAACTAGACTTAGGTCTATGACATGTATTGATAATATTGCACATAACATGAGGAAACGATGTGTATCTCAAATAATAGATTTTGCGTTATCAGACCACACAGCGCAGCTGTTGGAAATCCCTGTCAAAAGGATTTATAAAGCTACATTCTGGCGTACTGAGAGGCGTAAATATAGTAAGGAGAACTTGGTAAAATTCAGTGCATATATAAATAGTTTATCATTTTCTGAAATTTATAAAACTGATAACCCAAATGTAGCATATAGTGAATTTATTTCAATTTTTAAACTTCTCTACGAACTCTGTTTTCCATTCAAAATGTTAACTAATAAAATTAATAAAAGTACTAAATGGATCTCTAAAGGGATTAAAGCGTGCAGTAGAAGAAAAAGAGATCTTCTCTATAAATATAGATGTAAGCCGACAGGTACAAATAAAAAAATATTTAAATCTTACAGAAATATCTTAAAGAATACTATCAAACGAACACAAAAACTGAAAAATATGTATAAGATAAAAACAGCTAAAAATAAAGCTATGACAACATGGAATATAATTAACAACTCAAAATCAAAAGTACCCCGGGAATACATTACTAAAATAAAATACGATCGCACCGTTATTGATAACCCAAACACCATATCCAATATATTCAATGATTACTTTGTAGATAAAATCAACGCTGTTCCTGGTTCAGGGAGACCAGTTACAGTAAAAATAAGCACTAATGTCCATTCCATCTTTGTCTCACCAAGTGTGCCTAGTGACATAGTTAAAATAATAAAAAAATTAAAAAACACACATAGTGTGGGGTACGATGGTATATCTACTATAATAATCAAATCTGTAGCAGAAATAATTGCTCCCCACTTAGCTCACATTTTAAATCTATGTATCAGTCAAGGCGTATACCCAGATGACCTGAAAACTACTATACTGAGGCCATTACATAAAAAAGGTGACAAAGAAATTATTGAACACTATAGACCTATCGCTTTACTTTCAGTTTTTTCTAAAATTTTTGGAAAATATCTATATGAACAAATATACAACTTTCTAGAAAAGCATAAAATTTTGGCTAAGGAACAGAAAGGATTTAGACGCAAAAAAACAATCAATATGGCTATTTTTGACTTTCTAAATGGTTTACAAGAATGTCGACACAAAGACTCCAATTTGTTCTATCTACTGCGATATGACGCAAGCTTTTGACCACGTAGATCATAAAAAGTTACTTTTAAAAATGGAAGCTTATGGAATAAGAGGAAATATACTAAACCTAATGCAATCATATCTGGACGCTGTTTAGCATTCATGTACTAACCCACACTTGGACTAAAATGAGCTACGCGCCTTTAAAGTTTTTAAGAGATTATTCGATTTATTTCAGTGTCCCTAAACGTGAGCTTATATTATTTAGTATCACTAGTTGCGTTTAAATTAGTAGATTTAGGTTTTTTTATTAGTCTAAGTTTTATATGGTTAGTTATTTAAATAAACAAGAAAAACTGTTATTGCAAAATTAAAACAACGTTATTTGTAAAAAGCAATAATGTACTATGTGGCTTAACACATTATTGCTAAATACTTAACAGGAATTTTAAATGAAGAAATAAAGTACTATAGTTTTGTTTGATGGATTTGGGTGGATAGATGAATTTGTAACCATGATAAATTGTTAAATTGAGCATCACCTCAGTCCTGTCCAAGTTCATCTCGCAGCAGAATATATTTTTTGTAGGTCGTTACGTTTCAGCTGTTCTGAATATCTTCAGAAAAGCAAAGATGGATGACTCATTCGCTGTTGATGATGATGTCTAGGCTTGAAGACATCTTTAGGAGGAGTGATGATGAGACCAGTTGGCCGAGTGACGACGGTGGAGGGAAAAGGGTAGGCTACCCGCTTGTTCGGGTGCTGTGACCAGGGAACCAACATGTTTGGAAGTTGTATTTTAGCGATCGGCAAAAACACTTAGATACTGCGTTTTTTAGGACTGTGTACCTCCTCGTCGACCTCATGCGCGCCACTTTCTAACTCCCCCTTTTGAAATGTTAAAGAATCTGTTCAGCCGTTGATGTCTTTTGGCAGTTGCTGCTTGATCGTGCTGTCAGGCGCTGAGGCTAGCAGGCATGTAGCAATGGTAGAGCAGGCTGCACGCTGGAGTGTGTGGCTGAGATTCTTGAGTGTCAACCGAGGATAGAGCTCATGTCGTACAGAACACCCATTGTTTGCCGAGGACCAAGTGGCTTGATGATGCGTTGAGTTTGTGGGATCTAAGTTTCACTGATGTCCGTTGAAATTGGTGACGTCATGTTGTTGATGGTGGTGCTTCAGTCAGGCGAGGCGATGCGATGAGCAAGTATGCAGAGTCAAGTTACTAGAGTGAATACTTCGAAAGTGACTTCTATAGGGCCATGCAGGTACTGATGACTGGCTCCAGGTCTTTAAGGCGTCGAGGACATATGGAGACAGGGGTGTTACCACAGAGGTGCTGGAGATGTTCTGACTGCAGTGGTTGCTGATGATGATGACGACTGGCTTCATTGATACGGGTCGCGTTTTCCGTCATGTCATCGTTGTTGATCACGTCGGGGTCGCATCATACCGTATGTTTGTGAGGGGATATAACATCACCGTGTCATACTCCTCGAAAGTTTGGTCGTAATCCCTACGGTTAGATTGAATATACTTCTGTCTTCTTTACTACCTCTTTCGAGAACAGCTTTCAGAAGTGGGATCGGCAAGTATTTGAGCAGCGTTTTGTCGCCTTGCTTGAATTACAATGTTACAATACAACACTTCTTCTCTATACCTCCGGGATTGTTTCAATGGCTATTACGGAAATTTTTTACTTGTTTATTTTTGAGCAGCCTGAAGCCACCCCGATTATAGTCTTTATCTATCTACATCCGGGAAATCATCTGTAAAGTGGCGATGAAGACTGGGGTTCATCGCGTTGGGTGGAAGCTTTGGCTCATGTCCTCAAATTCAGCGAGAATCTCTGGAACTAAAGTGTACAGTACAGTACAGTACAGTTCTCTCGAAGATTTAGTATAGCTAGACGTGTATTTTTGGGACCTTATTACAAGGCGCTTCAGTGAGTGGTTAGTTATTCAGCGTTTTTTCCTCATGGCCCCTGCAATTGGGCCAAAAGTCTGTATGCTTGAGCCCGATAGCCGTAATGCGGGCTTTCTGTTGAATGAAGATGTCCACTGCAGGCAGGCCGATCAGTGTTTCCAAGACTGCAGACGACATTGTTCGTACGCATTTAGCATCGGCCTAGCAGGCCAGTCACTGAAATGATAGCAGTTTTTCTTCATGGTTATGAGTTCGTTTCTAGGCCACCAAATGACTGCACCCTCTGTAAAGCCATAGGTCATGCAGTTTTCTTCGGCGATAAGCCCCAGATCTTCCTTAGGAGTCTTCTGCATTTCCAAAATTGTATGCTTGATTTGTTAATTAACGGAACCCGCAGACACCCAGAATACGTTTGTGGGTGAACATGATGAGTTCATGCTTTGTGCACCATTCTTGAAATTCTTCAGTGATCAGCTGCAGAAGATACTCTCAAACGGCTCCGGAAAGACAATAGCCAGATAGTCCATATAGCTAATCAGGTCATCGACATTAACTAAGTACGGAGAGATCACGCCTATGAACTTATCTTCTCCAGGAATATCTAATATTTTGTATTAATCTTCTAAGCCACGTTCAAAGGCCACACTAAAAATATTGCCTCACATTTTTGACCTTAACCATTTTATGGTATAGTACATTATTGCTTTTTTAAATTCCCGAAAAGTATTTTGCAATAACAGTGTATGTGCATAGTACATTATTGCAAAATTAAGTAGGGGTGTTGTAAATTTCGCAATAACAATTTTTGGGGTTTTATTAATTATATAATTTTTTTATAACAATAAGAGTTGAAGAATCTGAAAGCTTATGTGAATACGCATAGAACTGCATTCATAACTCAAAACCTCAATTTGTGTGGGTTAGTACATGAATGCTAAACAGCGTCCATCTAACAAACAGAAAGCAAATTACTCAATTAGTTACTATTAATCCCCTCAATAACACTGAAGAAATATACAGCTCAAGGGAAAGGACCCCAAAATATGGTGTTCCTCAGGGTAGTATTTTGGGGCCTTTATTATTTATACTCTATATAAACGACCTACCAAAGTTTACTGAGCATCACATGACTTTATTTGCAGATGATAGTACATTAACCATAGCATGTAATAATAACAACTCAATAATATACAAAAATGACATAAATAAGTCACTGACATCAATAATAGCTTGGCTGGATAATAATAATTTAAAGATAAATTTAGACAAGACCAAAATTATGCATTTTGAACAACGTTCAAAACTCATATCAAAGTTTGAAATAAGTAATGAGAATAAAATTATAGAAAAGGTGGATAGCACAAAATTTCTTGGTTTAATTATGGACAAAAAACTGGACTGGAAATAACACATCAGCGAACTATGTAAGAAACTCAATCAATCTGCATACGCACTGCATAAGTTGGCTACAGTGACAAATATAGAAACGTTGCTTACAGCATATTATGGAATGGTCGATACACATTTAAGATATGGTGTTATATTTTGGGCAAATTCTACGGACAGGGAGTTAGCATTCAAGGCACAGAAGAGATGTATTAGGTCAATGCTGCATATAAAACAAGATGATAGTTGTAGGCCTTACTTCATAAAGCATAAAATACTGACACTTCCTTGCTTATATATATTAGAAATGGCATTATTTGTAAAAAGGAACCCAGATCTCTTCACGAAAGTGTCAGATGTGGTAGTTCGTAATCGAAGAGACAATGATCTAGTATGCATCCCTAGATTTAAGACAGCCCTCATGAAAAAAGGTGTTATTTGCATGGCTCCTAGAATTTACAATAAAATACCAAAACATATAAGGTGTAGCAATGAGAGTGTGTTTAAAAGACAACTGAAAGGCTTTCTTATTGAAAAATGTTTTTATAGAATAAGTGAATTTCTTGAATTTAATTTTTTGACCTATAAAATGTAGTAATACTTAATTTAATTTATTTTTGTTTTTATAATGGATAATAATTGAATGAAATACTCTAATGGATAATAGGTAACTGATTGAAATATTTGTATACCTACTTGTGGGTTGAGCATGGAGATCTAAATAATTTGTAACAATAACAACTGTAATGTACCTACCTGTGTTCACAAATAAAGATATTATGATTATGATTATTATGATTTGACTAAATTACAAACATTCGTAACGAATTTTAGGTCGGTACGACCATTGGAAGATATAGATAAATTTTTGTTTTAGTTCCTTAGGGGTATGAATTTACACCTTCATTATTTTTAAAACCGAGTCACACTTGGCCATTTTCAGATTTTTTCCTTTACCTTGACCTAAAGACCTACCTCCATGCCAAATTTCAAGTCAATACGACCATTGGAAGTGGTCTAGGTTTTTGATGAGTGAGTGAGTGAGTGAGTGAGTCAGTCAGTCAGTGAGTGTATAGTAAAAATAACGATTTTCTGACGTCAATATCTCAAGACCTACAATAGGTACATTAATGAAATTTTGTATTTTAGATAAATAAGTAGATCTCGACAGATACTAGAAATTTCATATGCGTAGATAAAATAGATTTTGAGTTATAGGTAGGTCGAAATTGGCCCGAAATGGTTCGTGTAATATAACCCACGGCCGGTGTGTCGGTTCTCTGCTCGAACTTGGCGGACACACTGCCGTGTGTCTAGATAGAAAATAATGAAGTATTAAAAGACAAAACACTGTCTTCAGGTCTATGATGCAGATAAATCGTCTGTTGGATGTTCATAGTTAGTACTGGTAGCTGACTGATGAAAGGAATGACTTCACGACAGGGAACGACATGAAGTCAAATAAAAAAAATGTGGTGGATGAAATGATGATGATGTCTGTCGGAAAAACTGCCGTGACTGCAGATCAGTATTGCTGCAGCGGCCGTGCGATTTGCACGTATCTATTTTTGTTATTTTGCTATAAAACGTAAAATGTGTGGTTCAGAAATAACTAAGCAGTAAATAACTATCAAAATTATTAAAAAACGAAACCCGACAGCGGTAATTTCAAAGGTACCTATTATACCTACCTAGGTTCGAGTTACGGTACCTACACTGAATTAAACCAAGTAAGTACATACTTACAGTTCGTGCGTGAGTTATCTGTAGGTACCTATGTACCTACCTGCTACTCTGCCGTGTGATGCCGGCCTAGAATAGCATCACTCCATATTTGCCTGTGAGTGTCGTAAGCAGCGACTTGAATGTGTGTTGCAATTTTTGGCGACAGGCTGACAACCTGTCACTATAGTGATACACGACAATAACTCAAATGGCCCTCAATATTGATAAAGCTGGCGATAACGACCGTATTTTTACGGCCGTTGAAGCTCTGCTTACCCCGCAAGGGTATAAGGCGTGATTTATGTATGTACGTAAATCACGCCTTAAACCCTTGGTACCTACTACCTGTAGGTACCTATCATATCTACCTAAGTGTACATGCAACCATCGGCAGTCGCGGCATGTGCCGTCGGCTGTCGGCTGTTGGCCGGTGCCTTCGGAATAGCATCTGTCATTTATTTATTTAACTGCCGCAGCATGTGCTGCAACTGCCGATAGCTGCGGCCCTTGCAGTATGTGCTGTCGGCTGTCGGCTGGTCTGTTCGGAATAGCGGCTTAAAGTTGACACGCACGATGGTAACGGATTAGCTAACATAAAACGAAATTTTATGTTTTCCTTGTAGGTTTACTGTAAAGAAAGACAATTGAGTCTGAGTAATAACATAATTGGATTTAAGAATAAAGGCACGACTGGCGAAGAGAAGAGACGACTTTGCGATGGTGGTTGCCGACGCCCATTAGTGTATGACACTAAGATAAGAGCAGAAGATTTAAGAATATCCTGCATGCTAGAGAAATGTCGCGATAGTAAAATATAAATATTTTACTAAAGTGTTTATAAACACTTGAATGACTATGTTCTATGTTCATACAATTTAATTCTGCCGATCAATATTTTTTTAGGTTTTTTATATATAGTTAGAGGAAGAGCATAGTTCTCATACAAAAATGTTCCAAGTCCTTTAGAGAACAATATCTTAACTATGCTATGACTGACGTAGCTTGTCATGTGGCCTGACATGCGCTGTAACAATTATGCCAAAATAAGAAAAATTTAAATGTGATGTACCCTTGCCCTCGATAACAGATTTGTCGATATCGATAATATCGATTGGTGAGGACTGTTCTTCCTCTGAAGAAGAGTATGCTTTTCGGGAGTTATTATGTATGTATGGGTTGCATAAGTAAATACATTCGTTAGATTTGTCTCAGCAGCGCATATGACATTGATTGGGGTGAAATTTTAGTAGTGACCGATAGCGAAAATTCAGAACCGGCTGGTGATAAGGAACAACTTTCCCCAAGGAACATAGGTCGAAATACGAAAAAAATTTTGGACCTCTCATACAAAGCTGCCGATCAGCTTATTTCAGTAACTTTTTTTTCGTATCTCGACCTTTGTTCCTTGGGGAAAGTTGTTCCTTATCACCAGTTAGTTCTGAGTTTTCGCTATCGGTCACTAGTAAAATTTCACCGTAAACATATAACTATTTCAAGATTAGGGTTAAGGGGGGGTGAGATGCGGGGCGGGAGGTCAGCGGGAGGCTGGTTTCACCGCGAGGACCGTCCGAATTTTTGAATAAAAATGGGTTTGTTGAATTAAAATTAGTTAATCTGCTAACCGAGATAGAGTGTTTTCTTAAATTCCAAGTATTTCTCTACAGGGAGTAACAGAAAGGGTATAACAAGCCGAAAGGAGGTCAAGGTACTCATGAAACTGAACAACATTTCCCATGGAACATGGGTCGAAATATGAAAAAAAAATTTGGACCTCCCATACAAAATCGCCGATGAGCTAATTGATTTACTATGGGAGGTCCAAATTTTTTTTTCATATTTCGACCCATGTACCATGTAGAAAGTTGTTCAGTTTCATGAGTACCTTGACCTCCTTTCGGCTTGTTATACCCTTTCCGTTACTCCCGGTATAATTTGCTCCAAAGTGTAGATGTGGTCGATGGTAGAGTATCCTTTTCGGAAACCTGCCTGTTCCACTGGTTGGCTCTCTTCCAAAATAGGCTCTAACCTTTTCTCTAGGCACATTGCAAACAGCTTATACATTGTTGGGAGCAGACTTATGGGACGATAGTTGTTTATATCTGCTGGGTCTCCCTTTTTATATAGTAGTATTATACGTGACTTTGCCCACCTATTAGGTACCTCTTGCGTTTCGAGTATTTTGTTAAATAGGGTTGTGAGTGGTTGGATTAGCAAGTGTCGTCCAAGTTTCAAGGCTTCGTTTGGTATGTTGTCAGGTCCGGGGCTTTTTTCGTCTTTCAATTTTTCGATTTGTTTCATTATTTCTCTCTCTTCGAACATCTTTACTGCTCTATTAATTTCTTCCAAATTAATTTGCTTATCTATGTTAGTTACATTAGGAGCAGGGCTAAAATTATATAGTTTTTCGTAGAAATCTGAGGCTATGTTTACTAACTTTTTCCTGGTTTGCTTTCGGTGTTTCAGGTTTCGCTCTTTTAATGACGGTATCCATGTTTTTTCTTTGTTTAGTTCTTTATAGGCTCTCTTCTGACTTCCGGTGCTATTTAGGTGCTTTTCGATTATATTTATCCTGTGATTTTCGTAATCTCTTTTCAGTAGTTTATTTGAGCGCCGATAGTTTATTTTTCTCTATCTTGTTTTTAGCTGGTTGGTGTTGTAGAGCAGTGCGTTGTTTGATTAGCTCCTTAGTTTCTTCTGAAATTATACTTTTTTTTGTGTTTTGTAGAGTTAGTGGTATTCAGACTGTTTTGTATGGATAGCTCTATTTTCTGGTAATAGGTCTCTACATTGTCGTTTTCTTCCCAGTTTAGTTGTTCAAGTTTGCTTCTTAAGGTGTGCAGGTACGTTTTCTGCGATTGTTCATTAGATAAGAGTGTTACAGAATTACTGAAATATTTGCGGCTTTTTTTCTTGTTCTCTAATGATATTGTTCCTCTCAAAAGTCTATGGTCGCTGGGGAATGTGCTATTGTTTAGGATTTCCATGTTGGAGAAGAGTTTTGGATAATTGCTTAGTATGTAATCAATTTGATATTTGTTCTGTTTGTCCGGTGTAATCCAAGTCCATAGATTTTTGGTTTTCTTCTTGTATAATGTGTTGATTATGGAGAGTTTATTTTTAAGTGCAAATCCGATAAGCATTTCTCCTCTGCGGTTTCTTTTTCCATAGCAAAAAGGTCCCATTATTGTCTTTTCTATTGATTTTCTTTGTCCTATTCTCGCATTTAGGTCTCCCATGAGAATTATCTTACCAGTTGCTAGGCTTTGGGCGTATTCTATTTGTTCATAAAATTTGTTAATTTCTTCCTCAGTCGCTTCTAGGGTAGGGGCATAAACTTGGATTATGGAGAGTTTGATGGATTCGAATTTCAAATTTAGTATGCAGACTCTTTCTGATATTCCAGTATAGTTTTCTATATTTTTCTTATATTGTTTTTTAATAAGAAATCCGACTCCATGAAGACCTTTAGTCTCCCCAGTATGGCAGAATATGTAGTTGTCGTCCTCGATAATTATGGTTACCATTTCTTCTTACTTCTGCCAGTCCTATTATATCATGTTTTATATTTTCAAGTGAGTATTTTAGAAGTAACATTCTTTGTGGTGTCATCAGGGTTTTCACGTTATAAGTGCATATGTAGAGTTTCTGGGGTTTTATTTTCTTTTTTGGCGTATTAAATGGAGGGTTTCTGTCTCTATCTCCCGCGGTAACAAGCCGAGTTGGGAGATCAGGAGGGGCCGGCCATATTTGCTATTCGGTGGTTTGGCTCGAGTTTTGTCCTGGAGGGGTCGCATTCTCAACTGGTGTAGGCGTAGATTTTTTTACTAAGAAATTGTTCATGCTATTTGTTTTGTTTATTTTGTTTGGTTGCTTTTTGTTGTAGGTTTCAGCTCTAGATGATTTTTGTGCAGTCTCTGGAGATTCTGAGAGATTTCTTTTATTGTTGTGCTTTTTTTGCGTTCCTCATGTTGGATATTGTTGCCGAGTATTACAATTCTATCATATTTAATTATGGCGTTCTTCCCTTGCTCTCTTGCCTTTTTCACTTCAATTTGTAGTGTTCTGCGTTTGTTAAGTATGTCTATGGGGTAGTCTTCTTTTATATAATAGGGTGATGTTTCTAATTTATTTTTGTTTTTCAAAATTTGTATCTTGATTCCCATAGTAAGCAGCGTCAATACGACAGGTCGTACCTTTTCGCTTTTTTTTCCAAGTCTCCTCACTGATTCAATAGCGTATCTGTCGCATTTTATGTTTATTTTGTTGTTAATTATATCTAATACTCTTTCCTCCAGTTCGTGATAGTTTCTCTCTTTCTCTTCGACACCAAATATGAGAAGATTCTAATTTTTCTTCATTTTGCTGATTTTTTATTTCTAAGTTCTTGAATTTTTCGTTTATATTTTCATTAATAGTGGTTTTTATATCTTCTTTCATTGCGAGCATATCGATTTTTTGTTGTTTCATTTCTTCTTGCATTGATCTCAGTATTAATTTTAATTCATCCATGGTGTTTTTTTTCTTAGCGCGCCCTCTGTTAGTTCACGGTAAAAACAGCTGAAGCAAAAACGTCTTCTCGCGGCGAGCTTAGTCGCGTAGCGTAGGCGAGGCGATATCGGTTAAGTTGATTACGCAAAAGCGTTTGATTCCATTTCGCACGAGAGTATCTGGGAGACACTAGAACAACAGAGAGTACCAAAAGAATACACTAATATAATCAAAAATATATACAGCAAAAGTACAAGTCATGTAAAACTAGACAGAATAGGCCCAGAATTCAGAATATGTAGAGGCGTAAAGCAGGGCGATCCTCTTTCACCACGAATTTTCATAGCAGTGTTGCAACATATTATGCAAGACCTAGAATGGCACAAAAAAGGCATAAATATAGACGGAAAATACCTATCTAACCTTAGATTTGCAGACGACATCGTTTTATTTTCAAACACAGCAAAACAACTGGAAGAGATGCTCCAGGAATTGAGTACTGCTAGCAAGAATATCGGCTTACAGCTCAATATTACAAAAACTAAAGTAGCTACAAACGGCCCGAAAATACCAATAGCTATAAACCAAATGCCTGTTGAATACGTAGAGAGCTACATATATCTCGGTAAACAAATATCCTTCAAAAATACAAGACACGTTGAAGAATTAGATCGACGAATCAGCATGACTTGGAAAAAATACTGGAGCTGTAAAGAAATAATGAAATCAAAATTACAACATAAACTGAAAAAGAAAGTAATGTATTCGAGCCTGCTGCCTTGTCTTACATACGGTGCCCAAACATGGCCATTCACCCAAAACACAATATCAAAAATACAAACATGCCAAAGAGCCATGGAAAGGAGCACTCTAAATATCAAGCTCATAGATAAGCAAAACAGCAAAAATATTCGCCAAAAAACAAAAGTAATAGACGCAGTACAGCATGCGCAGCGCTTAAAGTGGAAATGGGCGGGGCATGCAGCCCGCAGCTCAGACGAAAGATGGACAAAACGAGTGACAAAATGGACCGGACCCGACGGAGGAAAGAGAGCAAGAGGTAGACCAAAAACAAGATGGACGGAAGACATAACAAAAATAGCAGGCAAGGACTGGATGATACAAGCAGAAGGTAGAAAGAAGTGGATCAAATTGGAGGAGGCCTATACCCGTAAGGGGCCATGACATCTTATATTACATAATTATCCAATAAATAATGAAGTAAAAATGTATAATAATCATGTAATAATATATTAATAATTATTCTAGTAGATTAGCATGCAATGTAATTAATTTTTTGAAAATTGTAAATAATATTTATAATTGATTGATGTTATGGATAAATAAATGGCTTTATTATTATTATTATTTAAATGTATCTCTTTGTTTTTCTCTCCATATGGAGGTATTCTCCCAATCCACGGGCCTTAGCCAAGTGAACCGGGGTCTGTATTATTAGTGGTTGTGACAGATGACGTAAGGAACTTGCGTGTGATACGGCAAGTATTCAATATTGTAGCCTTCTGTAAAGTGTTAATTAAATTTGTGGGGATATTTAGTGTGTCTAAACTACTTTTCAGAGATTTAGGGACTACACCAGTTGTGGACAAAACTATAGGGACAATGTGTGTGGTTCGAGCTTGCCATTGTGTTCCAATTTCTATTGATAAATCTTGGTATTTTGTGAGTTTTTCAGTGATTGTGGACTGGATGTTGTGGGTGTTTGGTATTGCAATGTCTATTATATAAGCAGTTCTATTTTGTTTGTCATACACTGTTATATCGGGTCGGTTGTAATGAATAGTCTTGTCAGTGAGAATAGTCCTATCCCAGTATTATTATTATTATTATTATTATAATCTGCTAAAACCTTACTGTACTGGTAGCGCTCGGGAATTAAATGAGGAATCTTTTGCTATAAAGAACGTAAGGATAATAGTTAGTTAATGATACATAAATATTGAATCAAAGTTTTTTTATTTTTGCTGTTTTTGTGATTTTTTTATTCCAAAAACATTATGCAAGCCAAGAAAAAAAATAGTATTTGCTCTAGAGCATTTCTTACGTCGTACATTTTTTGAGGTCACAGTTACCACAGTAAAGAGGGTAACTTAGACGGCGGTCGTTATCGTTACACAACCATGTATCCGTACCGATTTCCGACCATCTTGAGCTTCTTGGCATGAACCTTTCATCTGACCTGAACTTTGGACATTATATTGAGTCTTTGGCCACGACTGCAGCAAAAAGACTCGGAATTCTCTCGAAGGTCAGGCGATACTTCACACCAGTACAGCTTTTACAACTATACCAAGCTCAAGTCCGTTCCTGCATGGAGTATTGCTGTCACCTGTGGGACGGGTCTGCCAAATACCAGCTGGCAGCCCTGGACTCGATTGAGAAGCGCGCCAAAAACTCATCGCTGATAGGGCACTAATTGACGCAAAGTTACAGAGCCTCGAACACCGTCGCAAAGTAGCTTGCTTGTCGGTATTCTACAGGATACATTTCGGGGAGTGTGCACAGTCTCTCCATGACCTGATACCTCCGTCACCATTCCATCTCCGGTGCACGAGACGCCGGTTGGGATTCCACCCTTATATCGTAGACATCCCGCAAATTCGCACAAATCGCTTCGCTTCTACATTTTTAATGCGAACTGCTAAGGAGTGGAACTCCCTGCCTGCGGATCTGTTTCCGGAACGTTATAACCTAGGCCTTTTCAAGGCGAGAGTGAATAGGCATTATCTGGGCGAGCATGTTCCATCATCGTCTGCATCGTCACTTAACATCAGGTGAGATTGCGGACAAATGCTTACCCATTATTTATATAAAAAGAAAAATGTCAGAGGCCTGCTACTTGCAGTAGGCAGTTGAAAAACTGACACCAGGGTCCATCGGGTCGTTGGGCGACTTGGTGTACCCCTCGAAGAAGAAGAAGTTCACCCGAAATGCAAAAAAAGCCATAATACTAAACAAATCTAGAATTTCGGCCAAAATCCTAAGTTTTTGGCCAAAATCCTAGGTTTTTGGCAAAAAATGGATCAGCTTAGGACGATGGCCGAAGGAACTCTACGATCTTGCCATATGCCGGCCTTTGGCCAAAAACCTAATTCTGCCATCGTACTGCGACATATCGATAAATTAGAGGCAACCCTATCGTTTCATTTTCAAAATGAAAACATGGATTCCTTTTAAACACTTTTATGTAAAATGTTGCCGGGCAAGAGCATACAGTCAATCGCAAATCTTTGGGTCATTTATTGAAGAAATGACATCATGATCAGCCTATGCGGGAGGCCAAGTTACGGTGGTCGCGATACTTAGATACTACGCGTCCAACGTAACTTGGCCTTCCGCTTAGGCTAGTCATGACACATAACATGACTATCATTTTGAATGGAGTATACTCTGTAAAAAAGATATATAAATCATAAACAGAGTGAAGCATCTCAATTTATACGCCCTATTACACTATTACATGTGTCTGCATACCTATTATCTGAACCCTAGTTGAACTCTAGCATAAAAGTGAAACCTTCATAACAAACGGGTGGTGAAGAGGAGATGAAAAATTAATACAAGTCGTTTTTTTTGCCACTCGCATAGTGATAATGATAAATTTTAGTAAATTTACACACAAAATTTCAGCTTCTTATTACTTTAGAAAGTATCTTAACAATTTGATGATCCTCAGTGTCTCAGTGAGTCAGTGGTGAGTAACAAAATCTGCGTAAGACATAAAAAGTATTAGATTTATAAAACGTATGCATTGTACACGGTGATAAAAAAGGTGAACCCCATTTTTATATAAAATTGCAAGAAATGCACTTATGATAATTATATTGATTAATAATATTGGATACGGGATACTTACAAAAATGGCAGGGCCTATACTATATTTTGCCTGTCAGTATCGCTAGAATTTTATAAAATTCTCGATAATCCGCTAAATTTAGATATGTTGTCGACTCAAAAACAATAATTTTTTATGTGTGATTATTAAGAAAACAGAAAACAGGGGGTAACCGTTACCCCTGCACGAAATTATTAATATAGATGCGCATGCATATTTTTTGCAACCGATGTGCAGCCCCACAATATTACCCCATAACTTAACCACGCAAAGGCATAAGCGTAATAGGCCGAGAGGGCACATTCAATGTTAGTGTTGGATTTTAGTACACTTAGGGCGTAAATAAATTGGGATAGTTTTGATTTCCAGCAAACGTAGGTATCAATGGTAACACCCAACAACGTGCACGAATGTACCTCTTCGATTTTTAATCTTGCCGTGGTGGCTTCCAAGCTAATAGGTTGTCTCTGATAGTGCCGAAACTGTATTATCTTAGTTTTATCGCTGTTAATTTCCAAATTGTTGTCCTGTAGTCATTGTCATTTTTGTGATATTGGAATAGAAGGGAATATTTCCCTTCTATTCCAACATCAGCAAAGAGGGTGCAGTGACAGTCAACTACTTTAGGCAGGCCGTTAATGCATACTAGAAATAAGGTACATTCTAGCACACTTCCTACAGCGTAATCTTTATTTCTAATGTAGTTCATTGCCTCTTGAATATAAGAGTAGACAGCCAGAGTTGTGGTGCATTTTTTCCTAAAGCCGTACTGATCATTATCCAATAATTTATATATTTCTAGGAAATCGTTGATTCGATTTGCCATTGCCCGTTCGAATATTTTTGACACTGATGGTAAAATCGCAATTGACCAGTATTGACTAATATTATTTGCAGCGCCGCCTTTTTTGAGGATAGTTTTCGACGGGTTCCGGGCTATTTGTATTAACCGCCATTTTTGAAACTTTACACCAGAGCAATTTAAAGTTTCAATTTTCAGAAAAAAAATCATAACTTTGGCAAATTGCATTATTTTTTCAAAGCAAAAGAAGTATCTGTTTCTGTTACAAATTATTTATAATCTGATTAATTTTTTTCTCTGATATTTTTATTTTTAACGAAATTAAATGTCGTTTAATACAAAATGGCCCATTTTTCACTTTTTTTGGTTCCAGGCTAATTGACTTAACCGCCTAGGTTTATTAATACATGTTCCAAGCTACTTGACTTAATTGCCTAGGATTGCAAATAATAGCTCAAAGCTAAGTGCTTTAACCAATGAGTTGGTTATATTTCAAACCTAAGCTAAATGATTTAAATACCATATCTTAAACTTATAATTTTTTTTAAATTGTTTGTAGTCATTCTAAAATAACGAGATATGCAAAAGTTGACGGTTAAAACATTAATAAATTTAAAGGCACATTGATATGATAGGCGGTTAGGTTAACCTATCTTGTTAATTATCCAAACTTCTTATAATAATTATAAATTTGAAAGTTACTTTGTCGGTTACGCTTTCACGCTTTAACCACTGAATCGAAATTTGGCACAGAGATTGCTCGCACGCCCAGAACGGACATAGACTACTTTTGGTTACACTCGAGGGTCTGGTGTACCTGATGTTGTCCACCAGAAGCACCAACAGGCCTGGCCAAACTAAAGGAGGTAGAGATATGACTCCAAAGCAAAAGTTGTTTAACTTAATAGGACGCTTCCGCTGGCGAATATACATCAAAGGTTTGGAGTACCAGGTGCACCGAGAGGAGCCCAGCTTAACTATAGGAAATAGAGCTATGAATCCAAGGCAAAATTTGTTCAGATTGACAGGGCACCTAACAGGAGCCGAGCTAAAGTATAGGACAGCTATAAGTCCAAAGCAAAAGTTATTTAGCCTGATGGGACATTTCTGCTAGCGAATAGACTTCGGAGGTTTTGAGTACCTGATGCAAACCACGAGGTGCACCAATAGGAGCTTAGGTAAACTATAGGTGATACAGTTATGACTCCAAGGCAGAATATGCTTAGATTGAAGAGGCGCTTCTGCTAGTCAATAGATATCGAAGGTTTGGAGTACCTGATGTAGACCATCAGGTGCGCCAAAAGCCCACTCAACAATAGCAGATACTGACTTTCTATGACTCCAAAGAAAAAGCTGTTCAGGTTGACAAGGCGCTTCTGCTGGTCAATAGACATTGGAGTATCTGGTGTAGACCACCAGGTCAACCAAAAGGTGCACCAACAGGAGCCGAGCTAAAGTATAAGAGATACAGCTATAAGTCCAAAGCAAAAGTTGTTTAACTTGATAAGACGCTTCTGCCAGCGAATAGACTTTGGAGGTTTTGAGTACCTGATGTAAACCACTACGTGCACCAACTGGAGCCCAGGTAAACTAAAGGAGATAAAAGCTATATGACTACAAGACAAACTATGCTCTGATTGGCGGGGTGCTTCAGCTGGTCAATAGATATGGAAGATTTGGAGAACCTGATGTAGACCGCCAGATACATAAACAGGAGCCCAGCTAAACTATAGAAGATATACAGCTATAAGTCCATAACAAAAGTTGTTCAGATTGACGGACGGGGCACTTCTGCTGGCTAAAAGACATCGAAAGTTCTGAGTAGATACCTGAAGTAGACCACCAGGTGCACCAACAGGAGCCCACTTAACTATAGCAGATACTGCTATGACTCCAAAGCAAAATCTGGCTTCAGCTGGTTAATAGATTTTACAGGTTTGGAGTAATTGATGTAGATCACTAGGAGCACCAGTATGAACCCACCTGAAGCAAAAGCTTGATGTAGATCACCAGGAGCACCAATATGAACCCACCTGCAGCAAAAGCTGTTCATCTTGATGGGACGCTTCCGCTGCCGAATAGGTATCGAAGGTTAAGAGTACCTGATTTAGACCACCAGGTGCACCACCAAACGTTTAACAAAACTAAAACAGATACTGAAATGGCTCCAAAGCAAAAGTTGTTGAGTTTGATGGAATGGAAGGCTTCTGGCAATGCAACTACTGTTATAGCAATGTGGTTCCAACAATAAACAACAGAACATTAACAGGATTTGAGAAATGTGGTTCCGGCCATAAAAACATAAATTAGCGTAATGGATTAAAATTTTAAGAAGCTGGTGTGGAATTAAGAATTTTTCAAAGGTATGAAAAAAAAAACGAAACGAAGTTCGAGGGTACCAGCTAGTTATGAAATAAAAAATAATACATAGATTATAAATTGTTCAAAGATAAGCTTTTTATTTAAACTAACAATTACCTGGTAACAGCAGTAACTTTTTAGCATACTAAGGTAACAACTACTGATATTATCACATACACCTGCAGTTAATTTGGGCTTGTTTTTCGGCTATTAACATATCAAAAAACAATTAAAATAACAAAGATGTGATAAGACCGGCTCTAAATATTAATTTTAAAAATATTATGAATCGCTAAACGGCGGAAACTGAAAACGTGTGTCAGTCATTCATCTCATTTACAGAACAAACAAGTAGTCGAACTCACGCGTTTGATCGCGCTGGCGCCAAAATCAATGTTTTAACCGACATCTTAATAGTCAAACCATACAAAATTTCGATTGTATTAACGTGGATAATGTACTAAAATATGTTTTTGTTATAGCTGAAACGACAGCGCAAATCAACTGTAGACTAAGAAAAATAGGTTTAACCATCAGCTGTACATGTTTACTGTAAACATCATAAATAGTTCAAGCGACCGGTATACCATAAGCTACTACGAGCTAAATGGTTGGAGTGACAAGATCTAGAATTTTAAGTACCAAAATTAATGTATGAACCAACACTGGACATAAATTTGTCTATGAGGCTAATTGTATTAAGCGACAATGGATAAAAATTTAGCTAAGAGGCTAATTGTGTGAAGTGACATTTCTTTATATTTATAAGGTCAGGCTAAATGCTTGAACGTAAGCTGCATATAAATTTTTGCTCCAGGAAAAAAGGTTTAAACGACTATCTGTTATTTAATAGTGAGCTTAAGTACACAAGTCTTGAATTTGACAATATTTTGTGTCGGTCCATACATTGCAGTACAAAATAGGCCCCAAAAATGCGGTTGTATTAAGCGACATTTTTTTGCTCCGATTGTCACCTAACCGAGCTCAAACGACGCAGAAAAATTCGCTGATTCCAAATATGTATAAAAGTCTATATCACCAAAAATGGCGGTTAATACAAATAGCCCGGAACCCGTCGTTTTAATTACAGCTATTTTTAACGCGTCGGGAGAAATGCCTGTTTCAAATGACTGGTCGATTAGAATGGTTAGCGGAGGTGTGATTACGTTTGCACATTTCTTTATCAGCATAGGTGGAATATCATCCACACCATTGCAATACTTGTTTGGCATTTTTTTTATTATATTTGTTACTTCCCGCTCAGAAACCGATCGCAAGTAAGTATAGGGAGTTGATAGCTGGCGAGCAGGCCGCTATCCCTGCCACAACTCAGCGTAGCATCTGTTGTCGGAGTCGGTGACTCACCCACAGTCGAGAAGTACTCATTAAAGCAGTTAGCAACAGCTTTGGGACATACAATGGATTTGTTATTATAATTTAGTTTATGTTCTTTATGTCGTTTTTTTATAGTTTTTCTGTTTATGATTGACCACATAGTCTTTGTTTTATTTTCAGAATGTGACATTATTTTGTTATAATTTAATTTAGATGATAGTCTAATACTTTTGATGATAGTCTCGTACTCATACTCTCATGCTTATGCCCTCGCGATATCTATTTCATATTTTTGCATGGCTTGTCTTGGCCGGAGCGCGACCGTGCCCCCAGATAATACTTGCCCGTCTTAGTGGCCAGTGTCAGTAGCAACAACCAAAGAATATATAATACCCGCGTCAGCTTTGTCGCCGTGACGCTAACGTGACGCACGCCGTGACGCCGACGTGATGCACGCCGTGCCAGAGCACGGTGTACACCGTGGCACGGCACGGTGCCCGCCGTCGCCGTGACTATCCACGGCGCCGGCGCCGTGCCGTAGGTCTGGGGACGCACACAAAGTGTTAACTTAATTTTTATCATATTCCTAGGTTTTTCATCGAAAACCTGATTTTATAATAAACCTACGACAAGACGTGTAGATTCGGACGTCCCATACAACTTACCGTTCAGCTGATTTGACTTACTATCGTAGGTTCAATGTTTTTTATTCGTATGTCGGCATACGTTCTTTGGGGAAAGTTGTTCCTTATCATCAGCCGGTTTTGAGTTTTCGCTATTGGTCACTTCACCCTATTAGTTCATCCCTGACCATGGCCAAGTTAAGTAGCAAAATTGTCCCTTTACGTGTCCAATCACAGTCACCCGTCTAATTGCACATGGTTCGGACTACTACTGTATTCGGAACCCTCGAGTCCCTACCTACTGATTGGGATCATTCCCAAGAGCACCAAAATATCATTATTTCCTACCTACCTATATCTTAAAATCCTTTTATTGCGATTCGGGGGAACAAGGGGGTCAAAAATTATTTAAATCTACACTCATTTCGTAATATTCGTTTTACAGAATAGAAAGCAGGTACGTAATGAATTGCATTAAGAAATATGCAGCCTTAAAAAATAATTTCCATACTAAAATTTGGATCGTTATGGAACGTAAAGTATAGTATTTAAAAAAACCGGCCAAGAGCGTGTCAGACACGCCCACAAATAGGGTTTCGTAGTCAACGTTTAAATATCAGGTTATTCAGCGTTACAAAGTTAATTTTGTTGCAGGTTTGTTTGCAGCTGTATGATTACCAACCGCAAATACAAAAACTTTTATTTTTCTAAAATTTCTCGTGGTGCAGTATCCGTTATAGTTTTCATGGTAATTTCAAATTGAGAAGTATATTCCATATTTTTTTCAAATTTTTATCGTTTATACTTTAGGAGTTACAGCTGGAACAAATTATGGCTCAAAAACGCCCCTTTTAAAAGCAGATATCTCAAGACAGAAACATTTTTGAAAATTTTGTTTCAAAGAAACCGCCCCTTAGTTTTAAAATACCTATTCAACGATACCCTACTCAATATAACGGGTGGAAAAAATATTTTTTGCCTCCCTTTCACATGTATGGGAAGGGGGTCCAAAAAACAATAAAAATATGTTGTTTTTCTCAACATTTCTAAATTTGGGTCAACACGATCTATCTTCACACCAAATTTGGTGACGATAGATCCAAAACTGACGAAGTTATGAGGGCGCGGCATACAGGCAGACAGACAGACAGATAGACAGACAGACTACGAAACCCTTATAAAAAAGCGGCATATACTTTTAGTTTTTTTTAAATACTAGATATTACGTTCCATTACGATTCAAATTTAAGTATGGAAATTATTTTATCTACACTCATTTCGTAATATTCATTTTACATAATCAAAAGTACGAACATAATCAACTGCATTACGAATATACAGCCTTAAAAAAAAACTTTCATACTACTGGCAGCTACATAAAGTAACTCGATTTCTAGTATTTGAGAAAAAATTAAACGAATTGACCCGCGTACCAAATTGTAATCTGTTCCAATTTGACACTGGCCAACAGTAAGTCAAATGAAAAAAAAACAAGTGGTGTCACCCGGACGGGACGACACTTGAAATTATGAGGACTTATTTATTATTAAATCTTTGCTTCAAATCATTTTTCGAATTAAAATTCACCGATAAATGCTTTTTAATTTTAAAAGTTGTTCTGTTTTTATGAGCCTCCATTTAAACGTTTATTTAAAAAGTTACTTATGTACAAAAGTCGTTCAGTTGGTGATTCAGTAGATAGGCTTGCAATCGCCATATGCAGTGCGGTGCGGAGGTTTGAATTATTTTTCATAGCTTTTCTTGTAGAGTGTAGATAAAATAGTGTATGCAACTGCATATAAATAGGCTTTAGAATGCTCGTGTCAAACTCACATCCTAAAGCCTCTCATTATTAGGCAGTTGCATAAACTACTATTTTAAGGCTGCACATTTCTTAAAGCAGTTCATAACGAACCTACTTTCGAATCTGTAAAACGAATATTACGAAATGAGTGTAGATAAAAGCAAAGTATATACCTAACATCCTTAGTTGAGTTAGTAACTTTTAGTAGTATAGGTAACTTTAGAGAGCCACCAACTTAACTATTAAAAGCTAAGTTTTAAACTTTAAGAAAGTCAAGGTTTTCGTCCCTAGAGTCTTTTATGAAGTGTATAGCTATTAATACTATAATTCACGCCCTTTTTGACCTGTGTGATGCCGGCTTAGAATAGCATCACCCCAGTTCTAACCGTGGTTGTCATAAAAGGCGGCTAAGGGTTAATTATCCAGGAAATGGGCAGCGTTCCTTGTGAATAACATTTTGCACTGCGCTCGCCAATCCGCCTGCCATGCGTAGTGAGTATGGTAACACCCCCAGGAGAAGGGAAGGCCCTTGTCCAGCAGTGGACTGTTGTGGCTGTTAAAGTAAAGTACCTACGCCCTTCTTACCTATTTATGTATGTGGTATTTGAATGAAATATATTTTATTTTATTGTGCTGTAAGTGGCCGTAAAAATAAGTAATAAGTATCAGTGGCAAAACTGCACATGGTAATATGAATAGGATTGAGATGGATCCCACCCAGTGCCGCTCAGCTCAATTCGCGATGATTTACGACTCAGTAGAAGAAGACTTCGCTACAATTGTACATATATCGTAGACAGTGGATATTAGGAGACAGTGGAAAGCGAAACAAATCGGTCTAAACGGAGATTGAAGAATAAAAAGAAGTGCAATTTCAATTCTGTAAAAGATTGTCCCTTTTTTTGGTAAACGATTTCAAGGGAATCAGCGCTTTTTCACATTCAAAACAAAATCAATTTTGAATACGCAGGTAGGCACATTCAAACTCACGCAGGTGTGTTTCGTTTGACTGGCATGACATCTATGCAACAGATTAGGAAATAGTTACTAAAGCCTCAAATAAAGGGAACGTAACTCCAAGTAGGTACAAAAAAGCTAGGTACGCTAAGAAAGAATCATGTTTCACTCGCGTTCCTTTAACCTCCAGTCCAGTCTAGTGTAGGTACATGTTTACTCTGGGAATTGAATGAGTTTACTGCTTGCACAAAGTGTAACTACATACATACACGTATATGCCCGAGCACGGTTTTCCTATGCACTCCAACGCAAGAGTTTGGCCAAGGAAATTGCAAGAACTTCTTTATTTTACTACAAAGAAACTGAATAAAGGATACAATCAATTTACTATAGAAATTTTTAGGTTGTAAAATAGCAAAGAAAAATCACGTTTCATCCGTGTTCCTCTAACCTCAACGCTCTAACATCTCGTGCAAGGTTACAGTACATGTTTACTCTGGGATTGAATGAGCTTGCACTAATACACGCCCGTGCGCGCTCTTATTGTGCACTCTATCGCTTGAAATTGACAAAAAAAAATGGCGAGGTTACAAAGAACTACTTATGGACAAAATAAGAAAAGAAATATATGTAAAAAAATTATATTAATAAAGAACCTACTTTCTTTTCTTTTCTTTTCTTTTCTTTTCTTTTCTTTTCTTTTCTTTTCTTTTCTTTTCTTTTCTTTTCTTTTCTTTTCTTTTCTTTTCTTTTCTTTTCTTTTCTTTTCTTTTCTTTTCTTTTCTTTTCTTTTCTTTTCTTTTCTTTTCTTTTCTTTTCTTTTCTTTTCTTTTCTTTTCTTTTCTTTTCTTTTCTTTTCTTTTCTTTTCTTTTCTTTTCTTTTCTTTTCTTTTCTTTTCTTTTTTTTTCTTTTCTTCTTCCTTTTCATTCGCGTTCCTCTATAACACATCGGAGCAAAGTAGACCGATGGAAACAAAAGAGGAAGGCGCCATTAGTATGCAACGATTTTTACCCTCTTCTACCGATTGTAACAGAAATTGTACAACCCGTAGAAGAGTAATAACATCTCTTGTACATGTTTGCTCAGGGAATTGAATGAGCTTGCACTATACTCACCCGTGAGGCGTTCTTATTGTGCACTCCATCGCACGAAATTGACAAATAAAATGGTGAGGTTCTTACAAAGAATCTAATTCCTACCTATCTCCTTTTATTCCCGCAAAATGTACTAAACTTAGCCATAATAATTATGTAAATATTTTTTGGGGTGAAATTTTAATTGTGACTGATAGCGAAAACTCAAAACCAGAAATATGAAACAAAAATTGAACCTCCCATAAGTAGTAACTGAAATCAGCTGATCGGCAAGTTTGTATGGGAAGTACAAAATTTTTTTTCGTATGTCAGCCTTGAGGAAAGTTGTTTAGCCGATTCTGAGTTTTCGCTATCGGTCACTAGTAAAATTTTATAAAATTCAATTTTTTGTAGAAAGTTGTAGCTTTAATTTGATGACATTTAAACATCCAATATTGTGACAATATTGCCCTATATCGGTATTTATAGGGAAAAAAACAATGTTTCCCGAAAATAATAGTGTCGATTTTTATTACGTCGATCACCTTTGTGTTGTCACCGAGACTAACGAAGGCCTGAATAAAATAAATGAAGTATGGCACAAGTGAAAAGCGTTGTCAATTTTGATTTATGTTAGAACTCTATTTTACTTCGAAACAAGAAGAAACTTCAAGTGACATACATACACATTATTATAACGCCTTTATCCCTTGCGGGGTAGGCAGAGCGTGTATCACCATAGCGACAGATTGTCAGCCTGTTGCCTAAAATTGTAATACACATAAATTCCTTATTTGACTCTTGCGACTTCCACGGGAAAGATATGGGGTGATGCAATTCTAAGCCGGCACCACACGGCATAAAGATTTTAATAAATCTGCTAAAATATCTTTAAGTATATAAAGTGACATTAAAATACTTTATTGCACATAAAACATGAAATGGGCAAACAGAAATAAAACAAAGAGTACAATGAAGGCGGTCTTATAGCTAAGTAGCTATAGGCATCTACCAGACAGACTGTACAGATCATATCTTAGACAGACAGACTATATCTTATAAATAAGTACAGTAAGTAATGCACAAACAGAAATAAAACAAAGAGTACAATGAAGGCGGTCTTATAGCTAAGTAGCTATAGGCATCTACCAGACAGACTGTACAGATCATATCTTAGACAGACAGACTATATCTTATAAATAAGTACAGTAAGTAATGGACAAACAGAAATAAAACAAAGAGTACAATGAAGGCGGTCTTATAGCTAAGTAGCTATAGGCATCTACCAGACAGACTGTACAGATCATATCTTAGACAGACAGACTATATCTTATAAATAAGTACAGTAAGTAATGGACAAACAGAAATAAAACAAAGAGTACAATGAAGGCGGTCTTATAGCTAAGTAGCTATAGGCATCTACCAGACAGACTGTACAGATCATATCTTAGACAGACAGACTATATCTTATAAATAAGTACAGTAAGTAATAGACAAACAGAAATAAAACAAAGAGTACAATGAAGGCGGTTTTATAGCTGAGTAGCTATTTCTACCAAACAGACTGTACAGATCATATCTTAGACAGACAGACTATATCTTATAAATAAGTACAGTAAGTAATAGACAAACAGAAATAAAACAAAGAGTACAATGAAGGCGGTTTTATAGCTAAGTAGCTATTTCTACCAAACAGACTGTACAGATCATATCTTAGACAGACTATATAAAATAAGTACAGCAAGTAATGGACAAACATAAATAAAACAAAGAGTACAATGAAGGCGGTCTTATAGCTAAGTAGCTATTTCTACCAGACAGACTGTACAGATCATATCTTAGACCGACTATATCTTATAAATAAGTACAGTATAAGGAGTTTGCTTTAGCTTTAGACTTTGCAAGTTGTAGTGCCATATGAAAGCGATTTCATCTCCTCATATTATTATAGAAGCCCAAAATAGAAGCTATAGCGCGAATAGGCCGGAAGCCCACTGCAGATTTTCCTTTACGCGGTGGTTTAGGCGAGAAACACACGCAACGTCCGTTAGTTTGTGTTTAATGCTACGTAACGCATGCTTTAGGACAATACTTATTTCGACCTTTTTCCCATATAAATACGGTTTATATCAAACAGTTTGACAGCGCTAGAGGATGCGTCTGTCGGATCGTTTGTCATATATCGTTTTTGTATAAAAATAAGGTAGAATATAGCATTTTCCAATAGTGCTGCGCGAAAGTAACGCACAAACAAACGTTACGTGTGTTTGTGTGGTCTGTTTCCCTGGATTTAGTAGGCAATCCTTGAACCTCAGCCACCTTTAAATCACATTTCTGACAGACAAACACAAATGCCAGTTCGCACAGGCTACGGTTTTGTTGAGTCTACAAGGGACAGCTGCCAAATTTTAAACTCGTCTATCTCATCTATCAACTGAGCATGCTAGCTTGTTAGATTTACTAAAATATCTTATTTAACATACGTTTCTATTGCAATGCCTAGCACCATTATTTATGTATGCTATAAAATATAATACAGTTCTGTTGATTTCGGAATCAAAAAGTTACAGGAACTTTGTAAATAGCACGTAATATCTCGTCAACTGTTTATGGCAGCATAAAACCGTAAAAAGTTTATGGTACCTTACTCAACAAAAATATTGATCTAATAAGGAAAAAAATAACTTGAATTCACTGACTTTTAGTGACTGCTTTAAAATAATTAGGTAGAATAAATGTAGTTTTTAAGTAAAAGACCGTATGTATGAAAGCTAATATATACCTTTTCATGTATAATTAATTATAACATAGTTATAGTCAACGCTGCCAAGCATTTGAAAACAGAAATGTTACACAAGCATAAACCTCATGCCGGCTGCTAGACTACAACGTGTTATATAAAAAGCAACAGGGCGACCAAAACAATAAAACAAGGTATCATATAGAATCAATTATTACATTCCAAAACAAAATAAATTGTTTTTCACAAGCATAAACTTATTGTCAGCGCTTGGACTACAACGTGTCATATAAAAGCAACAGGGGTGACCAACACAATAAAACGAGGTTTCATATCGAAGCAATTAAGCAACTGTATACATTCCAGAGCAAGATAAAATAATGTTACACAAAAATATACTAACTGCCGGCTCTCAGACTACAAGGTGTCACATAAAAACAGGGGAAACCAAACACAACAAATCGAGGAGGTTTCATATCGAATCAATTAGGCAACTGTATACATGTCGCAGTACGATGGCAGAATTAGGTTTTTGGCCAAAAACCTAGGTTTTTGGCCAAAAGCCGGCATATGGCAGAATCGTAGACTTCCTTGGGCCATCGTCCTAAGCTGATCCAGGTTTTTGGCCAAAAACCTAGGATTTTGGCCAAAAAACTAGGATTTTGGCCGAAATCCTAGATTTGTTTAGTATTATGGCTTTTTTGGCATTTCAGGGGAACTTCTTCGTCTTCGAGTGGCACACCAAGTCGCCCAACGAGCCGATGGACCCTCGTATCAGAGTTTTCAACCGCCTACTGCATGTAGCAGGCCTCTAACATGGTTGTGTAACGACGAGTGATCATAGAGAGCAATCGGGACCGACGGCTTACCGTGCCCGTGTGGTTCGGGGGAACGAGGAGTGGAGAGGTACTTTATGCACTTCCCTCTGATCTTTTGAGGGTAGACTTGGACACCGTAAATGGACACCTTGAAAGACGGGGGGTACCATCAGACAGTCTGAACAGCAGAATTGCCTCGGATTCCCTGAAGGGCAGGGGGGAGCATCAAACACCATTAGAGCAGGACGTACCACTGAACGCTCTAGAGGATTGGTGGTAGCGTTGGACGCCCTGGAGACCAGGAGGTAGCGTCGGACCCCCAGAAAATCCAACGCCCGTCATCTTACATCCTCCAGAGTGTCCGACGCTACCCACGCCCTCCAGAGCATCTAACGCTACCTCCTACCCTCCAGAGCGTCTAACGCTACCTCCTACCCTCCAGAACGTCCAATGCTACCTCCTGCCTTTCGAGGTGTATGCCCAAACTACACGGGCACGTTAAGCCGTCGGTCCCGATTGCTCTTTATGATCACTTAGACGGCAGTCGTTACACAACCTTTTAAAAGACCTGCTCCTTGCATGTGGCGGCTTAAAACTCTAACACCAGGGTTCATCGGGTCGTTGGGAGACATGGTGTATATTTCGAAGACGAAGGAGTTCCCCCGAAATGCAAAAAAAAGCCATAATACTAAACAAATCTAGGATTTCGGCCAAAATCCTAGTTTTTTGGCTAAAATCCTAGGTTTTTGGCCAAATACCTGGATCAGCTCAGGACGATGGCCGAAGGAAGTCTACGATTCTGCCATATACCGGCTTTTGGCCAAAAACCTGATTCTGCCATCGTACTGCGACATATACATTCCAGAACAAGACAATATACCAACTGCCGGCTCTTGGACTAAAACGTGTCATATTAAAGCAACAGGGGCAACCTAATACAATAAAATAATAATACGAGGTTTTACATACAATCAATTAGGCGTTATACATTCGAAAACAAGATAATATATAAACTGCCGACTCTTGGAGTACAACGTGTCACACAAAAGCAAAAAAGGCACCCAAACACAATAAAACGAGGTTTCATATCGAATCAATTAGGCAACTGTTTACATTCCAGATCAAGATAATTTATCAACTTCCGGCTCTTGGACTACAACGTGTCACATAAAAGCAAAAAAGGCAGCCAAATACAATACATCGGGGTTTCATATCGAATCAATTAGGCAACTGTATACATTCCAAAGCTGTCGATATGGGACCCCGGGGATTTGTTGTTTTGTTATGGAAATCGCGCCAAATGTTCCGAGTTTATTCAGCCTACGTAAGCCACGATTCTTTTCTTTCTTCAGAAATCCACTATTTGTATGGTTATCCTTAGAAATAGTAAATTCTTTTAGTACTATTGCGGTATTTATAAAATATGGTCATTAAGTCATCATGGTAAGGGTTTTAGGTACCACGCTTGGCAGGTGGATGGCAAACTGCTGTCTATGATTATTACTTACACTTATTAGTCGTTACATGAAGAGACCTGCTACTTGTTTAAAAATCTCTGACAGTAGGGTTCATCAGATCACCGGAAGACTCGGTGTCCCAAAAAAAAAGAGAGAAAGTAAACTCAATCGAACAAGTATTTAGTTTATTCAAGATCCCGAATACTTTATAGAGTCTTTTCTTTTCAGTTTCACATAGTGGCTGGAAAATTGTAAGTATTTTGATTCCTCTTCCAGACTGTAGCTACTAGTAGTAGTAACTGTTTCAATTCTCAGAGTAAACACTAATCATGTTGTACACGGGACCGCACCGGCGATATAAGGCTGCTCGCCCACGTCAGTCTTTTTGTCGGCCGACAGCGATTGACAACTAGAGCTGGTTTTGTTCGAGTCACTCGAGTTAAGCTGCGAACGAGTCAACTTGAGTTGCTTTTTCTACGCCACCGAGTCGATTTAGAAATGTTAAGAAAAAAATATTTTGATTGTTCCCATACATGTGAAAGCGGGGGCAAAAACTTTTTTTTCACCTGTAATATTTGAATAGGGTATCGTTGGATAGGTCTTTTAAAATTAAGGGGAGGTTTCTTTCTATCAAAGTCTCAAAAATGTTTGTGTCTTGAGATATTTGCTTTTAAAAGGGGCGTTTTTAGCCATAATTAGTTCCAGCTGTAACTTCTAAAGTACACATGCAAAAATTTGAAAAAAAAATATGCAATATAGTTCGTAATATGAAATTACCATGAAAACTATCAAGGCTACTGTACCACTAAAGATTAAGGATATATAAAAATTTACAATTTGCGGTTGGTAACCATACAGCTGCAAACAAACCAGCAACAAAATGAACTTTGTAATGCTGAAAGTCTAATACCCTATTCAATATAACAGGTGCAAAAATTTTTTTGCCCCCCCTTTCACATGTATGGGAACAATCAAAATATTTTTTTCTTAACATTTCTAAATTGATTCGGTGGCGTAGAAAAAGCAACTCGAATTGACTCGTTCGCAGCTTAACTCGAGTGACTCAATCAAAACCAGCTCTAGTTGTCAATCGCTGTCGGCCGACAAAAAGACTGACGTGGGCGAGCAGCCTAACGTCGAAAGATGGCGACCGAGCCATTTTTTAATCTAGCTAAGTTTATAAAAGTTCTCGTAGATGTCGTAGTAGGCAGAAATTAGGAATACGACGCGCAGGGCGTCTTTACAGATGGCTACTCAGTACTAGCGACGATTTGACGCTTATTGACTTTAACTGACAGCCGATGTGGTTAGTACGACTGCCTGCCACGCAGAAGGTACCGGTTTCATTTCCCAGTGGGGTCACTCACAAAGTTGATATTTATCACTTTGTGAATTTGTTCCCAGTCTGGTTAGGACATTGCAGGCTGAACCACCTGATTGTCCGAAAAGCAAGATGGTTCCGTGCTTCGGATGGGCACGTTAATCCGTCAGTCCCGGTTGCTATCTATGATGGCGGTCGTTAAATAGGTAACTATGTCAGAGGCTTGCTACTTGCAGTAGGCGGTTGATAAACTCTGATACCAGTGTTCATCGGGTGGTTGGACGACTTGATGTCCCACTCGAAGAAGAAGAACTGTAAATAACCGGAATTTTAGGGGATTTCAAGGTTATTAAGAAGTTAGTGGCCACGAATGTCATATTTCTTGGATTATAATATAGATCAGAATCATTGACGTTTTTGTATATTCTTATCCTTTGAGATTATTGACAGTGGCTAGCAACCCTTGCTATCTGACAAATGATAATCGCAAAAATCCTGCATAGACTCGAGTGAACCTTCTGTAAACTCTCTATTTTATGATGGCAGGGCCTACAAAAACACTTCCTTGATACTTATTATTATATTTTTTGTTTTACGATAGACTGAAGTTACAAAGCAATTATGCGCATCAACAATCAAAAGACGAAGATTTATCTTTCTTTGTGAAATTGTAAGTTAATATTTACGTAAGTTTTACGTAAAGCACTTGTAGCCAATTAAAATCTCACGTCGTAACGAACGAAACATAATACAATACCTATTATTATGCCTACAGATGGCATTAGTAATAAAATATTGTGTGGGTATTATCTATATAGTATAATAACCTGTTCAGTGCTTAAATCCAAACCTTCGGTTATTTGTTTATTTTCTGGGGCACGGGCAACAAAAGATTATACAGACTAGCTGGAACGTACGATTGTTTTGTTAAAGTAAGCATTAGGTAGGATTTTATCAATTTATTATCCTTCTTCTTTTAGCCCTACCGCAACCAATCCACTGCAGGACGTGGGCCTTTTCAAATTAGGAGGGTTTTGCCATAATCGACTCATCAAAAATATTTGATTGTAGGTCAAATTAAACTAACGAGGTACTACTATATTAACCCGGCGCCATCCACGTTGGGTCAAATTGACCCGTCATTTTATATTTTGCCGGTATTTTCAAGATAAGTTGTACACAGATGTTGATTTTTTCAGTAGCTGGAGATAAGACTTTGTTTTATCCATTAGACAGTGCATCGCAATCGTCGTGTGACATTTACGAGAGATGGACGCCTGCAAAGTTCAAAAAGGTATATTTGACCCAACGTGGCTTTCGATGTCATTATTTTACGCCATTATAGCGGGACGACTTTTTTAATTATTTGGTCGAAGAATCGCGATCCAAGCTTTCAGGTGTCCGCAAAAGGTCTCAAGAATGTCTAGCACAAAAAGACAGAAAGACCACCAATACCCGTCATGGATGTCAAAATTTTATCTGCCCGCAACACATCATTTTGATGTTCGCAACATATGCAAATTTGACGACTGATAATAATTAATGTTACGGAATATTCTCTCATTATAAAATGTACTTTTTACATTAGGATTTAAGAAAGCCTAGCCGTATTAACTAAAATAATTGTTATAAAAACTATATTTTCATAGTTTAAAGGGTCTAAAAGAGTTAACCTATTTTATTTGTTACATTTTTCGAGTGATTTATAAACACAGATAAAAAAGCTGTTACTTTGGTATTTCGGTGTTTTTTTTATTTTTCAGGCAAAATATATGAATAACACCATTCATAAACAAAGATTTTTATGAATATTTTCAACTAGTTTCCAAAATAGACCATGATATAAATACGGGTTTTTTTGACCCAACATGGATTTTAATGTAACATTTTCCCACCTGGACGACGCCGGGTTAAAATTACTTTTACTTAAGTTTATGCCCAGCACTCGATATATCGTACTTATTTATTCATACGAATATTTAAAAAAAAGCAATATAAGTTGATCCCATAAACAAAACAGCCAGTTGGTGTGCTAGCGATTAGGTCAGAACTACATACATGTCACCAGTTTACATGCATATATCATGCTTATATTCCTTGCTAAGTAGGCAGAGCGTTCAGACACCATAGCTGTAAGTCTGTCGCTTAAAATTGCAATGCGCATCAACTCCCAAATCCCGTCGCTTCTTGCGACACCCACGGGAAAGATATAGGGTGATGCTATTCTTAGCCGGCACCACACGCCACTGTCACCAGTTTTGTCTGCACAATCCCCCTGGCATGTCGAAACCACGAGACATATTGCGGCACGCGAGTGGTTCTGTTATATGAAAACCTATTCTTCCCAATTTATGATTCGACATTTTGTTATTCGTCAATTTGCGTTCGACGTATAGTAGATCAAGTTACGTTTACGTCTATTGGCAACAGACAGAGAGATTTGCATACGTAAGTATAACCAGAAGACAGAACATGAACAAATAATAAAACGGGGAGTTGATCTCATAAATGGATATTAAATGCGCAGATAAAGAATGGATCTAGCATTGGCAACATTATTGTTACAATAGAGAAAGTAGACAAAGAATAAGCTAAAGGTGATATGCTGCTGCTGACTAGTAGCACAAAATAGTGAGTTTACAGAAAGTTCACTCGACCTTGACTCGACTCCATTCAGGTTTTTGCGATTGTCACTTGTTACATAGCCTTAAAAATCTCAAATTAAGAATTTCAAATCAGCATAGGTAGGTAATCTGATACAATAACTTCATACGATTTTGAGCAAATTTTGATCCAAGAAATTTGACGTTCCGTCTTGAGTTCCTCTGAGATTCCTCATTTCAGTAAACGTCAAAATCGTCGCTAGTAGTGAATGAGTCATCTGCAAAGCCACTTAGCGCGGTGTCACTCTAATTTGTGCAATAAGCTCACTTATTTTGAAGGACCTTCTGACGCAGATTTTTAAATTACCTGATATAATACCTGGCTACATAAAGCGAAACTACTAACGTGTAGGTATTCATTAAAACTCATTATCTCGACATAATAAAAGACTGTTACTACCTTAAGTTACTAATAGGATTTAGCGTACATTGCTGGCCATTGTTCCTCGCGTAAGCAAGATCTATTAATAAGTACTTAGGTACATCATATGTAGAAGATGTAGATGTATAATAGTGGTGTCACTGTCGTTTTACTTTTTTTTTGTCGTTCATTCCTGGTTAAGGTGGATCGTTTTCCATACAAAATTTAAATGGAGTTACGTCTTTAAATGAGACAAAATTATGATTAAAAAACTTGATGGGAAGTCCCGTGCTTTTATAACATTTTCGCAAAATAAAACAAATAATTTTTTAACCATCAGATTTCTCTGTAAAAACCGTGTCGCCACTTAATGAACATAGATGGAGCTACTGCTGCAATAAACACGTTTAATTTTTTTGTGGAGAAAATACTTGATATTTTTTTACGTTAAGCAGTTTTGCGACATATTTACGTGTGCCTTCCTTATCTCACATAAAGATTTTTTGATAAAATTGTTGTTTAGCTCATGTGTAACTCGGTTGAAGTTCAGATTTTAGTTTGTATGACGTAACGATCCCCCTTAAGTGCAATACTCTAAGATGTCGTCTATAACAACTAATTCAAGAATACCAGCAATGTATGCCGAATGTAATATGGTGTAAACTCTTTTAACCACCCACACTACCCACAGGGTCTGTCGCTGGCTGGATGGACAAAGAACGTGCCTTAATGAGGGTATTTAAAATTATAACCGTGTTGTTTTGGGTCTCTTTGTTGCGATAAAAACCGCGGGCGGTCGCGTTGTAAAACTGAAAGGGTAACGAAGAGAATCTAGACTTCAGCAAAGTGTAGACTTGTATATTCCATTTGTAAAGCTACCGACTAAACAGCGATAGAAAAACCGCTTTTTATCATCATTGTCAACAGACGTAACAACTTATTCTAGACAATTATAACATTAGCTGCTACGCTGCGTTTGTGAGTTGGCAAGCGCAGTGCAAAGTGTTGCTTTGAGGCACAGTTTTTTGAGAAGGGTTGTTCAGTTTCATAGACTGCTCGATACCTGCCCATTCATACACTTTGCATGATAAAGATCAGACAACAAATATGCCTGCAGATACAGTATGCCGGTATTGTGGTATTGGCATGGTAGAAGTTAACAAGGCCATATCATCTACCTATGTCCTATACTAATATTATAAAGAGCAAAAAAAATTGTTTGTTTGTATCTTACCGATAAACTCCGATACTGCGGGACAGAAATAAACAATTATTTCACCAATACAAAGTCAAAGCTACAATTTCCTACATTTTTCTACGGGAAAATATCATTTCTACGAAATCGCTCTACTGGCCGGCCGCTATATTACTCCTTTGCGGCTGAACTGCTCGACCGACTTTTTACTAACTGGCATAGACTAAATTCTACATAGCGGGAAGCTAAGTAAAGTGCGTTTCATCTTTTAGTTCCTCTGGCGTCATGTTGGCAGCATTGGAAATTTGTATGTAAATATTAAGGCGGCAATAATATTACATACAAACTTCCAATGCTGCCAACATGACGCCAGAGGAACTATAAAATGAAACGCACTATAGCAGCATTGGACAATTCGGAGTCCCACTCGACAAGAAAAAGGTTGGTTATATTCACAGAGCACCAAAAAAGGTTTCATTTGTCTATGGTTATAATATTATTATTGTATTCGAGTACATTATGTTCAGAGTGGGCGGCCTTGTTAGGACTCGCAGTTTTGACATTATTAGCGAGAGCTTGTGGAATATAACACCCACTCAGAAAAACAGAAAGGAGGTAACTTGAGACCAAATTGTCGATTCTTTGGCTTATTTTTGACACTTTCTTTTAAATTGGACATCAAAAATGGAGGCAAGAAATGTACTTTTTGTATTCTTCAGTTTTGACATTATTAGCGAGAGCTTTTGGAATCACCCACTCAGAAAAACAGAAAGGAGGTAACTTGAGACCAAATTGTCGGTTCTTTGGCTTATTTTTGACACCTCCTTTTAAATTGGATATCAATAATGGAGACAGGAAATGTACTGTTGGAATATATTTTTTCTGAAATGACGCATTTTAACGCAGATTATTTTTATTAATTTTGCTTCATTTTACGGCTATAACTCCTTTTACGTTACTTTGTTAAGAAAATTACAGAAATGACTAAAACTATGAGAATTTTCGTCCCATTCAATTTGAGAACGATAAATAGTTAAGAAATATTTACTAAGATTTGAGGCACCAACTTACATCCGTTTTTTTTCAACTTGTATGAAACCAGTACCAAATGGGTAGGTGGAATTGCTGGCGATATACTGAAAAAAAATGTTTCTTTTTCATCTCGTTTCTCAAAGACTACACTCACAAATGGTTAGACTAGTGATGCAGAAAATACAAAGACTCAGTAATTACAGCTCTGTGTCCGTTGTAATTTTAAAAGAAGGTACTTCCAACTCTTACCGCCCACAAGTCTGCGTCTAGTGAGAAAAAAAAACAAGCTGTAAAAATACTGACACTGCTCTACAAGAACAGCAATTAACACAAGAAACTTGCAGAGTTTCATTATGAAACTGGCCAAGAGCGAGTTGGCTATTTTTTTCCTAAATATATAAAAAGTTTTTTTAGTACACTATCGAAATTAATGCAGCTCTAAGGCACAAGCTCCTCAGAAGAGACGTGGGATATGGCATCTGTCAGACAATAATTCGTCGTCATCGATGCGACGCACGTCTCACGTGTGTAGTTTTGTCTCTTTTGCTTCATACATTTTACATAGAAACTGTTACATGATAGTAAAAATAAAAGGTTTTTTCTCGTTTTTCAAAGACTACACTCACAAATGGTTAGACTAGTGACGCAGAAAATACAAAGACTCAGTAATTACACCTCTGTTTCTAGTTACAGCTCTGTGTCCGTTGTAATTCTAAAAGAAGGTACTTCCAACTCTTACCGCCCACAAGTCCAGGGGCTAGTGAGAAAAAAACAAGCTGTAAAAATACTGACACTGCTATAAAAGAACAGCAATTAACACAAGAAACTTGCAGAGTTTCATTATGAAACTGGCCAAGAGCGAGTTGGCTAGTTAAAAGAGAAAAACGTGTTTATTTAATATTCTATCGAAATTTATATAGGCGTGATAATTATACACAGTATTCTGAATGACTCTCAAACTTTCGTCAGACGTGGTGCCTACCCCGCATGTGATAAAAGTGTATGCGTGTATGTTTAATTTATATAAATACTCATTTTTATAACTTCTTGAATAAAAATAACTGATTCGCTATTTTTACTCGTAGAGCAACATTTTCGTATCCGCTAACAACAGCTACGTGCTACGAAGCTGCTACATTGGTGCTACGCCGCAGCATAAGTTTTAGGGCAAAGTTACACAGAATCGATGCGCGGCGCGACGTGCAAAATGACATCTGTCAGAAAAACGATCGTTATCGATGTGGCGCACGTCTCACATGTGTAGTCTTTCTGTTTTACACATTTTATATGGAAACGGTATTCAAGCAGCGCGCACGTCTCACGTGTCCGACGATCACTTGTTTGACAGAAGCCATCTTAAGTCTCTTGCTCACGTCTTCTCTGTCGAGCTTGCGCCTTATGTCATATTGATGTAGCTAATTCTTACTCCTGTGGCATATGCAACGAAGCTACAGGCTACAATTCTACTGGCGAAATTCGATATACATTGCGTAGACGGTTAGCCATTATTATCCCATAATTAAACCGGCTACGCAATGTACATCGAATTTCACCTATAGAATTGTAGCCTGTAGTTTCGTAACATTGGACACTGGTGTCGACAAGAAAAAGAAGACAGTCAGGAAATCTTAATTTTCATCGCGCTCTGCCCGCTCTGCCTAATAGTCCGGCGACGGCAGGTCTCAACCATAGCTCACAAAAGAATAGAATATTTTAGCTATGTACGGGTAGAGGAGCTCTAGTACTTCGGATTGGTCGTGGTCTGCCGCGGCGCAGCTTGGCACGTTTGGTGGAGTAGCTAAAAGTTTGCCCTCTTAAAAAAGTAAAAAATATCTCATCGAAGAATAGAATGAAAATATATCGTACCGATAGCTTGCTTGAGTCTGCCTACATATATACTGGTCTGCCTGGCCACAGCCTGGCAGTTTTCCCGGTCCGACAACTTTTACTTTTTTTAGTAAAAATTTTATCTCTTCGAATAAAAGAATAAAAATGTGTCGTACCGATAGCTTGCTTAAGTCTCCCTAGAAATATACTGGTCTGCCTGACCACAGCCTGGCAGTTTTCCAGCTCCGACCACTTTTACTTTTTTTTGAGAAATTTTTATTTCTTCGAATAACAGAATGAAACTAAGTTGTAAAAATAGTTTATTTAAAGCTGAACACATATCCCTTGGTCTGCCTGAGCTCAGTCCGATAGTTTCTCCGATGCGATCACTTTTCACTCTCAGTAATTTTCAATTTTAAAGGACCCTGACTTTGTTTATTAGGGAGCCGCCAATAAAATGAAAATTTGTCAGTGTATTGAAGTGGGATTTACAGAGCTGTATTTTCGAAATAATTACTACGAATACATCTGAAGTTGTAGATTCTTGAAATTAACATACTTATTAATATTTTTTCATTCTATTCTTCGATGAGATATTTTTTACTTTTTTAAGAGGGCATACTTTTAGCTACTCCGCAAAACGTGCCAAGATAGCAGCCGGCAGACCAAGATTTATACGCTGTACTAAACTGCTCCTATCGCTACAGCCATGTCTCATTCTATTCTTCGATGATTTATAACTTTTTTCAGAGGGCAAACTTTTAGCTACTCCGCCAAACGTGCCAAGCTGCGCCGCGGCAGACCACGACCAATCTGAAGTACTAGAACTCCTCTACCCGTACATAGCTAAAATATTCTATTCTTTTGTGAGATATGGTTGAGACCAGCCGTCGCTCGGACTATAATGAATGTGTCATATTCATAGAATAGGTACCTAGGTATATCATATTCTGGCTAAATAAAGTGATGTTTGATTTCGGGTATCAATAATAATAATAACCAGCTATTATTACATTAACAATAATGTACACCCATTTGCACAAAGCGGTATTTGAGGTCTTCAATCAGAGGTCAAACCGGAACGATTCGGCCCTCACAATAAACTACTCACAAAGGCTATGTTTCTACTGTAATTGTAATTTAAGGAACATAAATAACTAGCAGCCAAATCCTTTTGTTATCAAAGGTCCAGCCTTGGGCCTATTCACGAAATAACCTCTGTTACGTAAAGCTAATAGGAATAACTAGTATTCCGTCAATTTTCGTTCTGAGCTGTGGAACTTTTTGGCGTGGTTTGATTGAATTGTAAAGTCCTTTCTGTGCCTCTATGACAATATCTTCCCTTAGAAAACAAACTTTATTTATAATGGAAACTAAACTGTAACTTATTTTGTATGGAACCGTTATGACATCGCGCCACTATCTAAGCGAATGGACTTAACGAATATGTTAATGCTATGAAAAAAGGTCTATTAACTGTCAAATACGGCCTATTCCAACGACCCTACTTTAGGTACATTTGACCTTCGATCAGTCAATACGGGACTCCCCGTGTAGTATGTTATAGGCAATAACCTAATATGTTACCTTGCATGTAAGAGAGTGATAAATATCCTCTAATATCATAATCATACCTAGTACAGCACATTAACTTACCTATTCCTTTTACTACTTTTTCATACGAATACTAAGAAAATCGGGCAAGTGCGATTCGGACTCGCGCACGAAGGGCGCCGTACTATTTCGTACAAAAATCTAAATTTCGTTTGGGTGCCCCCCTTTATTTTTATTTTTTATTATACTTTTTAGTATTTGTAATAGTAATATGTTTTGTGATAATTTCAACTGTGACTATTGCTGTTTATCAGATACAGCTTCTGAACCATCATCATCTTCCTGCCCTTATACCAATTACTTGGGGTCGGCGCAACACGCTTCGCTGAACACAAAATCGTGTTGCCAAAGGATTTGGCTGAATTTTACGACCGGCTGCCTACCAGACGTCAACCCTCCTTGGGAATGCTTTTGTGATGGATTAACCGGCACTATACGGTTGGCCCTGGCTGTTTGGGTCGGGTTTATCCCTCAGGAAGAGAGGGGGTGGTGCTATTCTACTCTGCCGGCACCACACGGCACCAGCTTCTGGTTCAGCTTCTGAACCATCAAAGAGTTTGTTGGTAATTATTTATTTTTATTTCATTAAAATCTTTAGTATTTGTTTTTATAGCGGCAAAAATTCCACTCTTTTACTATTACGGTTTATGAGATACAGCCTGGTGACAGACGGACAGAGTAGACGTTCTGACAGCGAAATCTCAGTAACAGGGTTTATTCATTTTTACCCCTTGGGTACGGCACCCTAAAAAACCGGTATATGAGTAGATAGATGTACGGCAATAGTAAATATTGCGTAGTCAGCTCACTCGAGCTACGTGCTACGACAGTGTAAGATGGCAATAAATAGTCATATAGCATTTACTGACCTACTTACGACTCAGACTGCAATAAATTAGGGTTTATATGGACGTTGGAGTACATGGTTTATATTCCTGTACATCCTGTACCTACATGATAAATATACCTACTCAGGTAAATATACGGCTAGATAATTATCTCTGAAAATAGGCCGGTTGGTCAACTCAATATCCTGGACGTAAAAGAAAGTAATATGCTTAGTTATGTATTATCCTTGTAATATTCATTAAACAAGTAAGTAGTTAAGTACCGACTTGCTTTATTAGCAAGTTTTGTATCGTTTTATGAGTATACTGCACTATTTTTTATAATTTATCTTTAAGAAAGAATACCTTTTATTCAGATTATAGGTTCTTATGGTTTCAGACACAATACTCTATCTTTAACCATTGTACTGCAAAGCAGGCACTAATGATGCATCGCCTCAAGCTTTTATCCAGTTCATAAGGCATCAATCTATCTGACTGAAAACTAGAATAAACTTAATGAATCGGTTGCAGTGCTGCTAAGTTATTTGAGGGATCATCTTATACTGGTTCTCATACAAACACTATTAAAACCAGTTTAAGTTGATACGATATTTTGTATGATAAGAAAACACTTGACCTATGAAACGAAATATGAAGAAAAAATTGACTTCCCATACAATTAGTTGGTCAACTGGTAAGCGGGTACATTTTGTATGAGAGGAGCAATTATTTTTTTCATATTTATACTAGGTATGTTCGTTGGGGACAGTTGTTCAGTTTCACGAGTAAATAAAATATTTGCACTGAATTTAACAGGACCTCATAATATTTTTGCTTTTCTTCTAATTAATATTTTGAAAAACAAAAAGCTGATTCTGTAGTAGGTATTCTTGGACAACCTTTGGTTTTCGGTCAAGTATCCACAGATAGACGCAAAGAAATCAAATGAAATCTATAAAATTGTTTACTCCCGTCACGAATATCTCGTAAAGATATTGCTTTTCAATTTGGCTAAGGATATTAAAATGTCTACGAATGTATTTGAGAGATATTTCCGTTTTGGAACGAGATATTGGTATCTCGGTCTCGGCATTGAAGTTATTTTGTAGTTGAAATAAAAGGACAGCCATTTTTACCGGCTGTAAGAAAAAATACTGTGTTATTTTTAGTTCGTAACACATAATTGTTTAGTTAAAGGGCCAATTAATAATTGTATCTATCTACTGAACTTTTTTCTGGAATTTTTCCTAATTAAGGCTGGAAAGGAAACATAGATAACGTCTGTTTGTGCGATATTTTTGTGCAAAGTCCAGCGTTTGACGTTTGCGTCAAACCGTTAGACATTAAAGGCGCCTCACACCGAGTGCGTGACGTGCACGTAGTCACGACGTCATTACGCGCGTAGAGATGACGTTGTATTGCATGGGATTGTATGAGAGGCCGCACACTGCCTGCGTATGCATGCGCGTAATCACGCCTGATATTTCTGTAAAAATAAGGTGGAAAATCGCATTTTGCCAACGCACACAATTGCACTGCTCAAAAATACAATCTGCGGAACGAAGGCAAAAATAACTACCAAATACCTACACCAATATCTAACGGTCGTTACGTTACTTTGCTTGTTTTTCTCGACTACGATGGTGAAAAGAAACAGCACTTATTGGCAGTTTTTATATAAGTAGAAGATCAAGAATTTTCGATACCTATTCTATACGAAATACGAGCAAAATCGAAACGGGAACCAAATGAATTTTGTCTTCTGCAAATCCTCCCGCACTGAAATCACAGGGGAAGGAGATTATCACGATAGGCGTTTTACACACCTAACGTCCGTTTGTGCGTTATTTTTTCGCAGCGCAATCCGTCGCATTTGAAAAGTATAATTTTTCACCTTATTTTCATATGAATACGGTTTATGTGGAACGTTTAGCAGACGCATCCTTTAGCGCAAAAATATCACACAACGCTGCAAATATTGTACTACCTTTTAATCCCGCAATCCCGGGCGGGATCCCCTCTTTCTCTTCGTGAGGCACACCGAGTCGTTCAACGACCCAATGAACCCTGGTGTTAGAGCTTTTCAACTGCCTACTGCAGGTACGTAGCAGGCTTCTGACATATATGGTTGTGTAAGGGAAAGCGACATATTTATATCTATCTCCGTAGTTATACTACTAAATAGGTAGAAATAAGAATTAACAAGCATCTGGATGTTATGAAAATCCTGAGAAATCTCTGAAAACAAACTTGAATTAGACCAAGTTTTGATATGGAACTTTCCACCAACGAAACTTCAACATTTACCGAGGACTGTGAATCCTGAGACGAAAAACACACGTTACGTCCTTTTGTGCGGAATTCTATCTCATGCATTAGGAAAATGTTAGTTATTTTTCATGATATTTCCATACGAATACCTACTTTATGTCAAACGCTTTGACAGAGGCATCCGCTAGCGTTGCGTAGGTATGGCATTAGGCATAGCACTGCGTCGATAGCTGCGTCTGTCTAACCGTATTACCTAAACCGTTTTCATATGAGACTCAGGTTGAAATTCGTATTGTTCAGCATTCGAACAGGCCATTTGACAGCTGTCTGACCCATACTAGAATACATGTCAACAAAGAAAAATAAACCTTATGTCATAGTCATAGCATTAACATGATTTTGACAACTGTCAAATATGGCCTATTCGAACGCCGCCGGTACTATAACCACAGAATACATAATAGCTATAACGTAACGCACAAACGGACTTTACGTGTGCTTCTCGCTAAACTGTTGTCATAACCCGTTATCATTAGCCGGGGGCAAAATGAACTTGGACTTCCTTGTAAAGAACAACAGAAAAACAGGGCAACTTAATTATAAAACAATTATGCAGAAATGTAATCATAACACCAACGGGATAGTTCTTGTTCACTTTAACCGAATCGTATTTATGAACTCTCTTGTCGAGAGGGACATCCAGTCGACGAAATACCCAAATAAGCCCAAATGGACTATGAATGATGAATGCCAATCTGCGAGGCATCGGTTTCACGAGTGTCTTGCAGATTCGCAATCATAGTCCATCTGGACTATACCTATCTTAACAAGCTGATGTATTAAAACACAAAAATCCGACTGCGGTAGTTTCAAAATTGTATTTTGCGATAAAAATCCGCCATCTTGAATTTATGAATTTTTAGTACAGCCAGTGTCACTCGCGCTGCTGAGACGAATCTAACGACACCTCATTAATATGTCAAAATCCAACTATCCGTTTAGGCTGTAACCCGTGAAAAATAATTTTCTTGTCCACATACATACATACTGTCGAAAAACATAACTCTCATTTTGAGGCAGCCGGGTAAAGAGTTGTCGTGTAGACACTTCTATACCTGATAATCAGAATTGAAGGTGAAACAACTAGGGACCTCAAGTCCTCTAACATAGTTGTTTTGACGGTCCAATCACAAGATGCAATTTCATTGATCACGGTATATTACAGCCGCGGGCGGTTGGCCGCACGCGTCAGTCACAATACCTGGCGAACTTGTACCTTAATTAACCTTTAGGACAGTGACTAGAACCGACGGCACGATGCACTCCTAAGCACAGAACAGCAGTGGCGAAGGGTCCATACATGCCAATTCCCATCGCTTTCCCTTTCAGAAATTTACAAGCTATATTCTCACATCAATCTACTTTCATTCAGTACATTTATTTACTCCCGCCAAAATTTCATCCCTCGCCACTGCAGAACAGTCTAGGTATTGTCTAGGTATTTTACGGCCAACCAGGTATATCCTAAACTACCCTTAACCTACCCTAAGCTACCTAAAGTCTTTAGTAGGTATTCTTTAAAAAACAATTTGAGTAAAATACCCACCCTTCACATACGGAAATAAACGACACGAATATTAACCACTTTTAAGTTAGTTATGAGGTCAAGACCAACTCGGGTATTTTTACTGTGGTTAAGCTGCTTATCCACCAGAGCTGTGCGAGCATAGAATATCACAAAGTGTGCGAGTAAAATATGTCGTAAGAGGATTTGTGGCTAAGCTGTAGAAATGTGTGAGGATTTGCACTAAAATGTGCGAGGAAAATAGAGCATCCATATGCGTGACGTGCACGCTATCACGCGCGTAACTATTACGTTGTATCGTACGGGACCAACGCGCTTGATTACGCACACGCATACGCAAGCAGTGAAGGGTCTCTCATACGATCCCATACAATACAACGTCATCTAGGTATACGCGCGTGATGACGTGCACGTCCCGCATACGGAGGCAGTGAGTGGCGTGCTTAACATGCGGTGCGAAATGCACATTTAATAAGCGATGAGAGGAAAATGTGCAATACAAGGATGCGAAAATGTGAATCAGTATCGCTCGCACATATTTCTCGCTTGCTTAGTATACCTATTGAAAAATCTAGCCTCCCTGAGCCCTTTTTTCCACCAGTGGGCTTATGATATTATGAACTGCGACTTTCATTTGTCTACGTCTTTAAATGTCAAAAAACTTCGATTGTTTTAGAAATTCCATGCGATTTGACACGCCTGAAGTATACTCGCGTGCGAGTATTATTTACTACTTTGCACATCAGCATGTGGTAACCGAGGCTAGGAATATGAAATGATCCTATTGATAGATATTTTCCATGTCTACCTGGTGGAAAAGCAGCTTTAATATTAGCTGGAAATGACTTACCTGTGACCGTGACCCGTATCGACTCGGTATCGACTAGCTATTTACAGGCTTGTCGATGTCGATGTCGATACCAAGCCAATTGTACTGTCATGCTTTGTTTGAGGGTCACCATGAAATATTATAAAATTGCTTCAACTGATTGCTCGACCCATTTATCCGACTGCAGCAAAAAAGGGGAGTTATTATATGACGGTACGACATTGAAGTTCATGACAAAAATGACAACCTCTCACAGCCACTATTTGGTGATTCGGTTTTTGTGCGGAATTTGGTAAAAAAAATGATCCAGCAAAACACTGGAAAATTAGTGGTTTGTAAGTAAAAGCAGTAGGTACTTAAAAGTAAATCTTTTAAACAAAAACCGCTATTGTAGTGAGGTACCGGCTTAGAATATAGCTAGCACCACCCCATGTCTTTCCCGACTATCTCAGTTTCTAGCAATTTGGGTAAAAAACAAACGGTAATGAGCCTAGCCACCAAGCAGTTAATTTGTAGCCTAGACTAGACATGTAGGTGTAGCATCTCTTAACTTTTGTACTTACCTATGTCGCTTTAGTTGGCTGACCATAAGCATCTTTTTGCAGTTTTTCTAGGGAATACGTAGTAAAATATGATAACTCGCACCTACACCTGTCATTGAATGGAAAGTTTGACGTAGGTACCTAGATGTTCCCTCCTCTTCATGTATAAATTGACTTTCGAATAAAATATCTTCATCTATTTCTTTATCTTTACTGCCGAACCTAACATAGGCATACGTATTCAAAGGTTTAGTTCGACTGCAAAGGCAAAGATGTGCAATGGCTCAAAAGCTAATCTTATTGTGATCTTTGACCGTGTGTCTATGCACGAATATCCACCACAGATCGGCTTATCCGGCCACTGCAGATTGACTTCACTTGTACTTGAATTAGTTTACTGTAGTCTGTCTGTGTGGATAGGTATAAGGTTTCTTTATTGATGTCAGTATAGGTATTTTCTGTTCTATTCTGCAGGAAGTGACAAAAAACGGAAAACCTTTCCCCATGAAACAAAAAATATATTTCTCTCCCATAGAAGGTAAATCAATCAGCTGATCGGCGATTTTGTATAAGTGAGAATATTTTTGTTTTCATTTTCTTTCCACGTTTCATGGGGAAAGTTGTTCAGTTTCATGAGTACCTACTTTGACCTCCTTTCGGCTTGTTGCACCCTTTTTGTTACTCCTGGTGTCCTGGTATTCACTAAGAAGTCGTGTTACGTATGTATGTAGGTGCGGCACTACGTCGAAATATGACGACAAGTAATCCCTATAAAGTTTTACTACGACTTTGTTATATGTACGAACGACAATACGATTATGATTATGACAAGTCATATAGCGTGGAGTGTCGTGTTCAGCAATAATGCACCTATCTATGCTGTTAGCCCGAGCGTCGGCTGGTCTAAACAGTATCTCACAAAAGAATAGAATATTTTAGCTATGTAGTACGGCTCCTTAGCTGCAAGTATGGTCCCATCTGGCAGAAATCATGAAACTTGGCATGTGTGTAGCTTACATGTGTAAGCTTCAGGAAAAGAAGGGAAGCAAGTTGGACCCCCCCTGCTTCCCCCCTTTACCCCCCCTTTTATGTCCCAAATTTCAGTTATCTTTATTTTTCTCGGAAACGATTAAAGATAAGAGAAATTTGTCAAGGTAAGAAATATTCCTTATAAAATTGTCTACATAATTGTTCTTGGGTCGATGTTGATAGGACTTATACTTTTCGAGTTATGCTTCTGGGAAACCCATCATTTTTTTGAAGGTGACTTCCAGCTCTGAATTAGCCATAACTACCATGTGATAGAATATTCTTTCAAACTTGCTATTGGCTTTTGTAAGTTAGGTAGTCTTCAGGAAACCCGCAGAGACAACACTTCAATCACGCCTGTGGGGATGGGGAGGGCAAGTTTATTTTTTCCGAGCTGAACTTGAGGACTTCTGACTCCTTAAGTAAATGTGACACGAGAAATTGAGTATCATTTTCGAATATATCAAAGACGGAGTATTCATTTCTGGAACGCTTTTGGTACATTTCATACAAAAATATAAAATATTAAGTGAAATAAAAAAATATGTTTCGTTTTCATTCAAACGCTGTTTTCTTCATGACCTTGACACATATTTACTAGATAATAACACATACTCAAAGACATACTCACGAATTATAAAGCCATATTTTATTTTCGAAAATATTAGAAAATACCTAGCCTACAGAAGCCTAAATATTTTTACAAAGTTATGTTTGTAGCTGGAAAATTTCAAATTCATAGATTTTGTATGCAAAAATAAGATTACCAACCGCAAACGTATATTTTCAATTGTCGCTAAACCATTCCAGATAGGAAATGCCCTCATAGGAAATGTTGTTTATACTGAAGAGTTGTTTATGCTGATATATAGAAATTGAAGATCTGGAGTACTTGATGTGGAACATCAACAGCCCAGCTAAACTATTCGATATACTGTAATGTCTTCTTAAACATCAAGTACTCCAGATCCTCAATTTCTTTATTCCAAGAAAAACTACCTTTCAGTATAAACAACATTCCCTATCAGGGCATTTCTCTATCTGGAATGGTTTAGCGACAATTGAGAAATATAAGTTTGCGGTTGGTAATCTTATTTTTGCATACAAAATCTATGAACTTGAAATTTTTCCAGCTACAAACATAACTTTGTAAAAATATTTAGGCTTCTGTAGGCTAGGTATTTTCTAATATTTTCGAAAATAAAATATGGCTTTATAATTCGGGTGAGTATGTCTTTGAGTATGTGTTATTATCTAGTAAATATGTCTCAAGGTCATAAAGAAAACAGCGTTTGAATGAAAACGAAACATATTTTTTTTCTTATTTCACTTAATATTTTTATATTTTTGTATGAAATGTACCAAAGAGCGTTCCAGAAATGAATACTCCGTCTTTGATATATTCGAAAATGATACTCAATTTCTCGTGTCACATTTACTTAAGGAGTCAGAAGTCCTCAAGTTCAGCTTGGAAAAAATAAACTTTGCCCCCCTCCCCCCATCCCCACAGGCGTGATTGAAGTGTTGTCTCTGCGGGTTTCCTATGAAGACTACCTAACTAACAAAAGCCAATAGCAAGTTTGAAAGAATATTCTATCACATGGTAGTTATGGCTAATTCAGAGCTGGAAGTCACCTTCAAAAAAATGATGGGTTTCCCAGAAGCATAACTCGAAAAGTATAAGTCCTATCAACATCGACCAGAACAATTATGTAGACAATTTTATAAGGAATATTTCTTACCTTGACAAATTTCTCCTATCTTTAATCGTTTCCGAGAAAAATAAAGATAACTAAAATTTGGGACATAAAAGGGGGGGTAAAGGGGGGAAGCAGGGGGGGTCCAACTTGCTTCCCTTCTTTTCCTGAAGCGTACACATGTTAGCTACACACATGCCAAGTTTCATGATTTCTGCCAGATGGGACCATACCTCCATACAAACTGCCAATTAAGAACTCGGACTAATGTACGGGTAGAGGAGCTCTAGTACTTCGGTTTGCTTAAGTTTGCCTATAAAAATACTGGTCTGCCTGACCGCAGCCTGGCAGTTTTCCAGGTACGACCACTTTTAATTTTTTTTGAGAAATTTTTATTTCATCGAATAACAGAATGAAACTAAGTTGTAATAATAGTTTATTTAAAGGGCGCTACACACCGTATGCATCACGTGCACGTAACCACGCGCGTAGAGATGACGTTGTATCGTATGGGATTGTATGAGAGGCTTCACGCTGCTTGCGTTGCGTTGACGTGCACGTACGCGTAATGCATAGGGTTTCGCACAGCTCACACCAGGAGACAAACGGGTTGCGTACTCTACGCAGAGCTGCACGCGGTGATGACGTTGTATCCTATGAGATTCCCTATTGAACTTCACACCGAACAAGTCCAACACTCACAGCTCAGTCCTGCGCGTAACTCTACGCACGTGCCTTCGGACATGACAGTTGCAGCGCTGCCAGACCTTCTCAATAGGGACGATTTGACAGTGACTTTGACAAAGATATTGACAATGACTTTGACAGTAAATTTGGCAGTGATTTTGACAGTGGCTTTGAAAGTGACTTTGTGTCATTGACAGTGACTTTGACAGTTACCTTGACAGTGTCTTTGACAGTTACCTTGACAGTGACTTTGACAGTGACTTTAACAGTGACTTTAACAGTGACTTTGTGTCATTGACAGTGACTTTGACAGTTACCTTGACAGTGATTTTGACAGTGACTTTGACAGTAACTTTAACAGTGACTTTGTGACATTGACAGTGACTTTGACAGATACCTTGACAGTGACTTTGACAGTGACTTTGACAGTGACTTTGACAGTGACTTTGACAGTGACGTAACCTTTCGATGTGGCGACCATTCGATGTGGCGACCTTTCGATGCAGCGTTGTCGATGTTGCGACATTCCATGTAACGACCTTCGATGTTATAATCTGGGCCCGACTTTGGGGTGACAGGGGCTTTGACAGTGACTTTGACAGTTACCTTGACAGTGACTTTGACAGGGGCTTTGACAGTGAATTTGACAGTGAATTTGACAGTGACTTTGACAAAGTTACTGTCAAATTCAGAGAATCGTGAATATCAGAAACGTAAAAAACCAGAGCTGTGCATGCAACTATGCAGTCTACGCAACAGACCCCTTGCGTTGCGTTCGCAGTACGCATCCGTAGTACGCGCGTAACCCAGTGTGAAGAGGTCTACGGCCGTGATCACGCCGTGACTACGCCGTAGCGACGTGCACGTGATGCATACGCGCCCGGTGTGTAGCGCCCTTAAAGCTGATCACATATCACTTGGTCTGCCTGAGCTCAGTCCATTAGTTTCTCCGGCGCATTCGCTTTTCACTCTCAGTAAATTTCAATTTTAAAGGACCTTGACTTTGATTATTAGGGAGTGGGCCCAGTCAATAAAATGAAAATTTATCAGTGTACAGAAGTGAGATTTACAGAGCTGTAATCTCCAAAATATCTATATTAAGAATAAGTATGTTAATTTAAAGAATCTACAACTTCAGATGAATTCGTAGTAATTATTTCAAAAATATAATACTTGGGACAACATATTCTTCATCTAGACAGTGCAGAGATTACAGCTCTGTAAATCTCACTTTAGTACACTGACAAATTTTCATTTTATTGACGGGGGGGCCCACACCCTAATAATCAAAGTCAAGGTCCTTTAAAATTGAAATTTACTGAGAGTGAAAAGCGATCGCGCCGGAGAAACTAACGCACTGAGTTTAGGCAGACCAAGGGATATGTGATCAGCTTTAAATAAACTATTATTACAACTTATTTTCATTTTGTTATTCGAATAAATAAAAATTTCTCAAAAAAAAGTAAAGGTGTTCGGATCTGGAAAACTGCCAGGCTGTGGTCAGGCAGACCAGTATTTTTGTAGGCAGACTTAAGAAAGCTATCGGTACGACATATTTTTATTCTATTATTCGAAGAGATAAAATTTTTACTAAAAAAAGGAAAAGTGGTCGGACCGGAAAAACTGCCAGGCTGTATGGCCAGGCAGACCAGTATATATATGTAGGCAGACTCAAGCAAGCTATCAGTACGCTATATTTTCATTCTATTCCTCGATGAGATATTTTTAACTTTTTTAAGAGGGCATACTTTTAGCTACTCCGACAAACGTGCCAAGATAGCAGCCGGCAGACCAAGATTTATTCGCTTTACTAAACTGCTCCTATCGCTACAGCCATGTCTCATTCTATTCTTCGATGAGATATTTTTAACTTTTTTCAGAGGGTAAACTTTTAGCTACTCCGCCAAACGTGCCAAGCTGTGCCGCGGCAGACCACGACCAATCCGAAGTACTAGAGCTCCTCTACCCGTACATAGCTAAAATATTCTATTCTTTTGTGAGAAACTGTTGAGACCAGCCGCCGCTCGGGCTATGTGTATTTAACGTCAATGCCTCTAGGTATGCAAAAGCGTTTTCGTAGCTTAGTTGCTATCACTGGGTACTGCCCAGGCCGCGCCAGAGCAACTACAGGAATCCCCAATTCGACTCTTTAACTATAAAATTAAGCTTATCTTATAAAAAATTCGATTGCTGTGCAACGATGAACTAAAGTAGGACCGTTCGGAAAGACCACATTTGACAGCTGCCGAACCCATACTAGAAGAGATGTCAACAAATGATTTTGACAGCTCTCAGTATCAATCAAAGAGGGAAACTAGAGAGAAACCTTCCCTTTTCTTGAATAAGACTCTGGGGCCGAAGATTACAAAACTAAATGAAATTCGTCTCAGTTTTGTCGTTGGCATGTCAAAATCGTTTTGGTAGTTTCGTATTCTGCTAACAGTTTTTAGTATAGAAAAGTTACAGTGGCAATGGAATGACAGTTGAGTTGACTGTCACTGCCATTACAATGGATAAAAATAGCAGACTTGGGGTCCTGTTTGAATGTAAACTTGATTCAACGAGGGGTTTCGTGATATAGTGCAATAATATTGTCAGTGACATTGCATCTTATTTGCCCCGTTTTCCATGTTCTTTGTATAAGCCGTTATTACCTACTCTACAAAGAGGTTTGATTTGATGTACACTGTTATCTTGATCACAAAATAAAGAGATTACAGAAGGTCCATTTTTGCGATTGTTACATAGCAAGGGATGCTACTGTCAACTATCTCAAATTATAATAAGAATATCAAATCTGATACAAAAACGTCATACTTCTATGGTTCTTTCGTAGCAACCAATTTAGATGATTTAGTGGCCTTGAGTTCCTATTTCCTAGTGAGCCATCTGTGTAGGCGTTCGCGCGCTGTTTCCCTAATTTGTGTCTTGAGCGTATATATTGACTGACATCTATAACATAGCCATCAATGAACACAAAACTGGGCGGCCTTTTGGCAGTCTAGTGTAATACAGACCTTACTGGTACCAAAAAGGTACAACAATACGTTAACATGCAATATTGGAAATCGAACGGTATTACAAAAGTTGATACGCTGTATATGACACGAATAGGTTATTATGATATGATAATACAAGAGCCGGCTGCAGAAATATCTATTTCATCAGGTACCACAATAAACTAACTTTAGAACATTATGACACTTAAACAAGTTGAAAGACCTAGATCTGCCAGAGCCGATCCTACCGAATATCATAAGATAATTTTTCAGGCAGACCAAGTGCTTTTTACATAATTTATCAAGTGCAAACTGATGCTAGCACTTTCATTCGGGTACCTTTAAATATAATTGTGATAAAAAAATATTGATTATTTTCATCTTTCGGCAGGATCGGCTCTGGCAAATGTAGGTGTTTCACCTTGTTTACGTGTCAGTTAACGTTCTAAAGTTAGCCTATTGTGTTTCCTGATGAGATAGGCATTTTTGTAGCCGGCTTTCCTACAATGACTTTACTATTGTTTGAATTGAATACTTCTTTGTTTCAGATCACCCAATATGCGATGGAACGCGGCATCGGCAGTCAGGTGACGATACTGTCCACCAACCGCGACGCCGGCTAGTGATGACAGCTGTCACAATGGTGTTTAACAAGTGGGTGTAGTGATGAACGGGACGGAGGAGCGCAGTGGCGAGGCGGCGGTGTCCCTGGCGCTCAGTGTCGCCATCACCGCGATCTCCGGGATAGGGCTGCTGCTCAACGCGTACATACTGTTCGTCATCACTGTCACTAAGCAGGTTGGTTGACAAATATTTTGTTCCAAAACAAAGCTACACGGCCGAAAGGGAAAAATAAATAACAATCATGCTACCTATAACTCGTACCAGACATGTTGTTACCAAGCAAAGTACTAAATGAAAAGACTGTCTAGTTGAAATCGTACTTATCATAGTGGTACTTGCAATGATATTACTTAGGTACAATCATTCTACTAACGATCATGACACTACTACCAATCATGTTACTTTACTACCAACAATGTTACAATACTACCAATCATGCAACAAAACTACCATTCAAGTTACTACCAATCGTGGTACTACCAATCATGACTTCACTCATAAAGTATATGTGATAGCGGTGATAGCTGTCAATTAGTCTTTCAAAAACGTCACTAAAGGACGGCCGTTCGAAATGAACATACATGACACGAGTCAAATTTGAAAAATAGACCTTATATCATAGCATTAACACGATTTTCCTAGCTGTCAAATATGTCCTATCCGAGCGACCGTACTGTAGTGACTCCGGGACGGAGGAGCGCTATGGCGAGGCGGCGGTGTCCCTGGCGCTCAGTGTCGCCATCACCGCGATCTCCGGGATAGGGCTGCTGCTCAACGCGTACATACTGTTCGTCATCACTGTCACTAAGCAGGTTGGTTGTCAAACATTTGTAGATTGCACCAATTATGATGCTTTTAATTATTTTACCTTAATGTCATAACTAGGTTTGGTACGTACCAAAACATACACGGCCAAAAAGAAAAATATGTAACTATCCAGCTATAAATCGTATTAATTATGGTGTTACTGACCAATCAAAGTACTAAATGTAATGAAATGACTGACTTGGTACTAAACATAGTGGTATCTACTTGTATTTACAATCGTGACACTATCTATACTCATTTGACTTGACTTCCAATAATGTTACTTTACTTAAAATTATACTAAACTGTCAATCATCCATCATGATTCAATACTACCTATCATACTACTTACTGTCAACCACATCACTATCAAAATATGAGAAAACAATCGCGAGTGCTTCAAAAGTTGTAAGTGAAAAATAACTACCGCAAATGATGTAGATTTTAACAATCAAATGGTCTCAATCATCTTACCTAAACGTCACATAACTAGGTTTTATGATACTTAACGTAGTGGTAGATACTCAAAATAGTGATTCCGATATCCACGTTCCCGTCCAGATATTTAAGTTAAGCCCTAATCTCTCTAATTAAATTAAAGTTTATCAGATTTTGTGGTATTAGCGTAATTAGACCCTAACATGACATGACGCATTTCCGCTTCAAAATTCAATTATACATAACTCGATTTGTTAGTGTGTTATCCGGAAAGCTATGACGTAAACCGTAAAAGCATTATTTTAATACACACTAGTTAACTAGCAAGGCACCAGAACAAATTAGATGGCTCTGGCTTAAATTAGGCCTATACAGATGGCTCACTTAGTACTAGCGACGATATTTGGCGCTTACTGAAATGAACTGAGAAGGTAGTTGCCATGCGCCACGTCATATTTCTTAGATTAAAATTGTTTCAGAATCATTTTATGTTCTTGTGTCAGATTTTGCTGTTTTGATATTCTTATACTTTGAGATTTATGACAGTAGCAACCCTGGCTATGTAACAAGTGACAAGCAAAAATCATATATAGGGTCGAGTAAACTTCTGTAAACGCACAAGCCTATATGAAATCGATCAATTTTTGAAGGATAAGAAAACATAACAAAAATAAATTGTTGCTTCTTCTCCCATTATGCTGAGAAGGCATTCGCGCCGATTTTTTTATATTTCCAGCCTTTACTTTAACAACCACAGCTGTCCTCTGCCTCCCTACATTGCGGATATTACCCATTGTACATTGTTACCCAGTATTGTCGAGTGGATTGGCGAGCGCACTGCAAGATATTTTCAATATCTTTTAAGTATTTCATTTAAACCAGAATCTGAAGAATATATTTCCGCAAAATATATGCCCAAAGGAGAAAGTCAAAAAATAAGAGGAAGACGTTTATAAAAGGTACTGGCACAAAACCCAATTTGAAATTTATCTTTTGCCATTCAAATGAAGGCACGAAGATCGTCAGTTCCATAGGTCTAATTAATTCTGAAGTTAATTAAAGTAAACCGCAAAGAACACATAGTACCTACTGCGGCTCATTTTTAGCCTACCTAATAAGCTTACAAAGGTACTCCCCCTTATTAAAACCAGAAACTTTTATTAATTTGGCTGTGAATAAAACCTACGCTGGAATTAAAACGTTTTGGTCCTACCGTAAAAGATTCAGCTCTCCTTTCTTTTTACCAACGAAGGAACGGAGACGGTATTGAGGTGAGAGAATGTGTGTGCAAATCAATTTAGGTATTTCTAAAACCACTGGTCCGATTTAGATGCGGTTATCATTGATAGATTAGACTTGTGAATGTTCGTAGATAGGAAAGTGTTACGCGAACGACTAACTAGGGGGCGCTGCAGTAAACCGTCATGGGTATTTTCTTGTTTTCACTTGTATTTTTATAATTAGTCCCACGTTTTAGGCCAACTTTTACAACAGTCATCATTATAACAAGTCTCACATGTCAGCAAGTTGCTGGCCAGCCAGACTAGTAGGTAACTGGAAATTATACCAGTCATCCGCTATTTTTAAAATATCATCAGAATCATCATCTGCATGTCTTTTTCCCAAATCGATTAGGGCCGGCGCAACATGAAAAATCATGTAGCAAAAGGATTTTTCAATGTTTTATGATTATGACCAGTAGCCTTCCTGATGTCAACGCGCTTTGGGAATGCAGAACTAGCAGAATGCTTAGCTGCTACCACACAGCTTTAGCCTTCGATAAGTATTTTTCCAAGTAGGGTCCATACAACTAAACGAGAAAAATTGTGATAACACTTAATAATTTGAATTTGATTTATTTTACTTAATCTATTTTATTATGCATGTTTAATTTATTTTAAATTGTATGGAATGAAATAAAGCTTTCTTTATCTTTATCTTTATCTTAAGTATTTTTCCAGATACAGTATATATGATGATTAAAAAATTGCTCATCGAATTGAATAGAGCTGAAATTGCAGCTGGTCCACATCTTGTTGGAATTCCGTACGAATGCTCTACCGCGTTGCTGGAGTTTTACAAAGTTGTCGACGTTCTTTATCCCTTTCAGCTGAAAGTTTAGCATAGTTCCAAGTTGAAGGGGCAGTCGAGGCCGTGGCTGCAAAGTCAGCGGGGGCGGAAGCAACACATAATACGTTGCTTTATCCCTTGGGAGTCGGCAACGCAACAAAATAAACGGCCGCAAATACGGGCGCTATCGCCACGTCTGACAAATATTTGATGGCTGTTTCTTAAAACTAATGTACCACTTACTGTAGAGATAGGTTGTCAGCCAAGGAGCAGCCGTAGAGTCAAAGCCAGTTACGATTTCGAGGCCAATGGCAGCAGAAGTGGAATGTGATCGCTGCGAGTAGTTGAGGCATGTTTGCAACATTTCAGACTCCTCGCTTGTGATGTGAAGTGCCCTCGACTCCCTTCCACAAACCGTTACTTTATAGTAACTAATTAGAATAGATTGACAGCCGATGTGGCGCAGTGGTTAGTATGCCTGCCTGCCACGCAAAGGTTCCGGGTTCAATTCCCGGTGGGGTCACTCACAAAGTTGATATTTATCACTTTGTGAATTTGGTCCCAGTCTGGTTAGGACATTGCACGCTGAACCACCTGATTGTCTGCAAGTAAGATGGTTCCGTGCTTCGGATGGGCACGTTAAGCCGTCGGTCCCGGTTGCTGTCTATGATGGCGGTCGTTACACAGCCATGTCAGAGGCCTGCTGCTGTGAGTAGGCGGTTGAAAAACTCTGACACCAGGGTTCATCGGGTCGTTGAACGACTCGGTGTCCCACACGAAGAGAGAGAGAGTACATAGTGCGGCCCCGGTCCCGCTCCCGCTACCGCTGAAGTCGTGACCGCGGCATTTGGTTGAGGGATGTTCGCGGCATTTCAAACCCGCTTGTGATGTGAAGTGTACTCATCTGAATACATAGTGCGCTCCCGCTCCCGCTCCCGCTACCGCCGATATCGTGTCCGCGGCATTTGGTTGAGGGATGTTCGCAGCATTTCAGACCCGCTTGTGATGTGAAGTGTCCTCTCTCGTCCACAATAATAATAACTAAACACTCAAAATTTAATGATTAGACATCTAAATTATAATAATTAGACACTTATCATAATAATTATAATAGATAGTGAGCCTCCGCTACTGCTACCGCTAATATCGTGACCACGGCATTTGGTTGAGGGATGTTCGCGGCATTTCAGACTCGCTTGTGATGTGAAGTGTCCTCAACTGCATTATAATAATTAGAATAGATGGTGCGCTCCCGCTCCCGCTACCGCTGATATCGTGACCGCGGCATTTGGTTGAGGGATGTTCGCGGCATTTCAGACTCGCTTGTGATGTGAAGTGTCCTCAACTGTGTTCATAGGTCGCTCCCGCTACCGCTACCGCTGATATCGTGACCGCGGCATTTGGTTGAGGAATGTTCGCGGCATTTCAGACCCGCTTGTGATGTGAAGTTCCCTGACTCCCATCCACAATTATAATAATTAGACACTTAAATTATAATATTTAGACACTATTATTATATCTAGAATAGAATGTGAGCCCCCGCTCCCGCTACCGCTGATATCGTGTCCACGGCATTTGGTTGAGGGATGTTCGCGGCATTTCAGACTCGCTTGTGATGTGAAGTGTCCTCAACTGAGTACATAGTGCGCTCCCGCTACCGCTGATATCGTGACCGCGGCATTTGGTTGAGGGATGTTCGCGGCATTCCAGACTCGCTTGTGATGTGAAGTGTCCTCCACTGAATACATAGTGCGCTCCCGGTCCCGCTACCGCTACCGCTGATATCGTGCCCGTGGCATTTGGTTGAGGGATGTTCGCGGCATTTCTGACTCGCTTGTGATGTGAAGAGTCCTCCACTGCCGTCCACAATCCCTCGGTAAAGAGTTCGTTGTCAAACATCTCAGTTGCATAACTAGCTGTAGGTATGCAAGTACTAGGCAAAAGTAGGTAATTAAAATTACTAAGTATGCGTGTGTGTGTGTGTGTGTGTGTGTGTGTTTTTGTGTGTGTGTGTGTGAGTGTGTGTGTGTTTGTGTGTGTGTGTGTGTATGTGTGTGTGTGTGTGTATGTATGTGTGTGCGTGTGTGTGAGTGAGTGTGTGCGTGCGTGTACGTGTGTGTATTTTGCTACGGTAACTGCAGTTTTCAGGACGCCATAAAATTATTTCAAAAAACATCTTGTTACCTAACAAAAATACCTACCTAACCTACCTACTTACAGTCCAGCAAAAAAAGTTGAAATTAAATAAAATGGATCTAAAAAAAATCATACTAAATTGTTGCCATTCATAGCCAATGTTGCCATTTAATTTTGACATTTCATACAAAGTGGCGCCCTCATTTTAGGTCAACTCTTTATTGCTGCACTGTACGATAGCTTAGCTTAACTAGCTTACCTACCGACTTAACAAACGACAACCAACAAACAACTTAATAAACCTTAATTAATGACTCTACTGAAAATCTGCTAAAGATAATTAAGAAACCACATAAATGTAGAAGACTATATGACCTAGCAAGCGTGGCAACGAATACTATTAAATTAATAGATAGGTACTTAACTATTATAGTTTTATAACATTTTTAATTTTCTTTTAAACAGAAACAGACCAAGAAGAGCCTGCCTGAATCTCTTTGAGATCAAAATTTAATTTTTCTACATCAAAGAATTGTTTCGACCCAATGATCAAATTACCTATTTGAATACGGTGAGAAGAAAGCACAAATTTAATAGACGGTGCGCGGGGCGCCTTTACAGATGGCTCACTCAGTACTAGCGATAGCGACGATTTTGACGCTTACTGACGTTACTTACGACTGGAATGAGCTGGAATCTCAGAGGAAGAGAACTAAGCCCCAAACTCCACAGAGAGGACAAGGAGAGGACATAGGACGTAGGGCATGACGCTTGATGTTTGACATCGCGACGTTTCCATACAAAATATACGAAAAAGTATTGACAAAGGCACACACAAGCGTCGCCAAAGCGTCGCATCTATGACAGCTAGCGTCAAAAACTAAGAAGAATATTTGACGATCACTTGTCTGTCAACTGTCATTCTTACGTCCTATGCCCTTCGTCTTTTTGGTGGAGTTTGCGCCTAAGACGATAGTTGCCACGAACGTCATAGGTATTATTTCTTGTAATATCAGATTTAGCTGTATCGTCATGGTACTAAAATCTAGGCAACTAGGTATGTCAACAAGTGAAATTGCTAAAATCCTTAAAAGGGTTAAGTAATCTTTCTGTACACTCTCTATTTTGTGATGAAAGTGTCGGACACAACAATAGGCTCTATTAATATTTCATTTTAATCTTAATTTGACTCCTTGAATTTTAATTTGAACTGGAGCTTTTAGACTGGTAGACTTTTTTCAAAAGGCTTCTGCTTTTGTTGGCTAACGGCAAATCTGTAGGTACTTCAGATAAGTACCAGGTTGTTCTTATAAAATCCCGTTGAACACGATCCTGCCCGCGTATTACAATTTAAGGTTTAAGCTGACAACCTGTCACTATCGTAGTATACAGCCTTGTAAGTGACTCTCAAACAATAGTTAGACGTGGTGTAACTGGCCGTTTTTCACAGTCGTTTACACTGTGTCTACCCCACAAGGGATATATGTACCTATGTATCTTCTCATTAAACCTAATTTATGACGAGAATCAGAATTCATCCTAATTAGCTGCGAATAAATCAAAAGTTTTATAATTTCCTGTTTTGAAACCTCCAACGAGGAAGTTTTTATTGTTTTATTGGTTGTTATTAACTTCGTTTTCTCCGGTCATATAACAGAAGAAAGAAATTATAAAGTAACTAGCTGCCCGTCAGCGGTTTCACCCGCTGCAACCTATTATTCCGCGGGAAAAAAGCATTATTCGCCAAGAGATGTCGCTGTTAGTTTTCGGCGAAAACGTTTAAAACGCGAATCGGCTCAGTCACGCCACCTATTTCAAAAATATTGGAAAATGCGTGATCCCGTGGGAATGAGACATATTTCCGTGGTAAAAAGTATCCTATGTGTTATTCCAGATGCCCTTTTATATTTCTGCAAAGTTTCATGTCAATCTAATCAGCCGTTTTTGCGTGATGTCGTAACAAACACACACACAAACATCCGCCTTTATAATATTAGTAGGATTTAATTACACACTTACGTTATGGGCAAGAAACCAACCAAGAAACATACGTAACCTTCATTTTTAACCGACGTAAAAAAATGGAAACGGACTTTTATTACGTAAGTACCTAGTTACGTTATTTTTGCGTCGTGTAACGCATGCGTTTGGACATTACGAACTTCGACCTTATTCTCACACTAATACGGTTCATGTCAAACGGTTTGACTGACGCATCGTATTCGTAAGAAGATAAGGTGGAAAAAAACATTTTCAACGCATCCGATGGCGCTGCGCAAAAGTTACGTACGAAAAGACTTTACGTGTGTCGCTTTAAGTCTAATAGGGGTTTCTTGAGGAAACAAAACGTTCCTGAAGTTAAATTAGTTCAGTTAAATCAAGTACTTCGTCCTTTAATTTATATTCTTCAACTTTGCTTGAGTGGTAGGTAGACTTGCGAGAAATTCGTTTTGTGAAACTTCCTTTCATTTAAAAAGAATTTCATGCTCCAAAACCACAGAAATCGCATCAGCAGGCCGCGCGGCCTGAAAATATACAGGTCAGTGTCCAAACCTCAAAATTTTAGGTTCAGACTACATTTTTCGCATTTCATTATGTTCTCGTCTTTATAATATCGTCCAACAACTTTTAATTGGGTGACGTACCTACTTTATGAATTAATAGCAACATTTTAATAACGTATCTTATAAAAAATGGATAAAAAGGAGGGGGCCACCTTTTGCTTGTAATTGATACCGACAAGCCGACAAAAACTATGTTGTACGAATCAATAAATGTTGCTGCATCTAGAAAAGTAACAATTTATTGCTGTAAAATATTACAGTATGAAAAAAATCTAATCTTTACAATTTGCGGGAGAGAATGTACATTCTATGATACAAGCAAAGGTATAAGTAACCACAACAACCTCGTATTTTGAACGATGAAATTCAAGATTTTGTAATTTCATTTCTTATAATTGGTTTCACTTCTTATAACACGAGACAAAATCAATATCACCTTCGCCATGTCTGGACGATTTTGAACTGACGTTACTAACGACTGGAATGAACTGGAATCTCAGAGGAGCACACGGTAGGTAACTAAGACGCTATTTGCCACGAACGTCATATTATTTCTTGCATTACAGAATCATATGAATATGACGTTCCTGTATCTGATTTAGCTGTATCGTCATCATATTCAAATCTAGCAACCCTGTATGTCAACAAGTGAAAATTGCTAAAATCCTTAAAAGGGTTAAGGGGTTAAGTATTCTTCTGTAAACTCTCTATTTTGTGATGAAAGTGTCGGACACAACAATTGGCTCTATTAATATTTAATTTTAATCTTAACTTGAATCCTTGAGTTTTAATTCTATGGCACAAGCAAAGGTATAAGGAACCACAACAACCTCGTATTTTGAATGATGAAATTCAAGATTTTGTAATTTCATTTCTTATAATTGGTTTCACTTCTTATAACACGAGACAAAATCAATATCACCTTCGCCATGTCTGGAAAATTTTCTATTATATTGTTCAAGTGTCTTATTATGTAAAGATATTACTTGAATAAGTATACCTACACGTTTGAAGGTAAAAATATTACACCGCTCAAGTTACTTATAATGTGAGTTATTACGTGAATGAGTACACTCACAGGCTTGAAGCCACAATACAACGTGTTACAAAACAACCAATAAAGCTCAAAGGGTGTGGAAAGGTCCGTTGCAAAGAGTTAATTAACATAAAAATTAAAGCCGTAGTATCGTTTTTGAAAACTACGAAAAAAATATTTTTTTATTTAATTACACTTATTTTTAATCGTGGCATCGCAGCACTAATTTTGACAGCTCAAAGTTCAAATGAAGTTACCGACACGGCGAAGCGCAGTACGGTTTACATTGCTGGCTATTACATGAATGTCATCAATAAAAGAAACTAAGTCAACCAGCAATGTATGCCGAAGCGGACTTTGTTCGCCAGGTAGTGTAGCACCTGACCTAGACTAGTGATGTGATTATTTTATCGACTGATGATAATGAAAAATATTCTTTTTTTTGGTTAGTTATGTAACAGGTTGTATACCTAGAATAATAAAACTTTAAAACATACTATAAATATTTCTTAAAGCGGGATTTGAAATTTTGGTCGATTAGGTTGATCAAACACAATATTTATACGAAGTTTTCCCTGTACCTAATAGAAAAATTTGGCTACGTGTTCTATTGTTATTAAGAGGTTTTTTTATTCTGTGACCAGTGCTCTGTATGGCGCCGGCATAGAATAGTATCATCCCATACCTTTCCTGTGGTATCATAAGAAGCGACTAAGGTATTTGAGAGTTAGATAATAGAGTATTGCAATTTTAGCCGACAGGCTGACAACTTATCACTATGGTTATACACAATCTTCTGAATGTCTCTCAAACTTTAATCAGACGTGGTGTAAATAGTTTACAATCGTTTACGCTCTTCCTACCCCGCAAAGGATATAGGCGTGATATAATGTATGTATGTGACTAAGGAAACTCTAGTGGAACTAACTCCAAGGTCAGCTCCGTCACGCAACATTTTCAAGGCGCATTTAACACACATTGTTCCTGAAGTGGCAATCCGACGGTAAAAGTATCAAAGCGTGTCGCCTTAAGGGCCCTTTATACCTACTTTGAGAAAACGAGGATTTTGTATCTTTAGTACTAGGTATTTTGTAATCGGGATCTCGAAAACGATTCCAAAAATTTTCACGAAATTTTGTATGAAAAGGTTTTCTGGAATTGGTTTTATTCCTAATAAATTTTTCTCTCACCAATTATTTTTGTAGTTTCTTTTTAAAGTTACGACGTCATCTATTGACGCGTAAAAAGCCAAGTGAGCTCGGTCCACCAGCTAGTAATATTGTAATCTATGACTTACTCCAAGGTCAGCAGAGGCACGCAACATTTTCAAGGCACATTTAACACACATTGTTCCTGAAGTGGCAATCCGGCGGTAAGAGGTACCGACGCGTGTCACCTTAAGGGCCCTTCAGTACACAGGGATGCATTTAGCTCTTACCTGTAACTTTAGAAGACCCTTAATCGTAGACCTTATTGCACTTATTTTGTAATCGAGATCACGAAAACGACTCCAACAATTTTCACGAAATTTTGTATGTGTAGGTTTTCTAGGGCATTGTTTCGATCTAAATAGTTTAATACCTCATAAAATGTTCTTTCACCATTTAAATTGTAATGGTTTTTCAAACTTACAACGTCATCTGTTGAGGCATAAAAAACCGAGTGAGCTAGCTGGTAATATTGTAATCTGTGACTAACTCCAAGGTCAGCTTCGACATGCAACATTTTCAAGGCGCATTTAACACACATTGTTCGTGAAGTGGCAATCCGGCGGTGAGAGTACCGACGCGTGTCACCTTAAGGGCCCTTTAGCTCTAACCTGTAACTTTAGAAGACCCTTAAAAAACGAAAAATGTTGGTACATTGATTGCAATTATTTTGTAATAGAGGTCACGAAAACGACTGCAACGATTTTCACGAAATTTTGTAAGTGTAGGTTTTCTAGGGCACCGTTTTTGATCTATAAGGTTTCATTCCTCATAAAATGTTCTTTCACCATTTATATTGTAATTATTTTTCAAAATTACAACGTCATCTATTGACGCGTAAAAAGCCGAGCGAGCTCGGTCCACCAGCTGATAATATTGTAATCTGTGACTAACTCCAAGGTCATCAGAGGCACGCAACATTTTCAAGGCGCATTTAACACACATTGTTTTTGAAGTGGCAATCCGGCGTAAAAGTTCCGAGGCGTGTCACCTTAAGGGCCCTTCAGTTACACAGGGATGCATTTAGCACTTACCTGTAACTTTAGAAGACCCTTAAAATGTGTATTATATTCCTGGTAATAAAAGTGCCGCTTTGTTAAAACTATTTCATTATGTATTACAAAGTTCACTCGACCCTATTTAGGATTTTTGAATGCGGATGTTAATTGTAGGAGGTACCATTGACTATCAGGTTGTTTCTCTTAGTCCTGGTTGTCCTGAATCTTTTCATGTGGAGGTACTCTGTTTTATCCTGGTTAACCCTGAGACCTACTTTTCTACCTTCCGACTCCAGTGCACCGGCCATTGCTCTCACGTCTGCCGCACTTCTTCCCATCAATGCGAGGTCATCCGCGTAACCTATGACTTTGTGCGTCCCGTTTAACTCAACTCCATCACCGTGGTCTAGTACTTTTCGGACTACGTATTCGAGCATCAAATTAAACAGCATAGGTGATAGCGCGTCCCCTTGTTTTAGCCCTGTGATCACTTCGAAGGCATCCGTGAGATTTCCTCCTACTCTAACCTTCATACTACTATATTGTGTGGCAGCTTTGGTGATGCGTATCAGCTTTTCGGGGATGCCGTATGATCTTAACAAGATCTTAATGCCCTAAGGTGCTCAGCAGCCCTTCACAAAGTGTTGACGTCGAAGCTTATAAGCAGGAGAACCAAGATTCGCATATACAAGACTGTTATTAGACCCATACTGATGTACGGATGCGAAACCTGGACGCTGACCCTGAAGGAGGAAGAAAAACTGTTAGTGGCAGAACGAAAAATACTGCGGAAGATTCTGGGACCTGTGAAGAATGAGGATGGCATCTGGAGAATCAGAAAGAACAGGGAGATAGAGGAAATAGTCCGTGAGCCCAATATCATCGGGGAAAGTAAAGCTGCGAGACTGCGCTGGCTTGGTCATGTGGAGCGGATGGAAGAGGATCGAGCGGTCAAGAAGGCATACCTGGGCCGGCCAACGGGCAAGCGCCCGGTAGGTCGACCAAGATATCGCTGGACTGATGAAGTTATAAAAGACCTGCACGCACTCCAAAAGCCTGATTGGAAGCAAACTGCGCAGAACAGGGAAGAGTGGCGTACAGTTGTATCGGAGGCCAAGATCCACTTCGGGTCGCTGAGCCAGCGTAGTAAGTAAGTAAGTATTTAGGATTTTTGCGATTGTCAGTTTTTACATAGCCAGGGTTGTCACCGTCAAAAATCTCAAAGTATAAGGCTGTCAAAACAGCAAAAGGTGATACAAAAACGTCATATGATTCTGAGCCAATTTTAATCTAAGAAATATGACGTTCGTGGCAATCATCTTTTTAGTTATCTTTAGTTCCTTTGAGATTCCAGATGAAATCAGTAAGCGTCAAAATCGTCGCTAAAGCTGAGAGAACCATCTGTAAAGGTGCCACCCACTATTTCCCTAATTTATGACAAGGCCAAATCAGTCTTTTTGTGTGGAAAACTAAGTCATCTAACGACCCGATGAACCTATGTGTTACAGTTCAAGGCGCATTTAACACACATTGTTTCTGAAGTGGCAATCCGGCGGTAAAAGTACCGAAGCGTGTCACCTTAAGGGCCCTTCAGTTACACAGGGATGCATTTAGCTCTCACCTGTAACTTTAGAAGACCCTTAAAACACCCATTATATTTCTGGTAATAAAAGTGCCGCTTTGTTAAAACTTACATTACCTATACAGGGAGTAACGGAAAGGGTATAACAAGCCGAAAGGAGGTCAAGGTACTCATGAAACTGAAAAACTTTTCCCATGGAACATGGGTCAAAATATGAAAAAAAATTGGACGTCTCATAGTAAATCAATCAGCTGATCGGCGATTTTGTATGGGAGGCCCAAATATTTTTTTCATATTTCGACCCATGTTCCATGGGAAAAGTTGTTCAGTTTCATGAGTACCTTGACTTCCTTTCAAGACCCTTTCCGTTACTCCTGGTATATGAATGAAGGACCGACTGGGCCTACGCATATCGCTACGCGCTACGCCACGTAGCAATTTGCTACGAAATCTGCTGACTTGTGCTAAAACAATCACTCCATATCTTTTCTGTGGGTGTCGTAAGATGCGACTAAGGGATTTGAGAGTCGATGTGTATTGCAGTTTTAGGTGACAGGCTGACAACCTGTCGCTATGGTGATACACAGTGTTCTAAGTTAAAGAAAGGCCGGAATGGTGTACTACTGCAGAGGACTTGTGACATGTGGTAAATGGCCGTTTATGTGTCTACTTCGCATGGAATATAGGCGCGATATTTGTATGTAATATGTAAATATAATGGTGGGGGTCGTAAGAGGCGACCGAGGGATAAGCCCGACCCAAACAACCAAGGCAAACCGTATGGTGGCGGTTTATCCACCACAAAAGCATTCCCAAGGAGGCTTGACGTCTGGTAGGCGGCCGGTCGTAAAATTAAGCCAAATCCTTTGCAACACGATTTTGTGTTCAACAAAACGTGTTGCGCCGACCCCAAGTAATTGGGATAAGGGCAGGGAGATGATGATGATGATGATGATGTAAATGTATGTGTCTTTGTTATATTTTTAGTAAAATAACCAAAATATTTTTGAGCTTCCTACCGCTATCTCTGTTTTCCTCTACCACGTGAATCTAGTGCACTCAGCCCTAACTCCCCAACTGTGTGCCGCGGCTTAGACCAGCCCTAATCCGGATATTACTGGTTCACGGCGGTAAGTCTTCTTTTTCTTATTCTTTGCCGTATTCTTCATTACTGAAGATCGTGTCTTATATGAAGGTCCTTCGTTATTATGACTTGTCTCCATATATCTCGTTGATTGGCTTTATAAGGGCAAATGATACAGAAAGACCAGTGAATGCTTTCACCAGGTCACACCAACGGCCAGGTAATCGGCCGCGGGGACTCCATGGTCTCCGGGTGTGTTTTACAGACTTTTATACTCTGCCTACCCTACATGGGATATAAGTGTGATAATATGTATGTATTTCTAGTTTATAGAACTAACTACATTTTGTTTTGAAACTTTTCCGAAATATTACCTACCGCTATCTCTGTTTTCCTCTACCGCGCGAATCTACCTAGTGCACTCAGCCCTAACTCCCCAACTGTTCGCCACGATTCGCTGCTCTCGGCGCGGCTTAGACCAGCCCTAATCCGGATATTACTGGTTCGCGGCGGTAAGTACGCCGGCATAAATATTCTGAACCTTTTAGGAATTCGACTATACAGTATATTAGGGACTCTACAGGCATGATCAGACCATCAAAGTGAACAACTTTTACTATGGAGCCAATGGTGGGAAACGAAAAAAATTATCGACCTCCTATACAAAATTCACGATCACCTGACTGACATTGTATGAGAGGTCGGAACGCTTTTCTTAGATATTACTAGCGATCAACCTTATCAGAAATCTACTAGTAACCTAGAAAACGGTCTTTCTCTCTCTCTTTTCGTGTTGGACACAAAGTCGTCCAATGACCCGATTTTTAATTCGCACACAGTTGTACTGTTGAATGAATAAATGATTGATTGATTGATGAACCAGATATTTTCAAACGCCTACTACTAGTTACAAATCTGACCCTCTGAAATTAGAGCCTCTGACAAAAGTTTTTATTTTTAGACATAAACAAGCAGCTCCATCGAGACTTGGCTAGTTTTTACAGAGTGCTTTTGGTGGGATCAGATTGTCAGTCCAACTGTCATCAGCACAGAATCTATCTGAGTCGAGTTATGCGGGGTCAAGATAAGGCCTCATCTACCTTGGTACGGAGTGTGTACCATTGATTTTGAATCTTAATACCCTCACTTAAAGTTCAAAACCAAATTAAGATAGCGGGTACCTACACTAGAAAATTAACAGGCCTTAGATAGCCTATCAGATTTTAACAGATCTAGATGTCAGTTTAATGAAAAAGTTTAAAGCTGGGTTTGCTTAAAAATGCATCACTTTACGTAAAGTTCGATATATGGCCTACCTATTCGAAAAAATAGAACTAGCCTAAAAAAAATAGACCTTAAATCATAGCGTTATCTTGATTCTGATAGCTGATATGTATGGCCTATTTAAACGGCAGTACTGACTGTAGTATCGAAAATAAGAAAATGTATACAGGGTGTAAGGGACAGCCCTCAGAATACTGAAAGGGTGCATTAAGACCATGAAACTGAACAACTTCCCATAGAAATAAATTTCCGGATTCGTAAAAATTTTTTTGACTTCCCATAGAAAATGCAATTAGTTGATCGTGAATTTGTATGAGAAGTCGGAATTTTTTTTCGTTTCCTGAAATTTATTTCTATGGGAAGTTGTTTAGTTTCATGGTCTGAATGCACCCTTTCAGTATTCGGAGGGCTGTCCCTTACACACCGTATTTTTGAATATTGATTTACCTACAAACCTAGGTAAAACACACGTACATTTCATATACCTGACATTCGCCGCTAGCGGATAAAAATTTCATTTTCTGTTTTAATCGAATACCGACTGAATTTAACCGACACCAGTCCCTAAAAATACCTGTAAAGCAGTCATATCCGGTTTTTTCCGGTTTCAGAATAAGCCGAGATAAGAGCAACGAGACGTGGCTAATGGAATCCAGCAGACCTCTCCTGGTCTCGGCGTTTTTATACAAACGTTTTCCCCTGTTTTCTTTGCGAGTGACGCGTCTAGAGCTAATATTTTTTATAATTTACTCCCCCAACTGTAACAGATGTCAAGAGCGAGTAAGAAAACGATGTAGAAGATAACAGAAGATGAGTCGGTACACACACATGTGTCCACTTACGAATAAAACTTACTAAAGGGATGCCCCTATCAATTTCTTTTATCCAACTTTTCTTATGAAATTGAAAAGGAAGCATTTTAATCTTTCACTGAAAACAGGAAATTGCTCATAGTTTTCTTCTCGTAATTGTTTTTTTGAAAAGATGAAATAGTGGCAATCCAATAAAAGGTCGTATTGAATTTAAAAAGAAATATATTGCATGGGGAAAGTTGTTCTATTTCATGGTCTGAGTACGCCTGCAAAGTTTTTGTTACACCGTCCCTTACACATACACCCCGTAGGTTTACCTGTGTTTGCAATACAAGACAGGGAATAGGTTTGTATGAAAACGCCGAGACCAGGAGGGTTCATAATTACATTCCTTTTTAACGTAGAAAATATTTAGGTACTATAATATTATCCTCGGTCTCTTATAATGGTGTATATGAGCTTAATTAAAATGGAACTAATGTTATGTCCAGGGTTTTCGAGGTATTTTTAATAGGTACCTACATTATTTCGCTATGATATTTTGTTTTATACCCTTTTCAGAGAGTATGTAGGTAGATACATGTGTGGACGGCAGTCATTTTTCACTTGGTTATTGTGGTTACACAGATATTGATATGGTGTACTTAGATTCGTTTTAAATGCGCGCGTGAAACATAACAATTTCATAAAAACTTTGGGCTTAAGTTAGAATTATGCTTGTTTGGGGCAAGCTCCATAGAATAGACGCACAACACGACGCGCAACATGACATCTGTCAGCAAGTGATCTTCAGCCATTGTCCGTCAGCCGTTGGACGGGTGGAATCAAAACTGGGTAGAAGGTAGAAACAGAACTAGGTCGAGCCGTGTTTCATAAAATTATCCTAACAACGAGGGTCCGACCACAAAAAAGTTGGACACGCGTTGAATGCGTTGTTTTTTTGTTTCAATTTTAATTTTAAACACGCCGCGTCTATGTTTATTTTTTGGTGGTAAGGCCTTTAAAACCCTGTCTGCCAACTCAAATTCCAATAATCGTTTTAGCAGGGTACCTTTCCAATATTTACCCTCATTTAGCATTTTACGCTAAATACCCCGACTACCTATTCAAATGATACTGAAGATAAACGTATAAACGTCCAGCTGTTCGAAAATGTTTGAAAATTACTGCGGGACTAAATGGAAATGAAGCAGCGACCTCTTGCGGCGCCTTTGAGTTAGTTGCTGCATAATTTCGTTACCTACATTTGTGATTTTGTGTTCACCTTTGTATAGTTTTCAGCGCATATTTTTGTATTTCATGGATAGGCAAGAGTTTTTATTACCTACTGATGAAAGTTATTGTCTACCTTAGCTGTTTGTCACTCTAGGAATAGACGATTCCGAGCGATAGAGAAGTGAGACGTACGATTGTTAATCTGCGCTGAGGTTAACCGTTATGTGAGAATTCTTTTTCGTGTAGTAGCGGCTACGATTACTTCCAGCCCTGGTACATTCATTAAAAGGCGACGTAGATTTTTTGACCTAGGCTAAATAGGTATATGTCGACTATGGTGATACCACCATACCACCTAAAATAGCATTCCCAAAGAGAGTTGAAGTCAGGCAGGCGGCCGGTCATAAATCATTGCCAAATCCTTTTGCTAGTCAGGCGGGGTAATTATGAAACAAAAATATGAACTTTACAAAATTTTAATAAAAAAATCGTCTTTATACATCTGCAAAAGCATTCGTATTATGAAATGCCGCACTATCTATCTGGAATTACTGTCAGTTTGTCACTATACGCACTAATTAATATAGTTTGTCCACAAAATGTGTGTCTCATTTTTTTCCACCTCTATGGGGAAAAAATGAGACACCTGAGTTTAAAAATAAAACAGCGAACAACTTCTATAGTTGCGGCTGGGTAAATTTAAGACAGAGTGGGAAAAAATGATACGATGTGTATATGTAAGTTTCAAATATCTTTTACGACGAAATTTTTTTTTTCAAAAAATCAAAACTTGAACATTATGCTTAATACTTTATAAGTCTTTGAAATGCAATTTTTAGGAAATAGAGTATTATAAAAAATAACAAACTAGACACATATACGACTACGTTATTGAGGTCACAATTTATTAATCGGAACTAGAAAATTGACAAGAAAGTTTTTATAAAATCAAAATTTTCCAAATGCGGTCAATTATAAGACATTAAAAATCTATTTTATATTATACTTTTCAAGGTCTAAATCGAACATAAGAGCATCTCTTTTATTTTTTTGCATCGGTGATGGCAACTTCATGACGATTTCGTCTTTGTGTACTGAATAAATAATGTGATTATCAGGATAGACGAAGAAGATCTTTTTGTTTGCTTCAAGTAAATAACTTTCAAATTTTCTTCATCATCTGATCCTTCTATTCATGCTATATAATTGTTTTGTTTCTTTTAAATTGTATAAACCACAAGAATGAAATCACCGATTCCAAATTCGAGAGCAACTGCCGGTTTCTTTACTTAATTCCGAAGTATTATGATAAATTCATTTCACTAGTCTGTCTTATTTTTACACTGTGAGGTGACTTATATTTTCCCGAAGGGGCGTCTCATATTTTCCCTAAAATTTGAAACGTCCGTTCCGTGCTCTAGCGTATACGAGACAGAAATGGTGGCGCGAACACGGGAGTATCATCCCAGCCGCGAGCGCCGGACGGTAGGTAGCGCGCACATGACGCGTGGGCGAGATACAAGGTCAAAAGTTTGTTGACCCTAAACGAAAGTTTTCGCGCCAAAAGTTGCAAGCAAAAATGAAATGTAATAAAATTTATACATAGTAATCAGATAATGTAATATAAATTTTGTACCTTCTTATACAAACATTAAGGCTTGTTTTTGTATGAAAAGAAACTAATTAATCATTATTTTTAATTGAGATTTTCAAGTGTCTTATTTTTACCCAAAATATCAGGTGTCTCATTTTTACCCCACTTGACCATGATTTTGTGCTCTAACAAAACATGATGCGCTGACCCTAACTGATTTAGGATAAGGGCAGGCAGATGAAAATTCTTTTGTCGTATGAGACGCTGAGACAAGAAACGATCCAATGAACCCGGGGTTAGTGAATTAGTATTCTCTGAAATAAAGTTCAGAAAGTAAAACGTACTGAGTTTGTTGCAGTTATTTTCAAAACGTTTATGAATTACTTACCAGCTTACTACTGAAATGAAATGAAAATTATGAAGGTAGAGCAAACCGCAAATGTCTTTGATTGAGTCGTCTTTGCGTTTGTAGCAGTAGATAACCACTGCCATAGTGAATACAGGGTGGTACAGAACCATGGACTTTCCCGAAAACCCAGAGCTCCGCAGGTCAAACTGAACAACTTTACCTAAGGACCAAATGTGTAGAAATAAAAAAAATCTTAATTAGATTTCCCATAGAAAATTTCTCTTGGAAAAAGGGATGCCATTTGTAAATTGAAGTTGAGGTCAGAACTTCAATTTACAAATAATCTCTTTTTCGAGTGGCACACCCACCCACAGGTTTAAAATCGACTAAAGAATAATAATGCAAAGAATGGGCAACAGCGTTTCCTGTAAATTCAACATCTTGCACTGTACTCACCAATCCGCATACCAAGCGTGGTGAGTATTATTACCGAACCAGACAAGGGGAGGCCCAATGTCTAGCAGTGGACAGTTGTGGTTGTTATGGTTACGGTATGGTACCACCCTGTATAGTAATACTAGTAACTGAGCAATTTCTCAGCAGTCAGATTCTATCTCAGTAAACGCTTGAGCGGATAAAATACTTAAAGCCTTTGATGAAACTTTTGATTAACAAGTCGGAGATAAAATCTCATTTGATGTTATTACTTATCTAACTTTTGCGAATACTTCCTCGATTTAAATCCAAACAAATACCTAATAGCCGTGTGGTGCCGGCAGAGTAAAATAGCACCACCCCTTCTCTTCCCGTGGGGGTCGTAAGAGGCGACCGAGGGATACCCGACCCAAACAGCCAGGGCCAACCGTATGGTGGCGGTTATTCCACCACAAAAGCATTCACAGAGGGTTGACGTCTGGTAGGCGGCCGGTCGTAAAATTAAGCCAAATCCTTTGCAACATGATAATGGGTTTTCAACAAAACGTGTTGCGCCGACCCCAAGTAATTGGGATAAGGGCAGGAAGATGAAATACCTAAGACAGTAGAAAGAATCTACGTAAAATAATTAAGTATAACAGATCGCCGTGTGGCAGCGACTAAGAATACCCCTAGTCCTCAGTGTGTTTCGTAAAAGGTGACATAGATAGACTGAGTTTAGACGGTGGCGGTGATACTACCTACAATAGCATTCCCAAAGAGAGTTTACGTCAGGCCACGAATAGGTAAAACATTGCCAAATCCTTTTGCTACATGCTTTTTGTGATTTGGAATAAGGACAGGAAGATGATGATCGAATATCCTTTAAAGCAATTCCCCAATTAAGTACGTACACAATTTTAGAAAACTTGCAAAATTAGTCGCTGGGAATTGGCTGCAAAACTATTCCAGTAAATGGAGCCCTTCAACGTGTTAGTGTCCAAGATACACTTGCATATTTTCGCAGTCAACGATTGCGCCGAGGTAGCCCAGATGGAAGAGGTGTCGCGTCGCCAGTACTAATAGCAAAGGTCGCAGGTTTAAATCCTGCCTGCAGCGATAGCAAATTTTGCAAACTTTCTAAAATAAAAGATAAAGAAAAAATAAGTATTGTAATTTATTATCTGAATCATGATTATTTTGATAGACAATACAAAACACTGGATACTTATAGACAAAGTACAATACACCATTGTACTAAACACAAAACAAAACCGTTCAATGAAAAAATCAATATCAGTCAGGACATAAGGGTCGCGAGTTAATTAGTTTTGAGAAATAATCCCTAAAGTACGGCCGTGAATGTTGTCAAATGTGGCCATATTTGACAACTGTCAAACCCATACTAAAAGACATGTCAACAAAGAAAAATAGACCCTATGTCACAGCATTAACTTGAATTTGAGAGCTGTCAAATATGGCCTATTCTTACGGCTATACTGTAGTCAAGTACTTACTTTACAGTTAGAAAATTTATTAGCATTGCAGACTAAAGGAAGACTTTCAAAACTGTTGCTAAGTGCTGTAAGAGGCTATCTTCACAGATGAGACGTGCGACGCGAATCCTGAGATGACATCTGTCAGACAAGTGATCGTCGGCCGTCATCGATGCAACGCGCGTCGCTGTGTGTCTCTTCTAATTTACACATTTTATAAATATTAAAATGGTTTTAAGCGTCGCGATGTCGCACGTCTCACGTCTCCGTCACATGACTTACGTCTCGTCGGGCTATAAGTTTTCTAATAACTGATTCAGTTTAGTAAAAAAAAATTTTTGGTTGGTATTTTAGCAGCAGAAAAAGTGTCGCTAAGTGCTGTCAAAAACTGGTGCCTGCGTCTTTTGAGCCATAAGAATACATGAGACATACATAATGACATGATGACAACTGTGACGCCGACCTTCCGCGATGAGCCACGCGTCTCATCTCAATGGTGAAGACGGCGTTTCTTCTGTTTTATACATAGATATGAAAAAAGTTTCTGTCTGTCTCACGTCTCACAAGTGGAGATAGCGCCTAAGTTTACTAATGAAAGGTCCCGTCTCAGAACTAACTTTGAGTCTGTTTTCTGTCTGAAGCGACTGGTTTACGGGCGTTGAAGTTTCTTCGCAACTCCGTTTATCTCTTTTCTTTCTCTTTCTAACTGGGAAACCTTTCACGTCTTCTTCGTCGTAATCTTTTTGTGGTTCGTTTATGATGTTTTGAACTTCTTTTTCATGACTGCAAATAACATAATGTCAGCAACTAGTAAATTATGATTATAACTAAGTATACAAAACGTAATGGTAAGGACCATCACACAATTAAAGCCTTTTGCGTTTCTACCTTACTTATGAAGTAAAAAGGTTCTTGTAAATCCAATAACAAACGTTAACACTTTCTGTATATGTATACCTAAAACTATTACCTATACTTATCTACCTGGTGTATCATTTTGTGGTTATTGTGGACAGATCTGCAAACATTTTGACCGCAAAAGCTACATTCAAATATTTATAGGAAGAGTTCTTCTCGTGAAAATGAACAACCTTTATAATTCGACCTAATTTCACGAATAGAACTCGCCTTTAAAATGTTTGCAAAGAATTGAATGACCTCATACTTTTTTAATATGTTTTGGCTTATGAATACATTACTTACTTCTTTTTTATTTTCGCAGCATCAATCATGGCTCTTCTGAAGCTGTCTTGTGACAAAGTCGCATCAGCTTCTATTTTGATCCTCCTGTGCGTTGTGGTACGGCTTAGGGTCAGAGGCCCTTTAGATCGAGTAACGTAACTTTGTAAAGTAGCCTCTGTTTGTTTCGGGCGATACCTAAGTAAAAAGGTGATTTATAAAATATATTTTTGGCAATCGCTTTCACTTTCAGGCATTCATCATTAATATTTAAATATACCTATATTAGAAAACTTCCAAAATTTTACCGCAGGCAGGATTTGAACCTGCGACCTTCGGCATCAGTACTGCCAGGAAGTATATCTTGTCTATCCCGGTAGATGCAGCCCATCCACGCGATAGTGGACAAGATATACTTCCTTAATTTCGCGGGCTCGATTAGAACCGCGGTAGCCCAGTTGGTTAGGGCGTCGGCAGTACTGATGCCGAAGGTCGCAGGCTCAAATCCTGCCTGCGGTGAAATTTTGGAAGTTTTCCAAAAAGTTGTTTACCTAACACGAGAAGTGTTTTAAAATTTGGTATTCAAAACCTATATAATCAATTTGCCGGTGTACGAATTTGTTTGTGTATTATCGCGATAATTAACCCGGCTTAACAAGTGTACTCAAAATGTATTATGTACAAATCCATCTAAAATCAATACTCTCAACATAAATTAAGCACGTGTTCAACACTCTACCTACTAAAACCCAAACCATGGTATAATAAGATACTCCGCCTGGTATTTCTTTCCGAGACTCGTGAACCACGTGACCAACACAAGACTACGTCATCATGCTTGTGGGTTACCAGAATTACCCACTCTTATGATGTTTTTTGTAAATCATTTATGATACTGTTAACTAATAAATACAATTGAAGTGTTGTTGTAAAGTTCAAGTTAATACACACGTAAACCTAAATTATAAAATTATTAAGAAATATTTTAACCCATTGTTCTGAGATTGAATTTACCCCATAACGTATTTTATTGAAATAAAGTGGCAATACTAAGTGACGTTGTCTTGTGTTTCTCTGGGAAGGAAAGACCATGTTTTATTAGACTGTTTAGTTTCGTATCAAAAAACGGTTTCGTATCTTTTTGAGCGGACGGTGCTGGCAACACTTTTCGGTCCGCCCCGTCTGTCATCTTTACGCTAGCGTTGTTGAAGCGAATTTTAGTTTTAAGTGGTGTAAAATTAAGGTGTTTTGGCGGTTTTCTCGTGTGCTATTTGCCACAAGCCATGGCTTCCCTGTGCGGTGGGGAAGTGAACCAAGTGAATTTTGGTTTCGGCTTTTTGATTGAGGCCAACGTGGTCGCCGGTAACATAACCTCACTTTGAGTCGTCGCTCGTCGTCGTCGTGGCTGCCGATAGCTACGTATTTTAATTATAAATGATTGGAGGCCAACGGGGCCGATTTCTCATTCGGAGAGAAATCTTTTAGTTATTTTGTGTTAAAAAACATTATGTGATGTCGAACTGTGAACTGTAGTGCAAATTGGAGGAAAGGAGTTCTAGAACGAGCGGATGTTCCAGCGCTGTGAGTTTAGGTTATTCCCTATTCCTGCGCTCCTAAAATATCCTGAATACCTGATTCCTGTCATACTTAAACTCACAAAGAAACGGCATCATCGTTTGCTCGGTAAGCAATTCGTTGCTGGGCCCTGTTTAAGTAGATTTTGGAAACAAGAATTTCTCGGCCGGAAACTTTCCGGAACAAAATTCTCTCATTAAATTTATTTTATTTAGCTATAGTAAAGAGCACTACGAATCGTAGTCAAATGTTGTTCCGAGGCTGATCGACCATTTAGTTTTAGATTTTAAGATAACTTTAATTTGCTTCCACTGCGCTAAGATCAGCTTCGGAATCAAACATTTTTGGTAGCAGAGCGTGGTTGCTTTATTGCAACATAGTTAGCCGTAATTTAGTATTAAGCGTGTTTTTATATTACCCACATATTTTATTAATTTTGGAAAATATTGTTTCGGTTTTTTTGTGACTGTATTGTTTGCCTAGTGAACGGTACCTTATCGGTAAGGTCTAGGCCAGTCAACTAACATTTATTTTGTGGTATTTGTTTATTGGTTTTCGTTTTATTAAGTCGAGTGTGTAAAAGTTGGTACCATGGCTCCTCGATCGCCAGGTATAAGGCTGCTATAAAGACAGAATTAAGGTGGTTTACTACCACAGCGGCAATGATCGGCCGCGAGGACCGGGAGGACGCGCTCTTGAAAAGTGCACTACAGGCAGATGAACGGGTTCGGGTTGTGTCGGAACACCTCACAGAGTGCCTCATGCTCCTTGAGGAAGCTCCTAACCCTGAAGATAAGGAGCTGGTTGAAGGCGATGTAAGCCAGTGCTTGGAGCTGGCACAGGACATTGCGCAGGCAGCTGCGGACATATCTAGGCGACGTGACGGAAAGGAAAAGCCATTCCGTGGTAAAGTGGGACAAGGATTACAGGTGCCTCTTCCGCCTGTTACGGTTCCAGTCTTTGCAGGCGATTACGCCGACTGGCCGGCGTTTGAGGACCTGTATAGCAGTGTGGTCCACACACGGACGGACATAACGCCGGCGTACAAGATGGCTCAGCTGATGTCCAGGCTACATGGAGAGCCTCATGAATTGCTGACGCATTTGGCTGTCTCGGATAGCAATTATGAGGTGGCGTGGAAGATCCTTACCGACCGGTATCGAAACAAGCGCCTGATTGTAGACAGGCTGTTAGACCAGTGGCTGTCAATACCAACCATAACGCGAGGTACGGACCTCCGCGAGAAAATCTTCCACCCAGTCAGTGTCGCGGTCAGCGCACTAGAGCGACAGGGTTTGCCAGTGGCGGGCTACGGTTATATCTTGGTCCACACAGTGCTTCGCCGCCTGCCGAGCGAAATGGTCGCTCGATTCGAGCAGCTACATGGGGCAAGTCCTCGGACCACCTCCCGACCTACGAGGATCTGAAGTCGTTCCTCGAGGCCGAAAGCAGGCGAGTGGACGTCCAGGCTGGTGAAGCCCTTCGCAAGGAGACCTCTGCCCCTCGCCACCCGGAACGGCCGGGTGCACCGGCGCGAGGAGGCAACAGTTGGCAACCCAGGCGGTACAACACCGCATTGGAATCAGGGTGTGCCTACTGCAGGGAGACAGGCCACGGGGTGGCAGCGTGTCAGGAGTTTGCTGCGCAGCGGGTTCAGAGGAGACGGGGTGTGGCACAGCAGAGGCGTTGGTGTTTTCGGTGCCTGGGGCCGCATCAGGTGCGAGTGCCCTTCAAGCACCAACTGTAGATACTGCCAGGGTGCACACCATCCGCTGCTCTGCATGAATCGCTCCGGAGGCGCCGGGGCAGCGCTGGATCGGATCAGCGAAGGAGCCTGCCCACCAAGGGAGGAGCAACGCTCCCCACCCCTCAAGGAGGAGCCCACCTCCGCATCGGTCACAGGGACAGGCAGGGGACGTCAACAGACGGAGCCCACTTACCCAAGGACGTGGGGACGATCCCCACCACGGCAGCAGGTGCCGGATTGGGGAAGAGCGGCACAGGAACGTGGCCAGGACACCCATCCCAGGTACGGGATTCAACGGGCGGGTGTCAGGGGAGCACTAGGCAGCCACCAGGGTACATGCAGTATTCTGCGGGCTTGAGCCACCTGGTTGGGTCTCAAGACCCACGCATGCCCCGCCTATGCCTGAGTACCCGCGGCTACAGGCGCAACCTCGGTACGGACGTTTGCCGTCGGGGTACTATAGAACTCCAGCCATGGCCTTTATGGGCAGACCTCCCTACCAGCAGGAGTGGGACCCATACACAGGTTTGGGTAGTGAGGATACCCCGCGGGACGCGGCCTCACCGCGTTTAGATTCCCGCTAGGTAATCGCCGCCTACTCATCAGCTTCGGCTCCCCGTCCAATCACGGTACTTTTGCCAACGGCTAAGATTTGGGTATGGGGATACGGTGGCCGGACCATTCAAGTAAGAGCCCTACTGGATACAGGGGCTCAGGGATGTATTGTATCGAGTAAGCTGGTGAGTAGGCTAGGCCTAAATGTACGGCCAAGTGAGGATGAAGCTGTAGGCATCGGGGCCTAAATGTGCCTGACATTCGGGGTCAGACGAACTTTGAGTTCGCATTAGGTAGCACATGTACAGGGTCAGCTATCAAGTCTCAGCCGTGGTGCTGGATGAAGTGGTTGGGAAACTCCCTCAGGTTAGGTTACCACCAACGGTACGAGGGTTAACCACAGGGTTGGAGTTAGCTGATCCTGATTTTGATACTCCTGGTACGGTGGACGTACTTCTCGGGTCAGACGTCCTCGGAGATTATGGTGCGGTAGGAAGAAGGTACTCCAGGAAACTGGTTTGGTGGCCGTAGATACCACAGGGGGGTATGTTGTTTTCGGCCCAGTTTGGAGACCTCAGGACCTACCAGAAGGGGATCCGGTCCTCTATGGTAGTGTGCTGTCAGAGCTGCTGCAGAGGTTTTGGGAGTCTGAAGAGCCGCCCACGGCGGACAGACGGAAGCCAGAGGATGACGAGTGCGAGTTGTTCTATCAATACAACACTGCGAGATGCCCGTCAGGCAGATTCGTGACCAGGCTACCTTTTCTCCCAAACCGCCCTGCTTTAGGTAGTTCGCGACAGCTCGCGGAACGGAGACTACTCGGAATGGAGCGGAAGATGAGGCGAGACCCAGCACTTCGGCAGAAGTATATAGAATTCATGCGGGAATATATTCAATTGGGCCACATGTCGGTGTCCAGCCTGGATTGGAGGTGTGTCGAGCATTATTACATTCCACACCTGGCTGTCTTGAAGTCACCTGAGGCGAAAATACGGGTGGTGTTTGACGGTTCTGCTCCTACCTCGAATGGTGTGTCTGTGAACCAATGTTTGCACGCGGGTCCTAAATTGAACCGGGACATTGTGGACATTCTCACAGACTTTCGGTTACACCAGGTAGCGTTCGTCGCAGACGTCAAATGATGTTTCGCCAAACCATGATACATCCGGATGACCGTCGGTATCAGCTGATTTTGTGGCGTGAGAGCCCAGATGAGCCGATGGTTACATACGAACTTAACACGGTGACGTATGGACTTAAGCCAAGTCCGTATTTGGCAGTACGTACGCTGCGAGAGTTGGCCGCACAGGAAAGGGTAAGATATCCTCGAGCCGCAGCAGTACTGGATCGCGACGTCTACGTGGACGATATCTGCACGGGGTGCTGATAGCGTGGAGCAGGCGCTAATTCTACGAGACGAGTTGATCGCGATCATGGGTTCAGGAGGTTACGAGTTGCGGAAATGTTTGTCCAGTTGCCCAGAGCTCCTGGCCGGTTTGCCAGGCGAGTTCCATCAGGACCCGCACCTCTTTGAGAACCCGGACAATCCAAACACGTTGGGCATCCTCGGGGTGCAATATAGGCCAACGCATGACGTATTCACGTACAAGATCGAGCCCGACCTTTTGGAGAAAACTTGGACTAAGCGGTCGGTACTGTCGACAATCGCTAGAACGTTCGATCCTAGCGGATGGATCGCCCCGGTTACGTTCATGGCGAAGTGCTTTTACAAAGGTTGTGGCTAGCCAACTTAGGATGGGACGACCAACTCTCCGGAGAGTTGTTGAAGGATTGGCTCAAGTTTGTGACCACCCTACCAGGGATCGTGCACATCGCGATACCCCGCAAGTTAGTCCCATCGGTGGGATGTAAGGCTACCCTACATGGGTTTTGTGACGCCTCGGAGCGAGGGTACGCGGCAGCTGTATACCTTCGGACAGCAAGTTCAACGGGAACTGTGCACGTGCGTCTGGTTATGGCCAAAAGTAAGGTGGCACCAGTCAGAACTAGATGGACCATCCCCAAATTGGAATTGGCAGGGGCAGCTCTTCTAGCGCGCTTGCTAAATCATGTAACCTGCAATCTGCGTGGTACCATCAACTTGGATGAAACGGTGTACGCGTGGACTGACAGTCGGATAGTTCTGTGCTGGTTGCAGACGTCGGTACATACACTTGAGGTTTTCGTGGCAAATCGGGTGTCACAGATTACGGGGTCGGAAACTCCGTTAGTGTGGAGGCACGTACCGGGAGAATGGAACCCAGCGGACTGCGCTTCGCGCGGGTGCAGGGCACCTGATTTGGTGAGTCACCCACTGTGGTGGGGACCTCAATGGCTGACTGAGTCGCCGCAGGAATGGCCATTCAACGAGTGCAGGGCGCCGCTTGGGCCACCTGATCGAGGTTTGCGAGTGAACGTGGGGCAACTCGTACCGAAGCCTAACCCAGCTTTCTTGCTGGAACGGTATAGCTCCTCGACAAACTTCTTGGGGTGACAGGTTGGATCAAGCGGTTCGTGAACAACTGCAGGAAGCCTCAAGCAGAACGGAACTTTACACCTGTCCTCTCGCCTGCGGAGCGGAATGCGGCTCTATGCTCATTGGTTAGAGTCGTCCAGGCGGAACATTTTGAAGAGGAGGTCAGGCTGCTCAGGGATGGACGTGGAAACCTGAAGGGAGGAATTGTGCGCCTCAACCCATTCCTGGATGAGCAAGGTATGCTCAGGGTTGGAGGCAGACTTCGGAACGCTAGCCTGCCCTTTTCGGCTCGGCATCCACTGTTACTTCCAAACAGGGGACCCTTAGTTGAGCTCTTAGTCAGGGATCGTCATGAGAAAAACTCGCACGCGGGCTGTAATGCGCTATTGGCCATCCTACAGCGCGAGTTCTGGATCTTATCGGGACGACGAACGGTACGTAGCGTTGTGTTTAGGTGCTTGCCTTGTTACCGCTTGAAGGCAGCCACAATGCAGCCACAGATGGGAGATCTCCCACCGGACCGGGTGACGGAGGCCTGGACGTTTGCAGGTGTGGGGACGGATTTTGCAGGCCCTTTCATGGTAAAGGCATCACGCCTACGGAACGCAAAGTCTATCAAGGCGTACTTGTGCGTGTTCGTGTGCCTAGCCACCAAGGCCGTCCACTTGGAGCTCGTGGCCGACCTATCTACGGAGGCCTTTTTGCCAGCGCTGGAGAGATTTACGTCGCGACGAGGGCGACCAGCGCTGATCAGGTCGGATTGTGGTACCAACTTTAAGGGTGCTGATCGGTGTATGAAGGAAATTGTAACGTTCTTAAGGGAGAACGAAGAAGCCATCAGCACGGGCCTCTCCCGTCAGGGCATTGCCTGGGTGTTCGATCCACCAGCGTGCCCTCACTGGGGTGGTATTTTTGAAGCGGTTGTAAAGTCCGCTAAGACGCATTTGTTGCGCGTTGTAGGGTTAACAATTTTGACTTTCGAGGAGCTGGCGACCGTGTTTTGTAAAATTGAGGCTGTACTCAATTCGCGTCCTTTGTGTCCGCTCAGCTCAGACCCAAATGATTTAGAGGCCCTGACGCCAGGGCATTTCTTAATTGGCCGCCCACTTAACGCCTTGCCGGAATATCCCTATACGGAGGTGAATAGCAATCGTTTGTCGCGTTATCAGTTGTTGCAGCAAATGACCCAAAACTTTTGGAAGCGTTGGTCGCTTGAGTACTTGCACATTCTGCAGCAACGCCTTAAGTGGACGGACAGGACTGAACCCCCCTGCATTGGGGATCTCGTTCTGGTTAAGGATGCCAACCTACCGCCACTGCGTTGGCGCCGGGGGCGCATTCTCAACCTGTTTCCGGGTAGTGATGGCACTCCTCGAGTTGCAGAAGTTCAGGTGGGGGATTCAGTCCTTAAGCGAGCAGTAGCTACATTATCACGCCTGCCATGCATAGAGCGGACCGATGTGTCGGTCATCTCCGGGTGAATGTTTAGTTTATTATCAAAAACGGTTTCGTATCTTTTGAGCGGACGGTGCTGGCAACACTTTTCGGTCCGCCCTGTCTGTCATCTTTACGCTAGCGTTGTTGAAGCGAATTTTAGTTTTAAGTGGTGTAAAATTAAGGTGTTGTGGCGGTTTTCTCGTGTGCTATTTGCCACAAGCCATGGCTTCCTGTGCGGTGGGAAGTGAACCAAGTGAATTTTGGTTTCGGCTTTTGATTGAGGCCAACGTGGTCGCCGGTAACATAACCTCACTTTGAGTCGTCGCTCGTCGTCGTCGTGGCTGCCGATAGCTACGTATTTTAATTATAAATGATTGAGGCCAACGGGGCCGATTTCTCATTCGGAGAGAAATCTTTTAGTTATTTTGTGTTAAAAAACATTATGTGATGTCGAACTGTGAACTGTAGTGCAAATTGGAGGAAAGGAGTTCTAGAACGAGCGGATGTTCCAGCGCTGTGAGTTTAGGTTATTCCCTATTCCTGCGCTCCTAAAATATCCTGAATACCTGATTCCTGTCATACTTAAACTCACAAAGAAACGGCATCATCGTTTGCTCGGTAAGCAATTCGTTGCTGGGCCCTGTTTAAGTAGATTTTGGAAACAAGAATTTCTCGGCCGGAAACTTTCCGGAACAAAATTCTCTCATTAAATTTATTTTATTTAGCTATAGTAAAGAGCACTACGAATCGTAGTCAAATGTTGTTCCGAGGCTGATCGACCATTTAGTTTTAGATTTTAAGATAACTTTAATTTGCTTCCACTGCGCTAAGATCAGCTTCGGAATCAAACATAGACTATGACCCAAACTGGGTGCAGCAATTAGCATTAAGACGACGAAGATGCGTGACGTGCGCGCATTCTTTGTGCAGAATGCGTGCATCCGGTCTGCGTTAGACTTTACTTTTCTGTAGTTTATTTTTAAACAAGATAGGCCCCACATTTGTCTGCTATCTCACCTGTTAGTAAGTGATGTGATGATGCAGACGATGTTGGAACATACTTGCTTAGGTAGTGCCTATTCACACCTCGCTATGAAGTTATAATGTTCCGGAAACAGATCCGCCGGCAGGGAATTCCATTCCTTAGCCGTTCGCATGATGAAAGTTGAAGCAAATCGCTTTGTGCGAAAGAGAGGCCGTAAGGCTGGCTGTAGTAATAGTAAGGTCTAACCTAATGATCCTGCGAAGTTAGAATTGCTTGGGACCTACCACTTGGAAGGATCGTTATTGGCAAAAAGGCTTGAGAGGGGGTCTCCCCTCCCCGCATCTCCCATACGACGCATTCCTTCGGGCCCTACGAAGTCGGGGAACAATTGGGGCAACATCCCTACTTCTGGACGTCTTGGCTCCGGCTGCAAATTCAATATACAGTTTTGCAAATAGTACACTTTACCGGGTGTAACAAAAACGATATCCCATACTAAATCAATCAGCTGATCGGTGATTTTATGAGGAAGGCCCAATATGTTTTCTTATTTCGACCCTTTTTCTAAGCTCTTTTCTGCTGAGCTGAGCTGTTTTCTGTGTGAAAGTAATAGGCTAAGGTAATACTAATAAGTACTATTATTATAGCTACCTGTATAAGAATTAAAATATGGTAAACTTACCGTCTTAGTCTGTTTCATACTTTCAAATTTCTTTGCGGCCATTTTTCGCTGATTGAGAAGTTTTTGAATAATTTGCATCTCATCAGAGACTCCAGCCAGAGATGCAGTGGATGCCGTGTCAGTAATCTGGATAAAGTATTTATAATTCAGGATATTACAGGCCAGAATAAGTAGCAACGAGGATTATGGTGTTCGAGGAATTATATACGTGACCCTTCCCCGCTACACCTCCCACTACCTTCTGACGTCTTGGATACTTCACGCCCCCTAGGGAAAGTCGCGCGTGAATTTGTGGGACTATAGCTAGTTTGTCAGACGTAGTCAAAACTACAAATTTACGGCCGTTGATGCTCTATTTACCCTTCAAGAAATATAGGTGCGATGTGCATATATATGTTGTACTCACTGCAATAAAATTAGAAGGATTATCCAACACTCTCCTGTTCATGAGGCCCTGGACTGCCTTCAATTGTTCTTGAGAATTTGGAGGATATGCCGTCATAACCTGCAAAAATATTTATCTTATTGACTTTGAAGACATGGGGCCTCCATAGTCCTACCTAGTCTACCTACTATTATACCCATAGTTATACCTACATACTGTTCATGACTGGCTAGTGAAATTGCGAAAACAAAGCAAGTAAAACACTCACAACTCTTCTTTGGGTCTCAAAGGGTCCGAACAAGTTTCTTCCATCTTCCATCAAGAAACATGGAAGAAGATCCTTTTTACAAAGAACACATTTAGCCCTCGATTACCCTGATCAAATTTTCAAACCACTACGGTCATATACCTATCACAGTAGGAAACAAACACTGAACTTAGAACTAGCAAGAAAATCTACAGCATACCGTAGCCAATGCACTGTAGTGTTGCACTAGGGTCCCTCCCATTAGCAGCAGGCTACGCGGATAGCTTCATCAGGTAGCCTTCAAACCGGTGGTGATCAGGGTTGTGGCCATACAGGTCGTTTGGCTGGTTCAGCTAGATGGTGGAATTCTTCGGTAGCAGAATAGGGCATCAAGCACTGATAATGGCTCCGCATATTATGTTCCTGGATTGTTTTAGATTTCTTTTCTTACCTTAGCCAGCTCACTGTACGCAATACCTGGATCCTTCCCAGCAGCAGGCTTCGCAGTGAGCTTCATCAGGGACCCCTCGAACCTGTGGTGCTCAGGGTCGTGGCCGTACAAGTCATTGGGCTCGTTGAACTGGGTGGCGGAAGTCTTCGATTGCCGAATGGAACATCAGATATTGATGATGGCGCCACAGATGCTCCTAGATTGTTTTAAATTTCTTACCTTAGCCAGCTCACTGTCTGCAACTCCTGGATCCTTCCCAGCAGCAGGCTTTGCGGTGAGCTTCATCAGGGACCCTTCGAACCTGTGGTGCTCAGGGTCGTGGCCATACAGGTCATTTGGCTCGTTCAGCTGGGTGGTGGCAAACATGCCTTCGTCGTTGGCTCTTCGGTAGCCGAACGGGAAATCTGGTACTGATGAAGGCTCCTTAGATGTTTCTAGAATGATTTGTATTGTGAGTAATGAAATAGCAAAAACAGTACAATATATAAAATCATGCTTCTTTCTAGGAGAGGTAGGCAGAGACTACGTCTACTGGAGCCAGTAGACTTAGTCTCTGCCTACCGCGAAACAGATATACCAGGATTGTAGCCCTACAATCCTGGTATATCTGTTTCGCTATCTCAACATTCATCTACCTGTAAAATCGCGTTCATACAGACCAAGGTGTGAATCTGACGAGTACCTTACTACAACTCGGTATGAGTTTTGTCCTCTACGATAAGCTTCTTGTACCAAAGCAATCACTAAACTTTATGTACCTAGTTTAGTTCAATTATATGAAAAGGATATGGACCATAATTTTGGTAGATGGCTAATATATAACTGAAATACACTCGTATATATATCTACATCACTGTTCTATGATAAAGTATGTGAACCGCTCACAGGCTTTTTGGTTTAACATTCGTCGCAGGCAGATATTGTTTCTTTACATCGTATTCCATAGATTATTTTGTTATTGACTGAGTAGGTATTATCCTGCTCCCATTATTGCGGGTAAATTATCTGAACACAGATTAGACTGAAACAACAAACTCAGCCTGTATTCATACCTCGATTAATGATTGACCCAAATTGTTTACGGGAATCTATACACAAACAATTCGCTTTTTTGGATTCGCTTCAAACAAGTACCTACATGTTTATTACCTACTCGTCTACAACACTGCCTATCAACCTTGCTATCTATACGTAGTGGCCTGTTTACGAAACCCTTAAGAAACTGTAATTTCAATAAAAAATACAATAACAATAGAGGTGGCCGCTTAAGGCCGCTATAGAGCTTTTCACGAAGCCCATACAATTTTCCCTGCCAGACCTCTCGGAGCGTCATTTTGCGAAAAACATGGGGATGTTTGAATATTTTTTACAGTGATATTATGAATAAAAATAAATATATTTTTCTGCAATTAGATTAAGTACATCTTCTTAAATAACATATATTTTTTTTAAATCTTTACTACTGTTGTTTTTTCATACAGAAGCCGTTATAATGGCGCATTATTTTGCAAAAAATCGTATATAAAAACGTGGTATTATTCTATATTTCTGAATAAAATTGTAAAATGTTCACTGTAGACTTTGTTCTCAAATATATACTCTATTTTTTTGTATAATTGACATTTTTTTACAGTGAACCAAAACTCTAAAACTCACGCTTGATTTGAGGTCTTTTCCTGAATTTTGGTTTTGTCGCTTTAGATATCGCTGTTTGTAACAGGTTTAAAACTAAAATGTTAATATTTACGTTGTACATTTTTTAGATGAAGATATGCTTGATTAAATGTTCAAGTAACATATTATTTTTACATAACGGTTTTCGAGAAACTCGCATGTTTATAAAGCCAATATTTGCAAATTTGCTAGAAAAAATTGAATGCGCTCTTAAGGTTCGATCCTTCCGAGGTTTTTTATGCCGCCAACTAGGTAACTCTTACTTCTGATGTGGTTTGCAATGACCGACAGCTACTACCTGATTCACGGAAGTAAGGGAATATAAATGGTGGATCCATAAGTGGGAGGAAGAAAGCATGAACGCCTGATGTAAGCAAGAGCTTTAGTGTGAGTGAGAAAGCGTGACCTCATTTATATTCCCATTCTACTGTGAATCAGGAAGTAAGTAGCTGATAATGTAATGCACCCATGTCTTGACGAATACCCATGCAGTTTAACGTGCCCTCCAAAGCAGTGATTGATGTTACTCACGTTCCATGGACCTCCTGGCGGCCGCTGGTGGTCCTCCACCGCCTCTTCGCCAGTCCATCTCATCCACCACCTCGTCATCAAACACTCCTCGCTTCAGGTAGACTGACACGTTTGTCTCTGAAAAAATATATAAGTAAGTAAACATTTGACTCGGTTGACTGGTAAATTTTGTACGGGAGGTCCAATTTTTAGGGTTTCGTAATCTACTAGAAACCCTTATAAACCCTTATAAGTCTGTCTGCCTGTCTATCTATATGCGGCGCCCTTATAACTTCAACATATTTGAAAAAAAATAGGTCTACTACTAAACATTGAGACCAGGAGGCTTCTTAACATTTTTCTGGCAAGCAGGAAGAAGGCAGGAAGGAAGTAACTCGACAAAATCACGTTTTTAAGCTTCCAAGAATCAGTGATTCAATTCAGTCACCCAATCTTACTTACGGAGCAATTCACTCTAAATGAGATTAATTAAAAGTTTCGCGATTCCCCGTGGCCATTTGTTACAGGCTTCCGATTCAAAGGAAGTCACGATCTCGTGACTTACTATAGATTGTAGAGTTCTGAACTCGATCATTACAAAAATACATGAAATTGTAGGTCATGTTCGGTTAGACACTAGAATCACTAATGTGGGTCTTATACATGCAGCATAACAACGGTCTAAAATTCCTAATGTCGTACGTTAAGTACGAAAGAAAAAATTACAATTGACTATTTCTTTAGAATTACTCTATAGAGACTTATAGGTGCACCGGGTGATAAAATGTAATTGAGTTTGATCGAAAGAGCTGGATCGAAACTGTCTCAAATACAGAAACTTGCAAGCAGATAAAGAATAAAGTTTTCCGAATATAATAAGTAATAGTAGGTATATCTACTTAAAACTTTGCGGATACGATCACAGATCACTCCATGACGCTGAATAACTTCCTTGAAGAATGTAAGGGAATGACAAAAGTTTCGACTTGCCATTCTGATGGAATTCTTAAACTTTGGTAGGTGATAATGTATTTTTCTTTCGGACATTAGGCTTTCGGCACGTCGTCCTTTAGTCCCAGTATTTAGTTTTTGTAATACTTAAGTTCTCATGGAAAAAACAAATCAGTGGTGGCTAGGAAAAGGGATAAGTGGAAACAAGCAAGGGGAAGCCTTTGCCCATCACTGGGACACTACTAGCTAACATGGCCGGCCAATCACGGTAAGCTTGAAGTAAATTATGAAGGCAAATATTAATAAACCTGGTAAGCTCTTCTTATAAAGTTACGTAAACATAAATAAAAAGAAAGCAAGTACTTACCCTTCAACTCGATGTACTCAGCGAGCGAGTAGTTGTACCCGAGCGCCACGCCTGACATGGAGGCTGTCAGTATAGCACAGCAGATAGCCGAGCTGATACAGCATGTCATGAAGAACACCCAAGCCCTGCCAGATAGAGAAATGTCACAAATTACGGAAACGGCGCGCGGGGCGCCTAATACAGAAGGCTCACTCAGTACTAGCGACGATTTTGACGGTTACTGACTTTAACTGGAAATAACCGGAATCTCAGGGAAAGTCAAGGTAACTAAGAAGGTGGTTGACACGAACCTCATGTTTCTAGGATTTAAAATTGGCTCAGATGGCGTTCTAACAGATTATGCTGTTTTGATATTTTTATACTTCGTCATTTTTGACAGTACCAACCCTTGCTATAACAAATGCCAATCGCGAAACAAGTTGGCATACTAATCAGTCGGCATTATTTTGTAATGCCTGACTTTTTTCATGAAAAATTGTTCTTTGGCAAACTATCTTAAAATGCATTTCCTGTTCTCTCTCTGCCTCTTTTCGTGTAGGACACCGAGTTCCTGTTATTTTATATCGAGTGGAGTCTTTATAAAAGTTATGTGGTAAAAATAAACTTGAAATCTTGGTATACCTTTGTACCAGATCTATCATCCAACCAAGACACGTGAAGATGCAGCACATTGTAGCAGGCTAGCCTTCGTCCCATTCAGCTAGATAGTTTCACTGAAATAAAGCTCAAGTTTGTAGCACATTTTCAACTCAATTTTCAAGTTTGCAGCATACGTCGTGTTACATTACAGAGCAAGAAATAAAGCCGAAAGGTGGTCAAGGCACTCATGAAACTAAACAACTTTCCCGATCGAAAAATGAAAAAGAAATTTGGACCTCCCATAGTAACTCAAATCAACTTATCGACAATTTTGTATGGGAGGTGCTTTTTCTTCATATGTTGTTCAGAGTTTCATGAGTGAGTACCTTGACCTCCTTCTCCTTTCGGCTTTATTTGTTACATTGTAACACCCAGTATAAAAGTATAGGTCCTACTACTTCTGTGCCTACCTACCAATAAATAGGGTGGACTAAACAGCGACACCAAAAAACACAATTTGAATTCCTTATGCTGCGGGGTTTTTTGAACTGAAACAACCGATGTAATGCTCAGCGATTTTAAACAGGCTAAAAATAACAGTGAAGACAAAATAAGAATGTCACTGTAAAAGTTAACTACAAAGTTATCAAGTTATATAACTTTTACAGTGACATTCTAATTTTGTCTTCACTGTTATTTTTACCCTGTATTTCTGCACCTTTCTGTAAAGAGGATAGTACCTAGCCTCTATGGTTACTGTCTGTGGTGCACCCTAGCAACGACACATGTCAACTTGTTGTTGACTCGTGACATTATTTTTTTCTGCGTCTCAATATTATAAATATATGAATTGTATCTAAACTACAATTAAACCAACATTGTCCAGTTTATATTTGTTTATTGTATACCCAGATACCACAATAGTTAAAATGGTAGCAGAATGTAAATAAGATCTAAAGATCGCTAGAGTTTGAACAAAATACTTTCGTGGCAAAACAAAAAATCGTACCGAACCAGTACCAACGAAAATGCCCAAATACAGTATCGATCCACTCAACTCTGATAACTATGACACCTGGGTAATACAGGCAGAAGCCCTGCTGACAAAAAACAAACTGTGGCAGTATATTGAGACCCCTCTTGCAAACGAGGCGACTGCAGAGGAGAAACAAGGGGACAGAGAAGCGAGATGCGAACTCATCCTAATAATCGCCCCTTCCCAACTAAAAGACATCAAAAAATGCGCAACGGCAAACGCACTTTGGGAAAAATTAAAAACGATATACGCGAGCAAAGGCCCTGCTAAAAAGGCAGCACTCTTAAAAAGGCTCATACTCTCAAAACTTGACGAAGGCAGCGACATCCGCGAACATCTCCGCAACTTTATGGATATTGTCGACAAACTTAACGAAATGGACGTAGCCATAAATGAGGACCTGTTGACAATAATCATGTTGTACAGCTTGTCGTCGGAATACGAAAACTTTCGTGTGGCCATTGAAACAAGAGACACCCTGCCAAAACCGGACGAGCTCAAACAAAAAATTATCGACGAATACGAATCTCGCCACAACAACACAAACGTCGGGACCTCGAGTCAACCTTCAGAGACAGAAGATGCACTTCTCGCTGTCTGCAAAATATGCAAGAAGACGGGAAACAAAATCTTTCAGAAAAGGAACCACAAAATATGCTCCAATTGCTGGAAGACTAACAACAAGAAAAAACCAAGCCCTAAACCTTGTGACAGTGCCTTCTTATGTCTTTACGCTGAAGAACCAAACACTGAACAATCCCCCTACGCCGAGGAATGTCTACTCAGTGAGGAATGCTTCCTATCTTCAGATAACAACGACGTTGATGACAGATGGGTACTCGACAGTGGATGTACGTCCCACATGACTTTCCACTCGGAATATTTTCAAAACATGAAGAAAACATCAAGGAAACTACAGTTTGCATCAAAAAACTTTTCTTCTGATATCGAAGGAGAAGGAAGAGTCACACTTTCAAGTGAAAACAGAAAGATTCACCTCGAAAACGCGCTGTACGTTCCTGACCTATGCAAAAATCTCCTCTCCTTATCTAGAATGACTAAAAACGGAGCTAGAGCAACGTTCTATGACAACGTTGGCTTAGTATATAACAAAAATGGAATACTGCTTATGATTGCGGAAAAATCTGACAAAAATGGACTATATTATATCAAATCGCTAAAAGCTGAAGAATGCAACGCAGCGATAGATGACATTATAGCTCCCGCAACTCAACCACAAACCATAAAGCAAAACTCCATACAAAACTGGCACAAGAGACTTGGTCATATGAATGAAAAAGACCTACACCTTGCCCTCAATAACGAGAGAATGATTGGACTCGACTTCAACAAAAACGAGACTTTGCCAGAATGTGACGTATGCATTCAATCGAAAATCACTCGAGTTCCAAGCCCTCCAAAAAGAACGACTCCAAGGACAACTGAACGCCTGGAGATTGTACACAGCGACGTATGTGGTCCGATCACTCCATCAAATGGAAAAAATAAATATTTCGTCACTTTTATTGATGATTACACCAGATACTCTCGCGTGTACCCTATGAAAAAGAAATCTGAAGTGCTTGACCACTTTAAAACCTACAAACAAGAAATGGAAAAATTTACGGGAAACCAAATAAAACACCTGCAAACGGATAATGGCACAGAATATGTCAACGACAAATTTGATGCCTATTTAAAGAACAATGGGATCAGGCGACGCCTATCTGCACCCTATACGCCACACCAAAACGGCATTGCTGAACGCAAAAACAGGACGCTTGTTGAGAAAGCCAGAGCTATGCTTATTGACGCCAAAGCACCAATGCACCTATGGGCAGAAGCAATTAACACTGCTAACTATCTTTCAAACAGATGCATCAACAGTGCCATTGGCTTTATAACGCCATTTGAAAAATGGGTTAAAAGGAAGCCCTGTGTTCATCATCTGCATCCTTTCGGCTCAAAAGCCTATGTACTGCAGAAAGGCCCCAATAAAGGCCCAAAATTTGCACCGAAAGCAATTCCTGGCGTATTTGTTGGCTACTCAGACACCAGCAAAGCATACAGGGTCTACGTTCCATCCAAACGCAAGGTATATGTTTCCAAAGATGTAAGAGTAACCAAAAGCAACTTTTACTCAAGCCCTGAAAACGACATAGACTTCACATACAATGATACTTCTAACAACAACAATGTTTCAACCGGTTCAAATGAAAAGAAAGTTCAAATAGACATTGACGATTCAGATGACGATACCCAACATGAACGAGACATCGTCAACGCCCCAGACTCTACTCAAAGGGTCGAGAATTATCCTACGGAACATGACGATATCCCTGAATATCCTGACACTGAATCCGAACCTGAGAATGTACCTGAACCTGAACCTCAAACGGAACATGAAACCGAAAATAATGACAACATTGCAAGTGACAGTGAGTCCCGTCCGTTCTCGGCCCCTGGTACACCGAACCGGTACAACCTAAGAGAAAGGACAACAATAAAACGACCTGAAAGGTACGACGATCAGGTATTGGCTGCTGTCGCCGAAATTAACAACATACCTAAGGACCCGATGACCTACAAAGAGGCATTGGACTCGCCCTACAAAGAAAAATGGCAAGAAGCCATGCTAAGCGAAATAAAGTCTCTACGACAAAACGAGACCTGGGACTTAGTGGATTTACCCAAAGGAAGAAAAGCACTGCCATGCAAATGGGTATACAAAGTCAAAACACTTCCGGATGGCTCGATTGACAAATTCAAATTAAGAGTAGTTGTCAAAGGGTATTCCCAACAACAAGGCGTCGACTATGACAAGACGTTCAGTCCCGTGGCCCGACTTAGCACCATACGAGCAATTATTGCTATTGCCGCCAAAGAAAACTTGAGTCTACGTCAGTTCGATGTAGCAACAGCCTTCCTCAATGGTACGGTAGAAGAAGAAATTTACGTCAAGCAGCCTGAAGGCTACCAAGACGGAACAAAGAGAGTCTGTAGACTGAAACGCAGCCTCTATGGATTGAAGCAAGCTCCACGATGCTGGAATACATGCATTGCTGAATTCCTAGTCAACGATGGCTTTGAACAGAGTGAAGCTGATCCATGCCTGTACTACAGAACTAGAGGAAGATCCAAGGTCTTGATTGGCCTCTACGTCGATGACGGACTCGTCGCAGCAAACACGACCGGCGCTGCAGATGAATTTATAAAAGAACTGAAAGGAAGGTTTAAGATCACGACCAAACCTGCCAGCTACTTCCTTGGTATGGAAATTAAAGCTGAAAAAGGCAAAATAACGCTGCACCAGCAAGCCTATACAAAGAAGTTACTCGAAAAGTTTGGCATGCAAAACAGCAAACCCACGCCAACGCCCATTATCAAGGAAAACACCAGCAATGATGATGAGGAACAAAACCGTGAAAGCAATAGTACATTACGTCACAGGCCGAGTATATAGCAATTTCTGGTCGAGTGGCATTGGAAGGCCGAGACGAAGTCGAGGCCTTCTAAAGTAAACGAGACCAGAAATTGTTATTTCGGCCGCGGATTGTATAGTGCTTTTCTCCAATTTGCAAGGAAACATAAATAATAAACATTTTAATCGTGACAAAATTGACACTTCACAACTTCTAAAGTTCGCAAAGCGCATGCGCTGGTCTTGCTTACGTTCCGTTTCGTAAAAAATGCGCGGGAAATTCACATTCAGCCTTCAAACTTCAAACAAATTGTGTTCTATAAAACACCTAATCACGAAAGTGTGAAGTTTAAGAACCCTTTTATTACCGGCCTAGTCCGGCAATTTCTATTACAGTCCTCTGCGCCTTGACTACGTAAATGAGCCCATTGACGTATTCTTTTTTTAAAGTAATGAAGCCATTTCCGAGCAAATTGGAGAAAAACAACTTTTAATTACAGACAGGCCGTTGGAGCCCTTACTTATCTATCAGTAGGCACAAGGCCTGACATATCATATGCTGTGAACAAAGCCTCTAGAAATTTGGAATCTCCAACAAGACAAGACTTTGCTTCAGTAAAACGGATTTTCCGTTATTTAAAAGGAACGGTGGAGAAAGGCCTAGTCTATTGCCAGACCTCGCCCCAACATATGATATGCTATTCTGATTCTGATTTCGCCGGAGACATACCGACCGGCAGATCCACATCGGGAATGGTCTGCCTGCTCTCAGGAGCTGCAATCAGCTGGAAGAGTGCACGACAAACAATCGTCTCCATATCTTCAACTGAAGCTGAGGTTATTGCGGCTAGCGAAGCCACTCAGGAGATAATGTGGCTAAATAGTCTACTGAACAGACTTATAAAATTAGAAAAACCACTACTTCACCTTGATAACGAATCTGCGGTGAAGCTCTCACAAAATCCAAAATACGAGTACCACAAGCGTACCAAACATATTAAGATAAAGCACCTATTTGTGCGTGAACGTGTAGCCAACGGTGAACTGGAAGTTAAACAAGTGCCTTCAGAAAACCAATTAGCCGACATGTTCACGAAACCTCTCTACGGTCCAAGACTTCAAGACTTGAGTCAGAAAATTGGGCTAAGAAGAGTTTGATCAAGCTGCAAACTCTAAAAAGTTCGGAGGGTGTAAAGAGGATAGTACCTAGCCTCTATGGTTACTGTCTGTGGTGCACCCTAGCAACGACACATGTCAACTTGTTGTTGACTCGTGACATTATTTTTTTCTGCGTCTCAATATTATAAATATATGAATTGTATCTAAACTACAATTAAACCAACATTGTCCAGTTTATATTTGTTTATTGTATACCCAGATACCACAATAGTTAAAACTTTCTAATCCGCTTTACCCTTATTTCTTCCTTTTGTTTCGATATTAGGTATGTATACTTACTCTGATTTTATTTTTGTGTCCGAATACAATATCAAGATAATCAGATTACTTTGTGTTAGATGGCGCAATCTCTTTGATAGTATACTGAGATACATTAAAGTATTACTCAGCTATTTTATATTTATTATTTCAGGACTATTTAATTTCTAAACCTTACCTTTCATCTGAGAGATCTGGTCAGGTGTTCATCTCCGAATATTGGAAAAAGAGAACAGGCAATGTAGGTATTATCTACTCTGTATCTGTTACATAACTAGACAGCATCACATCCTTAATCACATCAATTTATTATGTTTGCATCGGCATAATTTGGATTTTTAGTTGTAACAAAACGAAAACCACAAAAACAACACAAAAATGTTGGGGTTATGTTGACATGTTTATGTAGATTTCTCTATGGTCTCTATGGCACTCTATGGTAGATTTAATTGTTTTTGAGATGACATGTAGAAGAGCCACGCCAGTGAGAGTATTAGCTCGAGAGCCCAGGGGGTAAGTGGCTATCTCATAAGGTACCACGATAGGCTAGGTTTGGATCGTTAACCAAGACTTAAACAAGTCGTATGACCCAGGTCTGCCAGAGCCAATCCTGCCGAAACATAAAAATAATCGATATTTTTCAGAGTAATTTTATCGTAAAAAATATGTCATAAGGCACCACAATGAAAGTGCTGGCATCAGTTAACCATTGAAAAATTATGTAAAAAAAGCTTGGTCTGCCACTGCGCACCCTGCCGGAAGTGCTTGCCAGACCTCTCCAAAGATGCCCTTCCGACACCCCTAAACTATCTCATCGGGTACCACGACGCGACCACCACAACATAATAGCCAAGATCACTCTGACAATAGATCACAAGGTCTGCCAGGCCTAAACTTGCCGCATCCTAGTGTTTCAGACATTTGAAGTTGTAGGTCCAGTGTATGAAAAATGACCTATATCTTTTCCCCCCCGTGTTTGATTTTGATGGTGCCTTAATACGAAATGCTCTCCATAATAAGGAGCTTCGAGTCATATAGGACAGCTGGGTGGAGGGTTTCAGTATTGAACGCAATCCTGTCAAAAAGTTTGAAATGGAGGTTTGGTCTATGAAAACTGGCCTATATCTTATTCCCCCCGGGTTTGATTTTGATGGCGCCTTAATATGAAAAGCTCTCCATAACTAGGAGCTTTGAGTCATATAGGTCAGTGAGCAGGAGGGTCTCTGTATTGTACACAATCCCGTCAAAAAGTGTGAAATTGTAGGTAAAGTGTATGAAAACTGGCCTATATCTTTTCCCCCACTGGTTTGATTTTGATGGTGCCTTGGTATGAAATGCTCGTAATGATTAGGAGATTCGATTTGTATAGGTCAATTGGATAGAAGGTCTCTGTTCTGTGCACAATCCTCCTAAATATGAAAATATTCGATAACTTCTGCAGATTTTATCAGTTAAAATTGTCATATCATAAGGAACTCGAATAAAAGTGCTTGCATCAGCTTACTATTGACAAATTATGTTAAAAAAACTTGGTCTGCCACTGCGCACTCTGCCGGAAGTCCTTAGATGAGATAGGTTAGGGGTGTCGGAAGGGTATATTTGGAGGGGTCTCCCAAGGACTTCCGGCAGAGTGCGCAATGGCAGACCAAGTTTTCTTAACTCAATTTATCAATGGTAAGCTGATGCCGGCACTTTTATTCGGGTACCTTATGACACAAAATAGAGAATTTACAGAAGGCCAGCTCGCCCCTTCTTTCGATCGCTTATGCCTACTATTTAGGGTTGCTACTTTTACTTTCTTATTTTTTTAATGAAGTTATCATCGCTTCCCTTTAGTCTCATCGCTTCCCTTTAGTCGCTTTCACCTCAAATGCTGACTAGGTAGGTATCTATCTACTGTGGGTAGGCACCTACCTAAACCCATTTTACCTATCAAATCAAACTAAAGCGCAATCTACCTACTTCTACGTACGTACCTAAAACGCTAAAGTACATATTACGAACGAAAAATAAGATTCTAAAAAGAAATCCCTCCATTTCTAGTGTTTTGAAGTAGGTATCTATTTATTTATCAACTACATGAGTTCTAAGTACTTAATTTTCATTATTGCGTGGGAAACTGAAAAATGACAATGCACAATATTGTCTGTGGTGTTATGCACCCACAAAAACATTTTTCTTTACTCGCCATTCCGTCCGCCCGCACCGAACGCGCCGTTCACACTCAACCATGAGCCGGTTCGACACGGTTCCACAGAGCGCGTAAACGACGCGTGTGGATGTCTGAGTGAGTTTAGCCGCGTTTGCTCGAAGCCGACTCTCTGGATTGCGCCAGCCAATACTTACTTTGTGCTTATGATATGACAATATTAACGGCAAAAATCTGCAGAACATATCGAATATTTTCATGTTTAGCAGGATTGAGATTTTTCCGTTAACATTGTCATTTCATAAGGTACCCGAATGACAGTGCCAGCATCAGCTTACCATTGATAAATTGAGTTAAGAAAACTTGGTCTGCTATTGCGCACTCTGCCAGAAGTCCTTGGGAGACCCCTCCAAATATACCCTTCCGACACCCCTAACCTATCTCATCTAAGGACTTCCGGCAGAGTGCGCAGTGGCAGACCAAGTTTTTTTAACATAATTTGTCAATAGTAAGCTGATGCAAGCACTTTTATTCGAGTTCCTTATGATATGACAATTTTAACTGATAAAATCTGCAGAAGTTATCGAATATTTTCATATTTAGGAGGATTGTGCACAGAACAGAGACCTTCTATCCAATTGACCTATACAAATCGAATCTCCTAATCATTACGAGCATTTCATACCAAGGCACCATCAAAATCAAACCAGTGGGGAAAAGATATAGGCCAGTTTTCATACACTTTACCTACAATTTCACACTTTTGACAGGATTGTGTACAATACAGAGACCCTCCTCCTCACTGACCTATATGACTCAAAGCTCCTAGTTATGGAGAGCTTTTCATATTAAGGCGCCATCAAAATCAAACCTGGGAATAAGATATAGGCCAGTTTTCATAGACCAAACCTCCATTTCAAACTTTTGACAGGATTGCGTTCAATACTGAAACCCTCCACCCAACTGTCCTATATGACTCAAGCTCCTCATTATGGAGAGCATTTCGTATTAAGGCACCATCAAAATCAAACACGGGGTAAAAGATATAGGTCATTTTCATACACTGGACCTACAACTTCAAATGTCTGAAACACTAGGATGCGGCAAGTTTAGGCCTGGCAGACCTTGTGATCTATTGTCAGAGTGATCTTGGCGATTATGTTGTGGTGGTCGCGTCGTGGTACCCGATGAGATAGTTTAGGGGTGTCGGAAGGGCATCTTTGGAGAGGTCTGGCAAGCACTTCCGGCAGGGTGCGCAGTGGCAGACCAAGCTTTTTTTACATAATTTTTCAATGGTTAACTGATGCCAGCACTTTCATTGTGGTACCTTATGACATATTTTTTACGAAAAAATGACTCTGAAAAATATCGATTATTTTTATGTTTCGGCAGGATTGGCTCTGGCAGACCTGGGTCATACGACTTGTTTAAGTCTTGGTTAACGATCCAAACCTAGCCTATCGTGGTACCTTATGAGATAGCCACTTACCCCCTGGGCTCTCTAACTATATAGTATTCTTTGTAGAAGAGTTTGTATGGTTTTCTCAAGAAGATTGATTTGTGCTGTGCGTGCCACAGAGTACCTTTTTATCGCTGTGTTATCCATCATCATCAAATTACGCCTTGAATTACGCGGATTTTCCATCCACAAAACGAGATTTGTTTTGGATTGGACAAGTTGATCCAAGTTGGATCCAAGGCAATAAATATCCAAAGTATAGGTATAGTTAAGAATTCTCGGAAGCCCCAATTAATTGTGAGTCTAACTTCTGATTCCAGGAAACTATAACACAGTTCAGTTCCATTTTACGACTAGATACATGGTATAATTATTGACAGTTTATTTACCAAAGGTGCAAACTAAACTTTCGTGAAAAATACGAGTATCAGATCTGTTAGTTTGTGTAAATGAATGTGCCGATGCACTGCAGAATGTGCTTACAAGTTACAGAAGATAACGTTTTCCAAAAAAACATGGAATGTTCTATCAAGGTATGGTATATTACGATAACAATGCTTATAAAAACATTTACATCATCACATGACATCAGTCCATAGCAGTCCGCTGCTGGGCATACGCCTCCCACAGTGTACGCTACAAGGCATGACCTCCCATTTTCGCCATCCAGTCGCTAACAGCCGCTCTCTGTCCATCTGGCCGGAGGGCGTCCTGTGCTACGCTTTCATGGCATAAAAACATTATCAATTTACAGAATAGGCAACATAAACAATTTCACAAAATTCTTCTTCAGCGAATCGGAAGATCTTTTATTTCTTCTGGATAATTCATTTCCATATAATCTGAATCAGAACTATTCGATGTATCTGACGATTTTGTTGCATCATTCAGTTCACCTTCGGGCATAAGAAGTGCTTTTAGTTTTTCGTCCATTTGTCCATCACCGTCGTCATTTTCAGATTTTAGTTCCATATCGGGGCCTCGCATTAACTCTTTGAATGCAGCCTGATCTGAATCTAAGTCAATTTCTGTAACACCTTGGTTATCTTCCTTTGGGATTTCAACAGCCTTATACGAAACGAGCTCTTTCATTAATTCCTTTTCGACTTGCTTAATTTCTGGTTTTTCTAGTATTGAAGTCCTGATTGTTGCCGCCTCGAATTCTTCTTCATCTAACAACTCAGTGTTCTTTATTTTACCGACAATTTCTTTAATTTCTGGATTAGGAATGTCAGGTATCATGTCTTTTGGCTTTTCGTATTCTGTTTCAACATAAGTATTATCAGAAGCATTATCGTCGCTTTTAGGTCTAGGAATATCAGGTATCATGTCTTTTGGTTTTTCATACTCAATTTCCTTAAGAATAGTATCCGGGGCTCTACCCTTGCTTCTCAAACTAGGAATATGAGGTATCATGCCCGTTGGTTTTTCGTATTTTGTTTCTTCATGGATAGTATCGGGAGCTCTACCCTCGCTTCTACGTCTAGGAATATCAGGTATCGAGTCTTTTGGCTTTTCATACTTTGCTTCTGCGTTAATAAAATCAAGGGGTATATCCTCAGTTCCAAGTCTAGAATAATTAGGTATTATGTCTTTGTCTTCTATCTCACTAATAGTTTCAGATACTTTACCCGGGTTTCCAAATCCAGGAATATTAAGCACCCTGTCTTCTTCTTCTTCTGTCTCATCCGGTTTATAAGTCTGGATAATACTTGTAGTGTCGTCCACCTCGCCGTCTTCTTGGATGTGTCTAGCATAAAACAAAATATGAGTTGCAGTAAACCAACATTTAAATGAAAGATAGATATGAACTACACGGATTTGAGACCAGCATTTGAGTCAGGCAGGTCAGGTCTACCAACATTAAAAATACATTAATAACATCATGTCTATCTACGAGTTTAGCACGGCTTTATGTGCCTATAGTGTGAGTTTCTCTAGATACTTCTCATAGGTTTACCGAAAATGCTAAGCTCAACAGGTAAAACTATTTGACCTCTTCAATTTTAGATTAGCGTTTTCGGCATATGTAGTTGGTTGCTCGGTACCACGTTGTAGAGTACTCACTCGCCATCCTTCTTAGGCTGCATTCGAGCAGGTGTTTTGGGCCTTGGTTTCCTAGTCCTGATTCTTCGCTTGGTGGTGTTGAGGTACAGTCTCCTGAACAGCTCAAGGGGGCTCAACATATTCTCTTCTGGGGTAACTGGTGTGGCTGCTGGGGGGAGCGTTGCAAACGGAGAGTAAATAAATGGAGAGAGCACTGGCGCCCTGTAAAAAGAACGAAGAGTTTTCTGTACAGTGGTTTGTAGTTCCTACCTACGTCTGTCTACATTTGAAGCAGCACGAGAATTTCGACTCATTGTTGCGAGTGGCCCAGTAATACCATAATTTCGAACATCTCAAGAACAATTTGTGCCAGCAAAAGGAAATAATATTTACTCAATAATTCGGGCAGGGTTCAGACGAAACTTCTCCGGCGGCAGTTCTGGTGTTGGAAATAGGTACCCCGAACCCATCATCCTCCTGGAGTCTGGAACCGATGGCGCTCCTAGGACAGGATTGTAGTTCGGGTCTAGGATCAGTGCTATGACCTGAAAGGAAACTGCTATCAGTCAAGGCAAAGGGGTGATACTTAGTAAAATAAACTAGTTACCGTGTGGTGCAGGCTTAGAATAGCATCAGCTTATGTCTACCCGTGGATGTCCTAAAAGACGACCCTAGGGATGAATTCAGTGAGGCAGCAGCGTTCACTTTGAAAATAACACCTTGCACTACGGTCTGCCAATGCCCATTGAGTCAGGATCATGTCCAGCAGTGGACTGCTGTGGCTGTTGAAGTCTAGTTTACCGGTGTAGTGACGAGTGGTCGATTGATGGCAGCTTGGTCAATCCTCCAGCGATTAAAACGGCTCTGCAATAATCTCAGATCCTCTCTTGACACGTTGTTGATTAGTGTTGAGAGGCGAGACTGAAAACAAATAATTGATCGTTTAAAAAGGGACTTGAAACTAAAGTCGATGATGTAGACAATCGGTGGAGATGGGCAAGACACTTGGTTTGACGGAGTGACAGTCAGTGAAAAAAACGGCCACAGAGTAGTGGCCAAGAGGTGTGATGAAGTCAGTAGCGGGAAGACTCTTGTTCGTTGGTCCGAACATATCAACAAGCTTACATGACCTCACTGGACAAGGACGGCACCGGACTGTAGAGAAGATGGCTACACCTTAAAGTGCTGATGATAATGATGAAATATATTGGAAATATCTGCCTCAACCAATGAAACAGGCGTGGTGCCCATCAAATCTGCACTGGACAAGGACGGCACAGGACCGTAAGGATTTTCACTGTAGAGAAGATGGCTACACCTTACAGTGTTGATGATAATGATGAAATATCTTGGTAATATCTACCTCAACCAATGAAACAGGCGTGGTGGCCATCAAATCTGCGGCCTCGCCACGATAACGTAAATGTTGGCCGTGATATTGTCCATCGTCGGACTCCAGGATCCTGATGTCCAGTCCAAGCCCAGGGGATGGTGATGGTCTGTCAACATTTAAAACATTATTATAACCTGTAGAAGTAAGAGATTTGCTGAATTATTCTAAGAAAGTAAACAATTTTTCCTCAAGAACATTGAGGAAAAATGGGATAGCTATGGGATCTTCCATAATCACATTTCGTCCTCTGTTGGGAAAAGTTGTTTCGTTTTCACCCCTTGAATTATTTGTAGTTGTAGTAATTTTATATACCATCGACTATACATTATAAAAATGGCCACAAAATCGTATAGGTTTAAGATTTGTAAAATCAATAAGGATTATTTAATAGCAAATATGATAAGATTACGACATACTCACCCATCCAAAAGATCAGGAACCTCTTTATAATTGTTAGGTCCAATATCGTTGGAGAAAGCCGGTCTTCCTCTTTTTGCTCTCGTGAAGTTTTTCCTAAAGCGAGAATCAGGCCTTGTTGAATTACCCGAAGTCCCAAATTGAAAAGCAGATCTGGTTGAATTATTAGAAGTTCCAAATGAAGAAGCAGATCTTGTTGAATTATCAGAGGTCCCAAATGGAGAAGCAGACCTTGTTGAATTAACAAAAGTCCAAAATGGGGAAGGCCATATTGAATCATCAGAAGTCCTAAATGGAGAAGCAGATCTAGTTGAATTATCAGACGTTCCAAATGGAGAAGCAGATCTTGTTGAATTATCAAAAGTCCCAAATTGAGAAGCAGATCTTGTTGAATTATCAGAAGTTACTGGTTTGGAATCAATAGCGATTGATACTGAGAAGAGTATGGCTGTTAGTCTAACAAGGCTACGGCATGATTGCTTCATCGGTATAGACCTGCAAAAAAAAAATACAACAAAAGCGTCAAGCCAAGTAAGGATCACAAAGGTTTACCTGGAAATTGGATTTCGAAGAAAAAAATACTTAATATTCATGTAGCATTAATGTTGTTGTATAGCTTATCATTTAATTGACGTTAAATTAATTGCCAGCAACCACTCATCAATCTATCCATTTAAGGGCCCAATTTATACTGGTTTCACATACAAATAATAAGAAAAACCAATACAATATGCTCTACATGTCAACATAAATGAAAAATATTCCTTAAACTTTATTACAGAATCCTCAAATGTTAAGAATTATTTCTCAAAACCCCAGAAATCCTTTGCATACTTTCTTTTTTAATTCAAATTCCTTGTACCCTTACACAAGAGTAGGCGACATGACATTATTTCGATGTATATTGACAGCAAATCCACCGATCCATTTAAGGGGTTAAGTAATACCGGTTTTCCTAAGTATTTGTATGATAAACCAGTTTTAAATTGGTCCCTTAAGGGCAGGTGATATTGCTGGCGATAGTACATAACGTGCTCGGAATGTTGGCGGAACAGCATAGTTATTAAAGAAACAAAAATCTGACGGTAATCTCAAAATTGTGCGTTTAAAAGCCGCCAGTTTGAATTTATGAAACTTTAATATAGCAAGTGTCACTCGCGCTGCAAACACGAATCTAACGACACCTCATATGTCCACATATGCCCAGCCTTTCGGGCTGTAGCCCATGTAAAAATTTATTTGTCCACATACATACATACTCTCGAAATACATAACCCTCGTTCTGAGGCAGTCGGGTAAATAAAACGTAATGCGTCTCTGGCATCCAAAATCAGCCCTTACAGTAAACAGTGCCTTTCTGTGGCAAATATTTGCACTATTTCGCGAATAAACTAACATAAGACAAGTTTGAAGATGGTCTCGTGAATCGCATTTTCTTCCGATCAGAATGTCGCATTGTGGTAGATTTTCGTCGCTTACATTTTCAGAAAGATTTGTGAAGAAATCCAAGAAGACAACTACAACACTGTTTTCCCACAATTACCATTGATGACATACATACACACCTAAGATACACACACATATAGCTATACAAACACATATATTATCACGCCTTTATCCTTTTCGGGGTAGGCAGAGCGTGGGTGCTATCGTCACGTCTGACAAAAATTGGATTGCCTTATACGACACCTGCGACGTTATTCTAAACCAGTTTCACACAGCGTTTTAAAGTACACGAGAAAATGTGTACTGTACCTAGACATAGGAAAGGAGCCAACTCGCAGCTTCACGTTTCCGGAAAGCATCGAGCAAGGACGGGCCTGCCGACGGGCCGGAACGGGACGGAAGATGAGCGTTGCTCGGAGACGGAAAGTAAAGATTATAAGTTAACGTCAAAAAAGTAAATTTTGCAAATCGAGCTAGAAAGCAGAACTTGGGCATAAAAGTACTACATAATCCACTGATCGAAACTAGGGGTGGTACCAAGACGACAAAAGTAACTCGAGTGAGTGCTCCCTTTACACCACCCCTGGTTTTGAGCTGTAGGCTAAGAAGTACCTTCGTACCATATTTCAGCTTTCTAGCTCTATGTGAGAAAGTTCGATGGCTAACCCCGCTACAAGAGGAAACAACTCGGAGCTTCCCGTTCCCGGAAAATAACGCCAGCTGACTCCGTTATTGGTATTCATGACAGTTGTTCTAGGTGTAACTTTTATCACGTAACTACGTTTCAGTTCCCAGGGTGATTTTGCAGGAGAAACAGATGAATCGATCGGAAAATTTATTCATACACACATCACGCCTTTATAACTTGGTCGAAAGGCAGAGCGTTAGCGGGCGTAAATACACAGTCTGACAAAAAGGTATTGACGGAAAACAAATGAAGTGACTTTATTCTAAGCCAGAATCACACAGCGTTTTGAAATACATGAGATAGTGTGAACTCTTCCCGTAGATGGTGGGGAGGTCAACGTCAAAAAAGAGGAACTGTCAGGACTACGTTCTTTAAATCGTGTATAGATGGTGCGTTGCAATATGAGGGACCACAGATCACTTATATTAAGAGTATTACAAACTTTTAAGTTATGAACTTTTTGAATTATTAACACTATGGGCCGGTCAAAGAGTTTACATTGTAATAATACAAAAGAATTTGTAAATTAAGGAAGTAGGTATCTAAACAACGAAATATGTAACTACGAGTGTATGAGGGCATCCAATTCCATCTTATTAGACATTTACAAACAGTAGTGGACAGTTCTCAAAAAATTGGCCGCAAGATTTCATTTTTGCGTGTTTTTAAAAAGTTCGTGTTTTCGCGAAAAAAAATATCTTGCTAGCTAGATTAATGGTTCCTTATTACATATTTAGTGGAGGGAAGCAATTTTTTTCATTACTTTAGGAAATATGGGCAATCTAAATTACGAGGGGAGCAGGTGAACGACAATGTCGCCAGGTTAAAGACAATAGGTGCAGGTTAACGACATTTTAGTACAAATTTACTAAGTAACGTCAGCAGGTTAACGACGACGGGTACGGGCTGTAATTTCTCAGCAATAAAAGTACAAATTACTTAATCATTTAGTAACTTAAATTCGTACAGCACACATATGATCATTTTTGCACTTCAACTAAATCAAACTTTTAATAAGTATAATAAAGTATCTCTATGAACAATTCAATGTTTTTTAGAAAAATCCTGCTAAAATTATTGTTTAATAAATCTAGGACTACTTTTATCAAATTGGTAAAATATTAAGCTATGAATTAGATCATTTATTTTATATTATTAATTACACATTTGTATGATAATTGTCGCTAACCTGCTATTTGGCCGTTCACCTGCATTTTTGAGACAGGTGAACGACCGGCAGGTTAACGACTAAATAGCAGTTATTTCGTCATCACAGGAAAACCATTTTGTACAAGGATTGCTCACTTAGACACATTAAAGCAAACACTAGTTTACACATTATAACTTGAAATGAGTGCAACGGGTAGCATAGTTTTTTACATAAAAGAGGCATAAAAACGACTACTTACCCGTTACAAACTCCAGAATCAGATATATAGCTCGCCTTTTCTCTGGAAACTGAACAACTGACAAGGCCTTCTCTCAGCTGATGTTTGCTAGTGAATGGCTGGTTCGGGTGTTGCAGAGTGAGACGGGAGAGGTGAAGTGGTACCCGCGGTAAGATCGTGTTTTCACATTTGCAGATTAACGACAAAAAAGTTCGTACAAAACTTTAAATTGTATTTTATGTTATGAATAATGAATATTAGGTTATTATATTGTGTGATTCTTCTCCTATGGATATACGTTAATAGAAACGTTTGGTAGAATATTAAATTTTTGCGCATTAATATATTTTTTTAATGCTTAAACTTAAGCACATCGTGAAAAGACACGCAGGTTAGCGACCAAATATACGTAAAAATCAGTTTAAAAGTATATAATATACCTCGAGTGATATTTTATACACATGGCCTTTGTGCAAAAACTGTGTTTAAAAACGAATATGGCAAAAGTTATCAGCTGGGTGCATAAATATAAAAAATATCTAACGTAAACTGATGCACAGGTTGTGCGGCCAATTTTTTGAGAAATGGCCTAGTAGGTAATAGTGATTTTGCTAACATTTTCTTATCTTTAGCTTTACAAATTTTACCAAAGTTTGAACTGTGTAGTCTTCTCAGCCTTTCTTTTTTCCACTTTTTGTTATTATTTCTTGTGGTCGCCTCTAGTTCGAGCTGTGCTTCAGGGGACAAGAGCAACTCTTTCAAAAAACGATCTTCCTCGGATTTTTCCATGTAATCATGGTCATGAAATATAGCTTTTTTATTTGCTGGCGTGGCTATTTGTAGTATAAGCATTGGGGATCCTTGAAGGGCCGAAAAATTTATACAATGGGTTTTAAAAAACTCTATATATTTTTCATCATTGCAATTAGCAACTGGTCTGGGATCAAAATTAATAATTTTTTTGTGATTGCGGTCCTGAATTTTCATTTTGAAATCCTCCGCCTTTACAGGGCCACCTTTGTAAAATTCCGCAGGATGATGAAAAGTTTGTAAGTGCGCCGTACAGCTTGAGCGCACGTTGAGGATTTTTCGTGATGTAAAATCAATCATGCCGTATAGCACCGCCACAACATGTTTACATGTTGCATGAGGTCCTACGCCAGCAGCACACTCGCACTGTGTTTCGGTAATAGTGTGTGCTTCATATTTTATTAGTACATTGTAAATAATTGTAATGTACGTTTTTTTTCATCTCTGCTGCACATTGTGATGATATGAAATGGTGCGTCTCCTGACAAGCAACACGGAAAGTCAGTAAAAAATAATCCCTATACATGTTGGCTGCATGTATTTTATCATCTGAACAAAATGTTTCTAGATCTGAATTGTCCAAAACGGGCAAGAATATATCAGTATTAACGTCTTGAAAAAGTTTGGCATCAGGAGCTTGTATTTTGTAGGACGATTCTGGGTTGTTGACAATGTCCCCGAAAAGTTTGTCATAATCTTCAAGCCTGAAATATATAAAAAATTAAGTATTTTTAATTGATATCCCCCAAAGAGACTTTATACTATTGTTAGAGCAACGGATGGCTGAAAATAATCGATAGAATCAACAGATAGCTTTAAATAATACTGTAAATACCTTGAAATCTGTTGAGACACAGATAAAAATATTTATGCATCTTACAGGGTTATATTTTCAGTATATATGGCGAGTGTGGATGGGAATATTGGGTGGGGAAGACCTACGCGAACGTACCTGGTTTTCCTAAGGTCAAGGGTACCCTAAACTGACGAGCGAGCTTGAAAAAAATTATGAATGTTGAAGAAGCGAAAGAGGTGTGTCAGGATCGTAGCAAGTGGAAAAATCTAAACTCTGCCTACCCTTACGGGAAAGAGGCGTGATGTATTATGTATGTACGTATTTATTCAGTAAAACTAACTAATTATACTTTGTCAGAAGTGATGGAAGCAGCATCTGCCTAACGCGAAAGGCATAAAGATGTGATTAAATGTATGTAAGTATTTATATTAACAGAGATAGGTTTGAAATACTAGGTACTAGACTTATACATAAAGAACATTTGTTAAGTAGTCAACACTAAATATCTCTTTCCACGACAGCCTCTTTGAGACTGTCGCCTAAACTTACCCAGCACTGTTTTATGGGTCCAAGGGGCAGGTCATTTATTAACAGTTTACCATACATACGATACAATAAAAGTTATTCAAAGTCCATATTTACGGGTATATACTGGGTTATTTTTTAGTCAGTGCGCAAACTTTGCAGGGTGTTTCTATTTGTGATTCTGAACAACTTTTATTATGGGACCACCTGCGAATTCCCAAAAAAACATTTAGATGTTCCATAGAAAAATTCATACCTACTCGGCAAAAATGTATGGAAAAACCAAAATTTTTTTTAGATTTCGCAGGTGGCCCAATAGTAAAAGTTGCTCAGAATCACGAGTAGGAACATCCTGCAAAGTTTGCGCACTGACTAAAAAATAACCCAGTATTATTATTCATAATTTTAAATGGTTGTGTTCCTACCGACTAAATTCTCCCTGCATTGTATAAAGTTTAGTTGAAAAATTTATCACCTAACCATGTTGTATGGATAAAATCTTCTTACCTTTGAACCAGTGTGGCTTTTTTCCCTGTTCGCTTTGCATTGCGCTTTTCTAGCTCTGCTTTCAGCGCTGGAAGTGACCAAGAACTGTAATTCTTGCTCATATTTAGTCTTCATGTATGGAAGAAACAGGAGATCAATAAATCGCAATTTCGAAATTTTTTTACCATCGAAACTATTAAAACTTAAGGCAGAGCCCTCAGAGCCTTTATAAATAGACAGGCCATAGTAAACAGACACGTCTTGACATTATAATCTTTAAGAAACTAACTTTAAAATCAGTCAGTCTTTACCAAAAAGTTTTATATCAAATAAAACCCTTTTATTCAGCATCCTATCAGTGTTCATAATAAAAGTTAATAACTAAAAAGTTTGTAATGTAAGTATAAAGTTTGTAAATAATCTGTGGTCCCTCATATTGCAACGCGCCATCTGTACACGATTTAAAGAACGTAGTCCTGACAGTTTCTCCTCCGGCCTCATTTTGCAAATTGAGCTAGAAAGCTGAACTAGACGAGATAAAGAATGTAAACAAATCAGAAAGAGACAACTGATATTAAACCATATGACAGATGGTAATAGCTGTCACCGAGTCTTATTAAAATTGTTTACATTATTTATTTCGTTTCGTTGGCCTTACTTGACTTAACCCACTGATCAAAATTGGGGAAGGTACCAAGAAGAGAAAATTGAAGGAAGTTGGTGCTCCGTGCTCCCTAGGCACCACCCCTAGTTTTGATCTGTAGGATATGAAGTACCTTCATGCCGTACTTCAGGTTTCTAGCTCTATGTGAGAAAATTCGATGGCTATCCTCACCGCTAAAAGAGGAAACAACTCGGAGCTTCCCGTTCCCGGAAAGTAACGCCGGCCGACTCCGATGTTGGTATTCATGTCATGACAGTTGTTCTAGGTTATTATTGTAACTTTTATCGCGTAATAACTTTATGCTCCCAGGGTGGCTTTGCGCGGGAAACGAGATGAATCGGACGGAAAAAAAATTATACCTACACACATTACGCATTTATAACATGGTCGGTAAGCAGAGCGTTAGCGGTCATAAAAATACGGTCGCTATCACCATGTCTCACAAATATTGACGGGAAAGAAATGAAGTGACGTTATTCTCAGCCAGTATCACATAGCATTTCAAAATACACGAGAAAGTTTGAACTCTACCTAGACATAGGAAAGAAAACAACTCGGAGCTTCCCGTTCCCGGAAAGTAATGCCGTACTAGTTTTCAGCTCCCAGGGTGGCTTTGCGAGGGAAACGAGATGAATTGGACGGAAAATTATTCATGAACACATCACGCATTTATAACTTGGTCGGTAGGCAGATCGTCAGCGCTCGTAAAAATACAGTCGCTATCGCCATATCGACTGTTTTAATTTCAAATGTCGTAAGGGACAAACCCCTACTTTTCAGGAGAGCAAAAAAACGATTTCCAACATTTCGATTCATATAACTTTTTCAAATCTCATCCGATTTAAATGATTCTTAGACAAAAAAGTATTGAAATTACGATATCTTTCAGAATAAATAGTCTAATTAACGATTATTTCAGTAGTTTTAAAGATTGCGTCCCTTACGACACGATTTTTTAGTCAAAGTGTCCTTTACGACATTTTGAGTGCTAAGGATGCCTTTTACTACAATGGCATTACGTACAGAAATGAAAGTCATTTTGTAGTAACTAAGGCTCTATCTTATTGATATATTTTTTTTGTGTGTTGTTAAGCACCGTGAATTTGTAAGAAAGCTATAAGTAAGTACTTGATAATTGTCGTAACTCACGTACAGATTATAAATTTGCCAAGAAATTACTGTAATAAAACCTTCCGTTTAGCATTGAACTATTAATTATTTGTGGGGGTTTTCGTAGGAAGTAGGTATTTTCTTACAGTAAAATGTTGCTCAATTAAGTTTAGGTTCTAATTGAAGATTAAGTATTTTTGCAAAAAGAAAGAGATATTAATTTTGCTTCTATTTTATAAAATTTTAACAAGATGAATTTAGTAAGATTACAAGAGTTACAAATCACTTTTTACTTTAGTCAAAGAGTTACTAATTTCAGATGTCTTAATCCCTAAGCTAAACTGAGCAGTACTTAATCGCGTAACAATTTTGTAACAATCAGAATACTACTTATCTACGTACCGTGGCGGTTCCACTCAGGTTTGCATAAGACATTATAATAATATTTTTATACGTTAATACTTTTTCGTTAGTTATTATCTCAAATCTAGGATTTGATTAAAACAATTAGATTTATTAAAAGTTCTCTTTGTTAAAAAAACACAAACGTCTTTCACAAACGTTGCGTGATCATGGCATGCTATGAGTGGCGTTCCACAAATAATGTTTTTCATGATCCCTTACATTGACAATCTCGCGGAATGGTGCAATGTCATGTCATAATTAGCCTGGTAGCGTATGTTGATACTAGCTAACTATTTTATTTTTAAAGATAGTGTTATACATTTTTCTTTTAAGCACAATCTAGTATAGTAAGAAGAAAAATACAAAAAAACCTTTATAAAAAAAATCAAATCACAATTTGCAAATATAGGAATCATCATTATAATTATAATTAATGAAGGTAATGCAGTTTTAAAGTAGGTAAAAAAATTTGTTCAATAATAGAATTACCTACCATCTTAATTTGAATAATGTACTTACATTGAAAACAGTTATCAAAGCATTTATCTAAACCTTAGCTGTTACCTACGTCACATGATATCAAGATAAAACGCATGGCAGCAGGTCGGAAAGGTTGCGCTAAGCAAGAATCAGAACCCGGAGTTATCCGGTATTCATATAGTACGTGATATGACATCGTTACAAAACTAATGGCAGCTTTTAGAGCTTTATTAGTAGAGAAAATAATTATTAGTCTGCCTTACCTTAAATTGTCGGAAATTCTTGGCAGATGGTTTTAAAAACTGTGAGAGTAAACATTCAATCAATAAAGACTGTTTAAAATATGTCATGAGACATTGTTTTTAATAGGTAGCATTTCTTTTTAAAGAGCTAGACTTATAATTTATGCATCCAGTTGCATTTCTATGGCAGGTAAGACCTGGGTGTCTGGTTTTTTATATGTCCCACTGCCATCGCTATCATGCAGATGATGATTTTGAAGTCTTCAATGAAAACAACAAAAAGCAGTTTTTTTGCCTGATGTTATAAGATTTTGGCTTTCCTTTAAAGGCTGCCAGCAGGTGAGCATGGTCGTGCACTGACGCGTAACACTAGTAGATCCAAATTAAGATATTCTTTTATGAAGAAGTTTATTTCATCCCATTGACCCATCCTAGAGTGCCAAAAGAACGTTTAAAATATAGCGGGAATTTAAAAAAAATGTGGCAAAGCGTGCGATGCTTGCATCGCGTCTTTGTCCAACTCGCACGTTACACATTTTAAGTATTGAACCGGGTCTATCGCGATAATATTTAGGTTGTAAAATATACCTAAATATTATCGCGATAGACCCGGTTCAATACTTAAAATGTGTGAAAACAATTGCGAGTGCTTCAAAAGTTATATCGCACGTTACAGTTTGTTATGCCAAATGGTGAAAAGGATAATGGGTAGTTGAAGGTTTATCCCTGCGGGTGTTGAAGGGAAGATCACTAGATGAGATGGACTTCTACTTATTTACTGCCTCCTTAAGGAAAGTGACATTAGAACATCGCATATGTAATAACTGTGTAGTAAAGGGATTTTCTTGAGATCGAAACCGTAAAAATGTTGTAACAGACTCTTTTATGAAAAAAATAATGTCGTAAAAGGCACAGAATTTTCCAATTGTTTCAAAGAAGTGTTGTTGTAAAGGAATTTTCCCGAGATCTAAATCGTAAAAATGTTGTAAAGGACGTTTCAATAACAAAATTTATGTCGTAAGTGACATCAATCATTTCAAATGTTTTATGGAAGTAATGTTGTAAATAACATACTGCTTCTATCCGTTGGTAATTGCGACATTTTCAGCCAGAAGCTTTTTAGTTTTTGTTTTGAATTATGTTGTATAAGAAATTCATAATTGTAAAAAGCCTTTACAGCGTACCCCACCATATGTTATACATAATTTGTGGTAACTTACTACAATTTTCTATCCAAGATCTTGACTTACTACAAAGTGTTTTTGCTTATAACTCCTTAATTTTTCGAGATATCGCTGCGTGGATACGACAGATCGATAGAGAATAAAAAACTACATATTCTGAGCCTTTGATGTCCCTTACGACAAAATGTCCCTTACGACATTTGAAATTAAAACAGTCGATATCTGATACTGAAGTGATAAATATTGGTAGAAAACGAATAAAGTGACGTTATTCTATGCCAGTATCACATAGCATTTCAAAAAAATACACGAGAAAGTTTAAACTCTACCCAGAGTCCTAGACATAGGATAGGAAACAACTCGGAGCTTCCCGTTCCCGGAAAATAACGCCGGCTGACTCCGGTGTTGGTAGTCATGACAGTTGTTCCAGGTTTTTAATGTAACTTTTATCACGTAACTACGTTTCAGTTCCCATGGTGGTTTTGCACGGAAAACGAGATGAATCGATCGGAAAATTTATTCATGCACACATCACGCCTTATAACTTGGTATGCAGAGCGTTAGTGCTCTTAAAAACACAGTCGCTATCACCGTAATGTCTGAAGTGTGAACTTTACCTAAACAACATAGATAGTGGAGTGGTTAACGTCAAAAAAGAATTACAATTTTGAAAATCAAGCCAGAATGCTGAACTTGGGCATGAATGTACTACATAACCCACTAATCAACATTTGGACCTCCCATACAAAATTGCCGATCAGCTGATTGATTTACTATGGGAAGACCACATTTTTTTTCCACATTTCGACCCATGTTCTATAGGGAAAGTTGTTCAGTTTCATGAGTACCTTAACCTCCTTTCGGCTTGTTATACCCTTTCTGTTATTCCCTCTATGTGAGAAGTTCGACGGCCAACCTCCCGCTAAAAGAGGAAACAACTCGGAGCTTCCCGTTCCCGGAAAATAACGCCAGCTAACTCCAGTGTTGGTATTCATGACAGTTGTTCTAGGTTTTTAATGTAACTTTTATCACGTTTCAGCTCCCAGGGTGGTTTTGCACGAGAAACGAGATGAATCGATAGGAAAATTTATTCATACACACATCACGCTTTTAAAACTTGATCGGTAGGCAGAGCATTAGCGGTCGCAAAAATACAGTCTGACAAATAGGCATCGACGGGAAACAAATGAAGTGACTTTACTCTAAGCCTTACCCTAAGCCACAATCACACAGTGTTTTAAAATACATGAGAAAGTGTGAACTCTACCTAAACATAGGAGTGATTAACGTCAAAAAAGAGTTACAATTTTGCAAACCGAGTTAGCAGAACTTGGGCATGACGGTACTACATAACCCACTGATCAAAACTGGGGAAGGTATCAAGACGAGAAAAGTGAAGGAAGTTGGTGCTCCTTTTGCATCACTCCTAGGTTATGAAGTACCTTCATACCATATTTCAGCTTTTTAGCTCTATGTGACTCTATGCTCAAGACCGCGTGGGTTTCCACATGCTGACCTCCAAACTTCAATTGAAGATGGCACCTCAAGATGATGAGCTCTATGTGAGAAGTTCGATAGCTAACCTCCCCGCTAACAACTCGAAGCTTCCCGTTCCCGGAAAGTACCGCCGGATGACTCCCGTGTTGGTATTCATGACAGTTGTTCCAGGTTATTATTGTAACTTTTATCACGTAACTACTTTTCAGCTCCCAGAGTGGCTTTGCACAGGAAACGAGATGAATCGGATTGATAATTTATTCATACACACTTCACGCCTTTATAACTTAGTCAGCAGGCAGAGCGTTAGGGGTCGGTCACAGCATTCTAAATACACGAGAAAGTTTGAACTCTACCTAGATATAGGCTTCCGGCTCGAAGCTTCCCGTTCCCGGAAAGTAACGCCGGCTAACTCCGGTGTAGGTATTCATGACAGTTGTTCTAGGTTATTATTGTAACTTTTATCGCGTAACTACTTTTCAGCTCCCAGGGTGGTTTTGCACGGGAAACGAGATGAATCGGACTGAAAATGTATTCATGAACACATCACGCATTTATAACTTGGTCGGTAGGCAGAGCGTTAGCGGTCGAAAAATACGGTCAAATATTGGCGGGAAACAGATGAAGTGACGTTATTCCAAGCCAGTGTCACACAGCATTTTAAAACACACAAGAAAGTTTGAACTCTACCTAGACATAGGATAGGAAACAACTCGAAGCTTCCCGTTCCCGGAAAGTAACGTCGGTTGACTCCGTTGTTAGTATTCATGACAGTTGTTCTAGGTTATTATTGTAACTTTTATCACGTAACTAGTTTTCAGTTCCCATGGTGGCTTTGCACGGGAAACGAGATGAACCGGGCAAAACAAATGTATTAACACTTACCTACCTAAGTACGTACATACACACATCACGCCTTTTATCCCGTGTTTCATAGGCAGAGCATCAACGGCACCCAGATGGCCCTGCAAATATGAGGTGAAATTTTACTAGTGACCGATAGCGAAAACTCAGAACCAGCTGGTGATAAGGAACAACTTTCCCCAAAAAACATAGACCGAAATATAAAAAAATTTTGGACCTCCTATACAAAATTGCCGATCAGCTGATTTGAGTTACTATGGGAGGTCAAATTCTTTTTTTGTATTTCCACCTATTTTCCTTGGGGAAAGTTGTTCCTTATCACAAGCCGGTTCTAAGTTTTTAATATCGATCACTAGTAAAATTTCACCGTATACAGGGAGTAACAGAAAGGGCATAACAAGCCGAAAGGAGGTCAAGGTACTCATGAAACTGAACAACTTTCCCCATGGAACATGGCTCGAAATCATCATCATCATCATTGGCCGCATACGTCTGTGACAGACGATTTATTCAGTGACTGAGGCAAGATTTTTCATGGCTGTATAAGCCGATACGGGAGCGGCATGACTTTCCGCACGCTCTACAAACGAAGGTGGAATTGGAGACTGGAACATGCATGTTTAGATGTCGTCTTTGCCTTTTGTTTGCGAGACCAGTACAGCGAACCAGGCATCATCGTGAGCTATGCCCATCAAACACACACTTTCTCCATACATCCCTGTGCTCAGCAAGCTTCTCCCAGCTTTGAAAAGCTGTCAAACGCAGCCATGTCCCGCTTGGCGTAATCTTTGAAACCAGTCTTTCAAATGAAATAAAATATTGGACCTCCCATACAAAATTGCCGATCAGCTGATTGATTTACTATGGAAGGTCCAATTTTTTTTTTTAAATTTCGACCCATGTTTCGTGGGGAAAGTTGTTCAGTTTCATGAGTACCTAGGCCTCCTTTCAGCTTGTTATACCCTTTCTGTTACTCCCTGTATAGGGTTACATTTAATTAAGTACAAATCTCTTGAGGGTGTTGTCTACTCACAAAACTGAACAACTTTTGTTAGAAACTTTTCTTCGAAATATGACATTAACACGTTGGGAAAATGGCAACCCTAGTTTAAGGGGTGCAACTCAACGCTTGCCAGGTTTAAACTTTCAATAATCAATATCCATTCCGTGGACACATCCGATGCAAAGACATTGATAGATTAAAACGCTACCGAATAATCCCACCGGTACAGTGCACCGCAACGTATTTTGCAATGCTATTCGCAAAGTATTTACCCGACTGTCTCAGAAGGAGAGTTATGTTTTCGAGAGTATGTATGTACCTACAGTACGGCCATTTGCATAGACCATACTTATTAGACAGTCAAACCCATAACAGAAAATGCCATATCAATAAAAAAAAATAAACCTTATGTCACAGAACTAATATGATTTTAACAGCTGTCAAATATGGCCTAATTGCACGGCCGTACTGTAGATATGTGCATATGTATTTAAAAATATGGGTATTTATGCAAATTTGGGCAAATAATTCTTTTCACGGGCTACAGCCAAAACGAAAGACGAATTTTGACATATGAGGTGTGCTTGGATAGTCTTACCAACGCTAGTGACACGGGTTGTATTGAGATTTCCTAAATTCAAAATGGCGCATTTTAAACGCAAAAAATAACTTCGAAATTACAGCAGTCGGGTATTAGTTTTTTTTTTATAATTATGTTTGTTTGCAATGTTATTCGCAATGCACACCAATGTGGTTATAATCGGCTAATGTGTAGTTATCTCTGTGGATTATCTATGTTCATTAGGCTGATACATGATGCAATGCAATCAATGTTCCTAGGATTGTATACCTGTAAAGTACGGCCGCTCGAACAGGCCATCTTTGACAGCTGTAAAGAACATACTAGAAGGCATGTCAATAAAGTAAGGCTAACGTCAGACTAGTGGCGCCCCCAAACAGGAAAAAATCCTTAGCTGAACACGCTGGTCATCTTGAGGCCAACGTATGAATTACCGACAATAACTAACCACAGTTAATATTTAAATCTAATAAAATAAATAAAAATTGGTTTCCATGAGTTATGTATGTCAAAATTGCTACTGATTCTAAAAATTCTTCGTTGTTAGTTATTATCGTTAATTCATAATGTGGTTTCCCAATCACTTGCGTTTTCAGTCAGTGAATTTTTCTCACTGAGCGGCGCTAGTGTCGCCAACGTTGAGTCTTAAGTCATTAACATGATTTTGACAGCCTTGACGGCTATGCTATGAACGGGCGAACTGTAAGTAGATAAACTAGTTTGGGGATCATTAGAATCTGATAGGTTGCATTCACAATACATTCTAAGGCGCAAGCTCCACAGAAGAGACGTGAGACGTGACGCAGAGACGCAACATCGCGACGCTTGAAACCGTTTCTATAACTTATAAAATGTAAGAAACAGAAGAGACAAACTACACACGTGAGACACGTTGATGACGGCTGACGATCACTTATCTGTCAGATGCCATCCCGCGCGTCACGTCGCATGTCTTCTCTGTGTAGCATGCGCACAAGCCGTATATTTTTCGCGAATCAACGATGTAAAAAGTATAACTATCCCAGTGGGCAGACCACTTCAATGTCATCATCTGCTTGCCCTTATCCCAAGCTGGTTGGGTTTGGCGCAGCAGCGTGTAGTATAGGTATGGAATCTTTGGGAATGCTATTGTAGGTAGATATCACCTACCACCATGCGGTTGACCATAGTCGATAGATATTCAGCCTAGGTCTAGAACTGTACGTCGCCTTTTATAATACACTCTGAATGGACTAGGGGTGGCAATACGCCAGCAATGTTATTTTCATTACGGATGACACACTTCATGAAATTCAGCCACCGAATTTCGGTCGGGTAATTTCGGTCGTAGTGTGTCTACACACTAAGAATACTGAATATTGAAGGCAGACCACTTCAATAGACCGCCGCTATCTACTTATAAGCTGACGGGACCTCACTGGACTTCAACAATGGAGTTACCTCATCTAGAAACTTTTTGGTGTCACTCTCGTAGCTCCTATTCTCAGCTACTTATCTTCACAAGAGATTCGAGACCGTAGGGCTAGCACACGATAGTTATGTAAAGGGTATGCTACACATTATACTGGGTATAAGTTTTAAGGTTTTCGCGGTTGTTCACAACACTTAAAATATCGAGGTAAGCAAAAATCCAATCACGGTAATAATCCCGTTTTAAACAATGATTTAAGTATGATACTGTGTGTTTAGAACTCCCATAGAAAATGTACCAGCCGACCGAGTCAATTTGTATCAAATGGTCTTAATTATTTTTCAGATTTTTATTTTCCATGGGAAAAGTTGTTTAGTTTCATGAGTGAGTACCTTAACCTTCTTTCGGCTTTATTTGTTAAGTATTTTGTAACATGTTACTTTGATTATTTTTTTGGTTCATGTTTTGGTCTGTATGAAATAGGTTATTCATTTTTTAGGGTTTCGTAGTCTACTAGAAACCCTTATAGTTTCGTCATGTCTGTCTGTCTGTCTGTCTGTCTGTCTGTCTGTCTGTCTGTCTGTCTGTCTGTATGCCGCGCCCTCATATCTTCGTCAGTTTTAGAGCTATCAACATGAAATTTGGTGAGAAGATAGATCGTGTTGACCCAAATATAGAAATGTTAAGAAAAAAGTATTTTAAATGTTTTTTGGACCCCCTCCCATATAAGTGAAAGGGGGGCAAAAATTATTTTTTTCTTCTGTAATATTGAGTAGGGTATCGTTGAATAGGTCTTTTAAAATTAAGGGGAGGTTTTTTTGAAACAAAATCACTAAAATGTTTCTGTCACGAGATATTTGCTTTTAAAAAGGGCGTTTTTGACCCATAATTTGTTCCAGCTGTAACTTCTAAAGTATAAACGCTAAAAATTTGAAATAAATATGGAACATAGCTTACTGTCTGAAGTTACAATGAAAACTATAACGGATATCGTACCCTTAAAGGTTCCAGAAAAAAATGAGTTTTTCTGTTTGCGGTTGGTCATCATACTGCTGCTAACAAACCAGCAACAAACTTAAGTTTGTAATGCTGAAAAACCTGATATTTAAACGTTGACTACGAAACCCTATTTGTGGGCGTGTCTGACACGCTCTTGGCCGCTTTTTGTTTTTAAAGTCGCCCACTTTCCTCTTTTCCCAGAAAAACACTGTTTCAGTCATGTTTGAGTGTTAAGGGCATGTTTTAATATTTCACCGTCCGCCGCCTGCCCTGAGGCCAACTCGGCTATGTATGCTTTATTACCCGACTGCCTCGGAAAGAGGGTTATGTTTTTCGAGAGTATGTATGAATTTTCCGTGTACGGCTTAGAATAGCATCTCCCCATTTCTTTCCTGTGGGTGTTGAAAGAAGCGACTAAGGGACTCGAGGGTTTCATGAGTGTTGCAATTATAGGCGACAGACTGACAACCTGTCACGATAGTGATACACGTTAATAGCTAAAACAGCCCTCAAATATTTGTCAGACGTGGCGATAACGACCGTGTCTTTGGAGCCGTTGACGCTCTGCCTACCCCGGAAGGGATAAAGGCGAGATTTTGTTTGTATCTATGAATGGGTACAAAGTACAGCCCAAACGACTACTTGATGTTGATGCTGGTATGAGGTGTCGTTAGGCGCTAACTCCACCGGTGAGACGTAAGCCATGAGACGGACACGTGAGACGTGCAACACCGCGACGCTAAACCATTTCCATATAAAATGTATGAAACGCAAAAGACGCCGTCTACACACGTGAGACGCGCGTCGCATCGATGACGGCCGACAATCACCTGTTAGACAGACGTCATCTTACGTCTCGCGTCGCATGAGTATAAAAACTGCACCTTAAATTCGTCACAGCAGTGCAATTAACACCGGCTTTATTAAACTGACATAAATTCAAAATGGCGGATTTTAAACGCATAATAACTTCAAATTTACTGCCGTCGGGTTTTCGTTTTTTTGATAATTATGCTTGTTTATGTAACCTTTCCCTTTGCTTTGACGAATATACACGTATGAAGGTCACTGTATGTTGCGGTCACTTTTGTGAGGGCTATAAGGTCATTACTTATTTAGGTATAGGCTTATGGGCTACGCGAAAACTCTCACGAACCTACCATTACGAATTGATATTTGCTTTTGACATCAAAAATTTACGAGTCATCCGGTTGTTCCAGCAGGCAATAATGAAACTGGAGACTCTTTAGTTTAATGTACTGTGGGGCGGTGGGGCTATCTGCGAAACTACGAGCTAGAATAGATGCCTAGAATAACCAGTTTGAATACATGCCCTTTTGCTGTATGTATCTAATTGAGTATTAACAACAGAGTACCCTACGCTAACCAACACACAAGTGTCAAGTACACAACCTACCCCTTGAAGAGATCACACAATACATTTTTTCTTATAAGCTGCTTACGAAAACCAGTTTGAGTTGGCTACCGCCATGATGGGCTGTTTTAGTCACAAAAAATCTACATCACAAAATCATTGATCACGAATTGCACACACGAAATATGAATAAAACCTTGAACCACCTATAATATTTCCACAGCATAAAAACCAAAACTGAATGCACTAAAACGTTTGCGGATTCACATATGAAAAGCGGCAATCAAAAACTTATTAACCGATCGAGCGCCGAGGCGAGCTGGTGCCGGATGAAAACGCGCCGAGAACTGTGTCAACTATACACACTACTCAAGTGTGATCCGAGTACACACGATATTATGTTGCACTAACTAAAGACTACACAAGAGCACTCCGAACGAATCGAAACCACAAATTAGGAAAACAGCGCGCGTGGCGTCAATACAGATGGCTCACTCAGGACTAGTGACGATTTTGACTCTTATTGACTTGAACTGGAAATAGCTGGTATCTCAGGAGAACTCAAGGTAACTAATAAGCTGGTTGTCATGAACGTCATATTTCTTAGATTAAAATTAATCACAAATTCACATATGAGAAGCGGCAATCAAAAACCTATTAACCGATCGAGCGCCGAGGTGGGCTGGTGCCGGATGAAAACGCGCCGAGAACTGTGTCAACTATACACACCACTCAAGTGTGGGATCTGAATCATCCGAGTACACACAGAATGATGTTGAGTAGGTATTCCAAAGAATTCAAACAATTCAAAATATGAATAAAGTTAAAAATACAAAATAACAGTCTTGAGGCAGTCGGGTAAAAATAGCGGAACATAGGTACATAAGTGTATTGCAATTTTAGGCGACAGGCTGACAACCTATCTTATACACAGTCATCTGAATGACTCTCAAACTATAATCAGACGTGGTGTAAATGGCCGTTTTTCACAGCCGTTTGCGATCTGCCTACCCCGCAAGAGATTAGCCTATGCACTCATTTTCTCATTGCAAGTTGGAAAACTGGAATATACTTACCTAACAACACCAGCACGTATCTATTGGAAAAGAAACTATCACAAAACATCTACATAAAAATCATTGATCACAAATTGCACGCACGAAATATAAATAAAACCGTGAGCATCTATAATATTTTCCGCAGCATAAAAACCAAAACTGAATGCACTAAAACGTTTGCGGATTCACATATGAAAAGCGGCAATCAAAAACCTATTAACCGATCGAGCGCCGAGGTGAGCTGGTGCCGGATGAAAACGCGCCGAGAACTCTAGCGTGTAAACCAAAAACACTGTATGTTGGAGCACCTAAGTTTTGAGAAAATGAGCAAAAACGTTTTTTATTGAAATTTGCTTTTTTTATGAATAACTTAAAACGTTTGAACTTTTTTATGACTTGAACTAATGGATATTGTTAATGCCTAACCAGCCATTCCAATTTTACACAAAAAAAACATTAAACAAACAGAAATATAATGCAAATACAGTAATCTGCTTCTGCGTGATGAACATACCGCATAAATATTGTGGCTTTGTAAAGCAAAAACACTGTATTGGTTCATACAGTGTATTTCTTTTACAATATTACTGTTGCACAAAGTAGAAATGGAGTTAGCCTATCAGCAGAAGAGTGCTCTGATATGGTTGCAATGACCTCTGGCATAGTTGCAATGACCTCTGACATGGTTGCAATGACCTCTGACATGGTTGCAGAATCCTCTGACATGGTTGCAGCGTCCTCTGACATGGTTGCAGAGTCCTCTGACATGATAACAATGACCTCTGACATGGTTGCAGAGGCCTCTGACATGGTTACAATGACCTCTGACATGGTTCCAGAGACCTTTGACGTGGTTGCAGAATCCTCTGACATTTTATTTATTTATTTTATTTTATTTTATTTTTTGACATGGTTGCAGAGACCTCTAACATGGTTAAAATGACCTCTGACATGGTTAAAATGACATCTGACATGGTTCCAGAGACCTCTGACGTGGTTGCAGAGTCCTCTGACATGGTTGCAAAGGCCTCTGACATAGTTACAGAGGCCTCTGACATGAAATCAGAGTCTTCTCAAATGGTTTCAGAGGCCTCTGACATGGTTCCAGAGACCTCTGACATGGTTGCAGAGACCTCTAACATGGTTAAAATGACCTCTGACATGGTTAAAATGACATCTGACATGGTTCCAGAGACCTCTGACGTGGTTGCAGAGTCCTCTGACATGGTTACAATGACCTCTGACATGGTTGCAGAGGCCTTTGGCATGGTAGCAGAAGCCTCTCACATGGTTCCAGAGCCATCTGACTTGGTTGCAGAGTCCTTTAACATGGTTCCAGAAGCCTCTGACATGGCTGCAGAGTCCTCTGTCATGGTTGCAGAGTTCTCTGACATGGTGGAAGAGTCCTCTGACTTTGTGGCAGAGTCCTTTGACATGGTTGCAGAGTCCTCTGACATGGTTGCAGAGGCCTCTGACATGGTTCCAGAGACCTCTGACATGGTTGCAGAGTCCTCTGACATAGTTCAAGAGGCCTCTGACATGAATGCAGTTTCTACTGACATAGTTGCAGAGGCCTCTGACAGGAATGCAGAGTCCTCTGACATGGTTGCAGAGGCCTCTCACATGGTTCCAGAGCCCTCTGACTTGGTTGCAGAGTCCTTTAACATGGTTCCAGAAGCCTCTGACATGGCTGCAGAGTCCTCTGTCATGGTTGCAGAGTTCTCTGACATGGTGGAAGAGTCCTCTGACTTTGTGGCAGAGTCCTCTGACATGGTTGCAGAGTCCTCTTACATGGTTGCAGAGGCCTCTGACATGGTTCCAGAGACATCTGACATGGTTGCAGAGTCCTCTGACATAGTTCAAGAGGCCTCTGACATGAATGCAGAGTCTACTGACATGATTGCAGAGCCCTCTGACATGGTGGCAGAGACCTCTGACATGGTGGCAGAGTCCTCTGACATGGTTGCAGAGTCCTCTGACATGCTTACAGAGGCCTCTGACGTGGTGGCAGAAGCCTAAAATACGTTTCCACAGAACCTGACCATTAAGTAAGGTTACTTAAAAATAGAATGATTCGCGATTTCACGTTCGGGACACGCGCAATATTGTAAAGGAGAAACACTGTAAGTGCGTTTACAGTGTTATGGCTTTACAAAACATGGTTTTTTGCACATACAGTTTTTTTTTGTTTGTCAATAACTTCAATTGTATTCACTTTTATGATAAAATATTAAGTTCAGGGTATGTATTAGAGTGTAAATAATGTAATTAACCTTATAGAGCTAAAACACTGTATGTGGCACTTACAGTGTTTTTCCTTTACACGCTAGAACTGTGTCAACTATACACACCACTCAAGTGTGGGATCCGCGTACACACGATATGATGTTGTACTACAGTAGGGCCGTTTCATTATGTTATATTTGATAGCTATCAAAATCAATTTAATGCTATGACATAAGGTCTATTTTTCTTTGTTGACTTGCCTTCTAGTATGGGTTTGACTGTTGTCAAATATGGCCGTACTGGCCGTATTGACCGTATTTTAATGTACTTATGTATTTTACTGTGATACAGTCTTCTGAATGACCCTCAATCTCAAACTTTTGTCAAACGTGGTGTAAATAACCGTTTATACAGCCGTTTACGCTCTGCCTACCCCGCAAGGGATAAGCCTAGGCACTCAATTCCTCATTGCAAGTTGGAAAACTGAAATATACTTACTTACTAACACCAACCAGCACGTATTAGAAAAGAAACTATCACGAAACATCTACATACAAAATCATTGGTCACAAATTGCACACACGAAATATACCTAACCAGAACCTTGAAGCATCTATAATATTTTACGCAGCATAAAAACCAAAACTGAATGCACTAAAACGTTTGCGGATTCACATATGAAAAGCGGCAATCAGAAACCTATTAACCGATCGAGCGCCGAGGTGAGCTGGTGCCAGATGAAAACGCGCTGAGTACTGTGTCAACTATACACACCACTCAAGTGTGGGATCTGAATCATCCGAGTACACACGGAATGATTCTGTACTAACTAAAGACTACGCAAGAGTAAACAAATCAAACCTCTTAAAATATAAAAAAAAGTTAAAAGTACAAAATAACAGTCCTGACCTGAGGCAGTCGGGTAAAAATAGTGGAACATAGGTACATAATGTGTATTGCAATTTTAGGCGACAGGCTGACAACCTATCTGATACACAGTCTTCTGAATGACTGTCAAACTATAATCAGACGTGGTGTAAATTGCTGGTTTACTGCCGTTGACGCTCTTCCTACCCCGCAAGAGATTAGCCTATGTACTCAATTCCTCATTGCAAGTTGCAAAACTGAAATATACTTACCTACTAACACCAACTAGCACGTATAAGAACAGGCACTATAACAAAAATCTACATTATTGCGGATTCACATATGAAAAGCGGCAATCAAAAACCTATTAACCGATCGAGCGCCGAGGTGAGCTGGTGCCGGATGAAAACGCGCCGAGAACTGTGTCAACTATACACACGACTCAAGTGTGGGATCTGAATCATCTGAGTACACACGGAATGAAGTTGTACTAACTAAAGACTCTAAACAAGAGTACTCCAAACGAAGCGATACCATTCATTTTTTTTTTAGTTTAATAACTCGAAAATTACAAAACATTGCGGAATATACAGCAATCAATCAAAAACCTATTAACCGATCGAGCGCCGAGGTGAGCTGGTGCCGGATGAAAACGCGCCGAGAACTGTGTCAACTATACACACTACTCAAGTGTGGGATCCGATGACACACGGATTGATGTTGTATTAACTAAAGACTACACAAGAGTACTCCGAAAGAATTGATACTTACCATTCAAAATTATTATTTTTGTAGTTGAATAACTCGAAAATTACAAAAAATTGCGGAACATAATCAATCAAAAACCTATTAACCGATCGAGCGCCGAGGTGAGCTGGTGCCGGATGAAAACGTGCCGAGAACTGTGTCAACTATACACACCACTCAAGTGTGGGATCTGAGTACACACGGGATGATGTTGCACTAATCTCTGGTCACTCCAGTAGGCCATATTTTACAGATGTCAAATCATGATAATGCTTTGACATAAGATTTATTTTCCTTTGCTAACATCACCACCATTAGTATGAAACTGACAGCTGTCAAATATGGCCTAAAGGGGTGACCCGAGTATTGTATTGTATTGTACTGTGATACAGTCTTTTGAATGACTCTCAAGCTTTTGTCAGACGTAGTGTAAATGGCCGTTATTCACCTCCGTTTACGCTCAGTCTACCTCGCAAGGGATTAACTTATGCACTCAATTCCTCATTGTAAGTTTGAAAACTGAAATATACTTACCTGCCAACACCAGCAAGTACCTATTGGAAAATAAACTATCACAAAGAACTACACATATAATCATTAATCACAAATTGCACACACCAAATATGAATAAAACCTTAAAGCACCTAAAACTGAATGCACTAAAACGTTTGCGGATTCACATATGAAAAGCGGCAATCAAAAACCTATTAACCGATCGAGCGCCGAGGTGAGCTGGTGCCGGATGAAAACGCGCCGAGAACTGTGTCAACTATACACACCACTCAAGTGTGGGATCCGAGTACACACGGAATGATGTTGTACTGACTAAAGACTACACAGGAGTACTCCGAATGAAGCGAAATATTTTTGAACTATTCAAAATATTATGAAAATCATATAACATTTTTTTTTGTTCTGTATTTCAATCATTTATTAATACAAATTACATTAAAAAAAACAATACACAAAACTATAATTAATAATATTCATTATAACATTTGTATTTTGCTACGGCGTAGCCAAGTGCTACGCAAACTCGCTACAAGGCGCAAACTCCATAGAGTAGACGTCAGACGTAAGATGGCATCTGGCAAGTGATCGTTGGAGACGTGAGACGTGTGCGACATTGCGACACTTGAAACCGTTTCCATTTAAAATGTATGAAACAAAAGAGACGCCGTCTACACACGTAAGACTCGCGTCGCATCGATGAGCGTTGACGCTGACGATCATTTGTATGGTAAATGTCACCTTATGAGTTAAACATCTTGCACTGCGCTCGCCAATCAGCTTTCAAGTGTGGTGAGTACGGCAATACAGGGTGTTAATTTCAATTAGTGCCATAGCTTAAGGATAAGTACAACCCGTAAAAAATATTTTAAAGTAATCCTAGATGAAACTATATTACTATATCAGACCGTGTGTAGAGCTCATAATCCCTCACTTGGAAAATAAACAGAAAACAAATCGACATCCGTTTAGATTTCGCTGGTCATCTCGAAATAAAAATATCAACTAAGTTTCCGCTCTCGTTCAATAACAAACGAGATATTTCTTGAGAACTTCGAGTCTCAGGCGGGTCTCACATCTTACGTTTGTTTGTGCTAAAGAAAGAGAGAGAGAACGGGGTAGGCAGAGCGTAAACGGATGTAATATACGGCCATTTACTCTACGTCTGACAAAAGTTAGAGTCATTTTGAACACCAGTCATCCTGCCGCCTAAAATTGCAGTACATTCAACTCGCAAATCCTTTAGTTGCTTTTTATGACACCCATGGGCTATATAAAGGGTGATCCTTTTCTAAGCCGGCACCACACGGCATGGGCTCCGGCCCTAATAGTGGCGTAGCACTCCGCTACGTTAAATGCTACGCCGTAGCGGAATTTTAGATGCTTGGAGGAACACATGGTCTACAATGTTTAGATGCCTTGTGTGGTCGTTTTTAGTATAGTGAATCAGAAATTTCCCTGCATCTTCTGACAGACGCATGAGTTAGCGCTGCGCATTTGTCGTCAAGTGTGGGACCCCGTCTTAAACCAATCACCAAGAAACTTCGAGGTACAGTTTGTTTTAGTTCCAAACCCGAGGGAATTGAAACTTTTTCGTTATTGCTAGGTATATAAATATTTGTTCTTTCACGCCTGACTTCTTGAACCGAGGTAAAAATACAAGAAATCGTTTTCTTTCGAAATCCGTCTTACGGGTCGTCGGACCACCCTACAGAAGGATCCGTCAACCCTATTTAGGATTTTCGCGATTGTCACTTGTTCCATAGCCAGGGATGCTACTATCAAAGAGCTCGTATTATAAGAATATCAAAACAACAAAATCTGATACAAGAACGTACCTAATATGATATATGACGTTCGTGGCAACCATCTTCTTAGTTACCTTGATTTCCACTGAGATTCCAGTTCATTTCAGTAAGCGTCAAAATCTAGTACCTACAATAATCGTCAAAAACTTCGCTAGTACCGAGTGAGCCATCGATAAAGGCGCCCCGCGTATCGTCTCCCTTATTTGTGACCACATGGTGACGTCAAGATAAAGAACCCCGAACCTGAGAGTATGAAACAATGGTCTCAGTTAATTGTCACGTTTAAGTAATGTTCTAGACTGAAATTATCAGCTGATTATTGGTGTAAAATCTTGTCACCACTGGTCTGTTAATTTCTGAAAATAATTAAGTTTGATCTCAACATGTTAGCCCACAAAAAATTGGGATGTTCATTGAAGTGCATGATGACCTGCGTGGTAGATTAAGTCTAAAATATATTTAAAATTTGTGAAAATTAACTTAAACAATTTTTTCATGACTTTATTACATATTGGAAAAATGTCGATATGTTAACAGAATGACAGGAATTCCAATAATCCCCTATGTAGGTACTTACACATTCAGCTACTGGAAACCCATGGAAAAACCAATATTTACATAATGGAAAAAAGAATATTGTGTTGGTAGCCGAGAGATGAAAAAGTAGGTCAAGTATGGTTTGATTTGATTAGCTAACCTCCGCTTCCGCTACTTGCTTGACATTTGCCTGACAGGTCAAATTAACTACTTATCAAAAAGTTTTGGAACGATATTTTGTATGAAAATGTATTTTTCACAATTTTTTAACTTTTTAAGTGGCGAAATGCGTGTCACAGTACGGACAAGCCATGGTAACGGGTTATTACCGACGAATTCGAGTTCAAAATAATTCAAATTCGTCGGTAGAGTCTGGCTAGCGAGTCTTTGGACGTCAAATAATTCAAATATTTCAAATGGCAACATGTTTACACTGAAAAACTACAATAAAACAATTTTGATACTTACTATTTTTTTGTTTTCTGCTCTTTAGTTTGTGTTTACCTTGCCTACCGGTATGTATGTATGATGTATCTACCGGGAGTAACAGAAAGGGTATAACAAGCCGAAAGGAGGTCAAGGTACTCATGAAACTGAACAACTTTCCCCATGAATCATGGGTCGATATATGAAAAAAATATTTGGACCTCCCATACAAAATCGCAGATCAGCTGATTGATTTACTATGAGAGGTCCAAATTTTTTTTCATATTTCGTCCAATGTTCCATGGGGAAAGTTGTTCAGTTTCATGAGTACCTTGACCTCCTTTCGGCTTGTTATACCCTTTCTGTTACTCCCGGTAGATACATCATACATACATAAACAAGTAAGCAAGGTAGGTAGGTAGGCAAGGTAAACACAAACTGAAGAGCAGAAAACAAAAAAATAATCAAAATTGTTTTATTGTAGTTTTTCAGTGTTAACATGTGAAAGATTTTTAAAATTGGCGCCATTTCCGTGTCCAAAGACTCGCTGGCCAGACTCTAATAACAATGAAATAGTGTAAATAACCGCGAAAGTTTAATATGTAGTAATCTTTATGGTTTCCTTTAGCTATGTCGAACCGAGTTGCCTTCTAAGTTATAAAACCATTTTTCCTTAATCTATTTCTCCGTCTTTCCAGCCCGCATCACCGTCATCAGTCCTGCTGGTGCACCTCGGCGCGGTGGGCGCGCTGGCCAGCGGGGCTACTCTATGCGGGGGAGGAGGGGGTGGCGCGTGCGCGTGCGGCGCGCTGCTGCACGCGCTGCACCCGCTGCAGCTGTGGACCGTGTGCGGGCTGCACGCGGACCGCGCCGCCGCCATTGCTGCGCCGTTACATTACGCAGCCATAGTGTCCGCGAGGAAGGTGAGGACATAGAGTGTGTCTAACCAACTATAAACCTGTGGCACAACCATGAACACAACCTCTCTGTCCGTCAACAGTACAGTACCAATGCCAGTGATAACACTACTGACCCTTTTGAAATAGATAGGTTTCTATAGAATTACTGCTGACGCTTGAGGACTTAAGCCACAGTAGATACTACCCAGCACATCAACTTACTTATTGAAGGGACCAAGTTATACTGGTTTTTCATACTGATATTAAGAAAAGCTAGTAAAAGTTGATCCCTAAAAGTCTATGTGCTGGCTATCAAATAAAACGCATTAACTTTTACCTATATGCATAATATGTACGTACTGTGTAAAAGCAGCAATAGAATAGGAAAATTTTATTTTGTTCGTTTATCTTCTAGTAAATGGCGCTGATGGCAAATCATGGAAATGCTCAGAAGCGATTTCCCATAACTAGGGGCAAAATTTTTTATTACATTATTTTAGTATTTTGTAGAAATTATATTATCTAAGAAAAACAAACCATAATTTACAAAACCGATTATTTCCCGTACCTCATATCGAGGACATTACGCCAAATCTATACTTTATAAGGAATTAGAATTAGAAAGCGGCAACATCATGTTTCGTATAATCTGTGATGTCATGGTGGTGAATTTGACATTTGCCAGCTGATCCCTTTATTTGAACCTATGATTTGAACAGCGCCATTTAGTTCGGACTCGTTTAGCTGTCAGTCCAAAAAATCCCCTTATTGCCAAGGGATTTAAATCCATTTATTAATCCATGGCATAAACCCAAGCATAAACCCAATGGGGATTTTTAGAATAGCCTAAGCCGGCATCACACGGTAGATTACTCGTAACACTGGTTTTTAATTAAACATTGTTAATTTTTCAGGTAATGATATCCGTGGCGAGCGGGTGGGTAGCCACAGCAGCTCTACTGGCACCCTTGGCGGCATCCCAGCCTCCCCTGTCCTACAGCATCGGCTTCGGAGGCTGCGCCCCCGACTGCGGCGCCGGCCCTGCAGCCCTAGTCTTCTGCCTCTTCTACGCGCTGCTCACTCTAGTACTCCCTGCGGCCCTGGTACTTCTCTGCAGCCTGAAAATCCTCCGCATAGCGCGGTATCATCGCCACAGGATCGCGGCGGCCATCTACGAAGTCACTCTCTCGGCACAAGTCACCGTTACCCACCAAAGAAACCCCTTTGCAGTCCCTCCGCCGCCTCGACACCGAGCCTTATCTGCTGTTATCCAGCCTTTAGGCTCGTTGGCGATTCTGTATTTTCCTTACTACTGCGTTCTTATATGGCCTGCCATAGCGGAACCACCGCAGTCTCTTGCAGCTATAGCTGCTGCCTTACTGGCGGCAGCACCACCTGTCAATGGTATTCTTTATGGCATACGCAGTCGTTTACTAAGAGATTCTCTGCGAAACTATAGAAGGAAAAGATTGACCAAGAGTGAAGTGACTCAAGAGATCCAAGCTCGTACGCCGAGCGCGTGTGGGTCTCGGCGGCCTTCGCTCTCGGCCGGCTCCGGCAGCATCAGACCGCCGACGACTCGTCGGTTGTCTGACGCGGCCGCGATGGGAGCGCGCGGGGCGGAGCGGCCGGCTCCTCGCGCCGCGTCCTGCAACATGCTGCAGAACTCGCAAGACGAGGAGCCGCCGCGCCCTCGGCAGAGTGCCATTCCGTTGATCCGCGCGCCGCCGCACGTGGTGTTAGGGCGCGCGCTAGGTCTGGAGGAGCACGACCGGCGCGAGCGGCGGCGGCGGCAGTCCCCGCGGATTACGGTGACGCGCGCCATGTCAGACGAGAGCGAGTCGCCGACGCGGCGGCCGCTGTGCCGGCAGCAGTCGCGCTCCAGCAGCGCGCTGATGGGCGGCGGGGGGCCAGCGCTGGGGCTGATGTTCGCACCGCACTCGCCGCCGCTGCCGGAGCACGTGGACCGCCCGCCGGACGAGCAGCTGCTGCTCTCCTGGCCGCAGTACCACTCCGGCAAACACGACGCTTTTTAAAACGGGTATTTAGACTAGATGTGCTACGTGTGAGTAAGGACAATAAGTGTGCGGTTCGAAGTCGAGTCACGCGGCGTTTGTGGATATTATTTTTTAATCGCTTCGTGTATCCCGTCTTCGCTCGACCTCCCCGACCAAACTGTGACCAAACTTTCCTATACTGTTTAGAGATAATATTTTCACCTACAGGGTTCCTCCATATCGTTAGCTTTACCTACTGAAGTATTACTTTAGTGTCTACGACTAAGAATCATTTCGGAAATTCCATAGGTTTATGAAGATTTTATGGAAATTGTTATAATTTATTCTTGTTAGAATTTTGTTAGAGATATGCAAATGTATTTTGTAGGTAGTGTCTGCTGATGAGATCGCACGACTAGTATGAATAAGGAGTTAAATTGATGTAATTATACAAAATGCTACGCTTTTTACTCAACGCCGCCGTCCACCTCTTGGATTTTGTAATCATTTTAGCGGAGTTAAGTCTCTTGCTGCTCGCGGCGAATGAATTTACGCAGGGAGGTTAGCATCTCCAACTTTGAAAAATGAACTACAAAGCTAAAAATCGGCAAGACAGTATTCTTGAGCCTCTGATCAAAACTGGGGGTGATGTCAAGCGGGCACCATCATTCGTCCTTACCTTGGCACCATGTCCAGTTTTGATCAGTAGGTCAAAAAGTACCTTCATACTGATTTTCAGGTTTCTATCTCAATTTGCAACCTACGGCTCTCTTTTGACGCTAACCTCCCCGCTATTTGCAAAACAAATGTTGGAACGAGTTTTGAGGGCTTCCCATGTTTTGGTCCTCAATTTCATTGAAAGTTTGAATTGTTTGTCGCGTGCTAACAAGATATCGTTTAATCATGAACCAACAGCCACAGTAGATTAGAAGACCCGACGAAGTCTAACTAAATCAAGGCAAGTCGAGGGAATGTAAATTAAAACATGCCTTAGATAATACAACCAGACATGTTTTATAAAGTCAGTCGCTTAAACGTTTTTGAACAATTCAATATACGTTGTGATACGGTATGTCACAAGATAGTCAATAAATCGTGTCTGGCCTTTTAAACGCGGCCTAAATTATTTCTATAATAATGTATACGGGTAGAAGGAACGGTGTACCAAAAACTTTGCAGACATAATCAGATCACGAAACTGATTAACTTTACCTACGGGATCTACCTCTATGTTGGTGAACGTGAAAAATATCACTCTACCGTATAAAATTGATGATCAGCTGGCTGATTTTCTATGGGAACTCGATTTTATTTTTCGTTTCCCTACATACACTCCATAGTAGGTAAAAGTTTGTCAGTTTCATGGTTTGATTATGCCTGCACTGTTTTCGGTACCGACCCTTACATTACATACGGTATTGACATGACGTTGCGACGTGCTGACTGCAAACCAAGACCGGTGGTCTTGTCTTGTCATATAACGAAGTACCTATACTGAACCTTCTTCCTACTGTGGCCCGTTATGAATAGTGACGTCAGGGAAGCCCTAATTCTTGAGTGACGCGGATATTAAATTTCCGTGTCCAAATCGAGTTTCGCTGTTTGTTTTACAAGGCTCGTTGGCAGCTCGCTCTCGCAGAGTAGGTCCCACCCTGTATAAAGGCCGGCGCACATAGGTTAGCTCCGTTTGACGCAAGCCTTTTTAGTAACTTTCATAAGTAGGTAACTAATATACCTATAAACTGGGTGTTACAAAACAAACAATAAAGCTAAAAGGAGGTCAAGGTACATATTAAACTGAACAACTTTCCCCATGGAACATGGATCGAAATATGAAAAAAGAAATTGACCTCCCATACAAATTGAGTTCATTTTGAGCTTTATTGGTTGTTTTGTAACACGTTGTATACGATAATCTTTGAAGCAATTTTTTAAGAAAACATGAACGGAACAAATTACGAACAAATTAAGAGGTGATGCCGGCTTAGAATAGCATCACCCCATTTCTTACCTGTGGGTGTCGTAAGAAGCGACTAAAGGACTCGAGGGTATCATGTGTATTGCAATTTTAGGCGACAAGCTGACAACCTGTCACTATAGCGATACACGACAATAGCTAAAACGGCCCTCAAATATGTGTCAGACGTGGCGATAACGACCGTACTTTTACGGTCGTTGACGCTCTGCCTACCCCGCAAGGGATAAAGGCGTGATGTATGTATGTATGTATGTATGTTAATTAGATAGAAATAGAACAAATAGAGAACTAATTAATTAAATAATGAGAAAATTGGAAAATTCACCAGCGACCACCGGGACTTGAACCCGGGACTGTGGATCAGCGTTCCACTGCTCTACCGACTGAGCATCAAGAGGTTGAAAGATTCACCACGGTCCGCTAGGCGCCCGTAGCTCAGTCGGTAGAGCGGTGGAACGGTGATCCACAGTCCCGGGTTCAAGTCCCGGCGGTCTTCATTCTCTTTTCTCTTCTCTCGGTTTCGGTTCTCTCATTATTTAATTCATGAGAATAATATTGCGCTGTGAGTGCATTAAAAATTTTAAATCAAGAGAACTAATTATTCTGAACATCAGTTTCCCCGCAGGGTATGGTCAACCGATGAGTACAGTTACATGCTTTTTGCTACTGAAAATACGAGTCAAATGGAGCCAGATGTGCGCCGGTCCTAAGGCAGGCTTTGTAATTCTGAGCTTCTATTCTAATGCTTTGTCACGCCGTGATGACGAAAAGTGACACCCTTAAATCTTAAACGCTCGAAAGTACCCACCAGATTATAAAAATTGGACGTTTAAGAGAAATTAGAAAATGATTCGTTTACATACATGGTGTTCATTTAAATGCGTGCCATAGCTTCAGGGTAGGTTTAGTATCGATTAAGGATGCCGTAAAAATTATTAAAATAATAAACCCATGCCCACAAAACAAGTATTTATTTTTTTTCGTTTCGGCCGAAATTTTGGAATCTTCACAGTCTTTTAGGAAAATTATTTTTGTCACTTTTGTCGTTTAGAGAGTGCCAATACAATTACTATCGTCTAATCAGCTTTGAGTTCGAACGAATATTGGCCGAGATAAAGGCATCCCACCCAAAACATAAATGTGTAAGGCTGCCAAGTTCGATAATATTGGAATGTTTCGCCTATAAAAGAAGTGAGATCTAAATAAGTACCAAGTTCCATACACAGACCTCAGTTAAAAATAGTTACAGGAATGCACACTTGATTTTTCGCAGTTTGGAAATAAGGTCTACTTTCCAAACTGCGGAAAATCAAGTGTGCTGTGGGATTTCATTTATTTTTGTAAGGTTTATTTTCTTATGATTAAGTTAGGTAAGGAAATATCTCATTTATACTTTACTTTGACTAAATACAAACCTTCGTAACGAATTTTAGGTCGGTACGACGATTGGAAGATATAGATAATTTTTTTGTTTTTGTTCCTTAGGGGTATGAATTTACACCTTCATTATTTTTAAAACCGACTCACACTTGGCCATTTTCAGATTTTTTCCTTTACCTTGACCTAAAGACCTACCTCCATGCTAAATTTCAAGTCAATACGACCATTGGAAGTGGTCTAGGTTTTTGATGAGTGAGTGAGTCAGTCAGTCAGTCAGTGAGTGTATAGTAAAAATAGCGATTTTCTGACGTCAATATCTCAAGACCTACAATAGGTACATTAATGAAATTTTGTATTTTAGATAAGTAAGTAGATCTCGACAGATACTAGAAATTTCATATGCGTAAATAAAATAGATTTTGAGTTATAGGTGGGTCGAACTTGGCCCGAAATGGTTCGTGTAATATAACCCACGGCCGGTGTGTCGCTTTTTTTGCTCGAACTTGGCGGACACACTGCCGTGTGTCTAGATTTGAATGAAATTTCGGCGAATGCCCGGGATTTTTTTAAATATTTTTTTCGATATCCTTTAGCGATATTTAAACTACGCTTAACCTGTGGCCCGAATTTTAATTAAAACCTACCTATTTGTGAAATAATAATTGGTGTGCAACAGTTTTTGTTTTTTATAAGGTAGGTAGTAGCCACGGCGTGATAGAGCTGTTAAAGAACTAAATTGAAAATAGGTAATTATTTGGCTTATGTAATCTATATAATAAATGACTTCTTAAGATTAATAATAATTTTGCAAAAGACAAATTATGAATTAGCAGCATATAGATACATTGGTTTGTAAAGAAAATAAATGTCGTTATATATTTGTAAATGTTTAAGTAAATCTATAACTTGTTATATTCTAGTCAGAGAGCTGTTGTTTTGAAATATCTGTGTTAATTTAATTTAAAAGTTTAAGTGAATAATAAATGTATGACACGAGTAATTAATATTATCTTGTTTTATTTAGTGACTCCTGCGATTTTCTTTACCTTATTCGCAAGTAGTCGCACGCAACCTTCATCCATGGGGTAGACGTAAAACGTGACACTAAGGGCGTTTGCGCACTCATTTACCGTCTGGCAATCCGATTTTTTACGGTCCGGAATGGCACGCCATTAATCTAAATACTTGCTTGTGTACTATACGTAATTTTACTGTCCGGCATTTGCATAAGCCAATTCATTGGCTTTTCCGTGAAACACCGGACCGTAATAAATCAGAATGCCAGACGGTAAAATTTCTGGTAGTGCACAAACGCCCTTAAACTGACATCTGTCAGACAGGTGATCGTCAGTCGTCATCGCCACAAAGTAAGTATTGGCGGGCGCTCAATACAGAGAGACGGCTACAAGGAAACGTCACTACACTAACATACCTACACACACACAATCTACAAGCCATCGTTTATGTGAGAACATCTGTTAGTGTTAGCGAACGGACATTTTAAAGAGTAATAATGTACTATAAAAAACTAAAGGAAAATAGTAGTAAATAAATGTTATATAAAACTTGGAATGATATTTTTTATTTTTGCTGTTTTTAAAATGTTTTTAGCACAACAAATCAACCAAGTGAATATCGTAAATTTTTGGAGGTCTCTGTAATCACAGTAAGTAGATTAAAAACTGAATCGAACGTAACGTTTTCCTGCATTATCTCTCGATTCACGGCCTGAAGTTATATCGGTAATCAGTAGTGGGAAACGAATTACGGTGTACAATAGAATTAACTGCGTTCCCGAAATCACTCGTAAAACCGGATATAGCTTTACAACCGCCATAATTATTACATGGTGGGATATTAACGATCTTGTGTTGATCACACCAAAATCGACATCTAATCTTAGTTCGTTGCTTGGTTTTATAAACAGGCAACAAACATTTTTTTGAAATAACTTAGCTGGAATCCGGATTGACTTGTCGTTCCCTAAATTCCATACCAAATGTTTATAATTTTACCGCTTTTATTACTTTAGATAAGATAAAAAACCGGCCAAGAGCGTGTCAGACACGCTCACGAATAGGGTTTCGTAGTCAACATCTACATAAATCAGGTTTTTCAGCGGTACAAACTTAATTTTGTTGCTGGTTTGTTTGCAGCTGTATGATTACCAACCGCAAAAAGAAAAACTTATATTTTTCTGAAATCTTAAGTGGTACAATATCCGTTATAGTTTTCATGGTAACTTCATATTGTAAACTATATTCCATATATTTTTCAAATTTTTACTGTTATACTTTAGAAGTTACAGCAGCTGGAACAAATTATGGGTCAAAAACGCTCCTTTTAAAAGCAAATATCTCAAGACAGAAACATTTTAGTTAGTTTGTTTTAAAGAAACTCACTCCCCTTAGTTTTAAAAGACCTATTCAACGATACCCTACATTACAAGAAAAAACATTTTTTGCCCCTTTTAAAAATTTTATATAATTTTTTCTCAACATTTCTATATTTGGGTCAACACGTTCTATCTTCACACCAAATTTCATGTCGATAGCTCTAAAACTGACGAAGATATGAGGGCACGGCATACAGACAGACAGACAGACTTGGCGAAATGATAAGGGTTTCTAGTAGACTACGAAACCCTGAAGACTTCTTTGTCGGATTGGCCCTTACCAAGCCATACCTAAATTGCTTACATTACATATTAATAATGTACCTATAGATGGCAGGAAATACTAAGTAATCTTTGATTTCACTATATTTCGTACCAGTGCACGTAAGTAGGTAAACAAACAAACAATAACATTACAGTGAAATCGAATAATAGCAGTTCCATATCATTGCGTTGCTTTTCAAATGAATCCTTTTATATCTTCGAGCAACGCACATCTTCCATCCCGTTCCGTAATAGTTATTTGTCCAACAAGAGAGTAAAATTTATTTTTGCTAGGTACAAGTTTTAATTTGAATCCCGAGGTAGCGAAGGATACTAAAATTGAATCATGAGCGAGTAATTCATAAGTATTATTCTGTACATGAGATGTAGGTAAATAATATTACTCTCATGTACTTAGTACCTAGTACCTACACACAACTCGTCACCAGCAAGAAAGTGCAAAATAGCTAGTCTACATAATATTTAAGTTTATCTGTGGTGCAAAAGTGCGCCTTCACCTTTTTTGTGTACAGGGTAAAGATGGGGTAAAGGCACTTGTAAAAGGTACTCTGTGACTTTCGAATACTTTGTCAAAATGTCAGTCAAATAAAAAGGTAGGAAAACAGGCTGCGCGAAAAAGGTTTCATTCGTCTATGTAGGAAAACAAAACGCGTTATCATAACCTATGATCATAACATAATAACTGTGCATAATAATCAAGCAAAACATTTAAAAAAGTAGGTTCAATACTTTGCCTGATCGAGAAAACGAAAGTGACTTTTACTAACTTTCCAAAATGTTTTTATGCTGGAAACCTGTACTTTTCAAGCTGGAGAGGTGAAAATTACCTCGAACGACCCATTTTCCCGAAAAAGCTGAGCTCAGTAAATCGTAAGAACAAAAATTTGCACTTCCTTCAGAAAATTGCTCGGACCGCCGATTTTTTTTTTTGGGTTGTCAAATTTTTTTTTAAGTCTTTGAACTATAATTCCTAGGAAAAGTTGTTTAGTTTAATCTTTTGAGCTTAGCGTTTTCGGGAAAGTGGGACGTTCGGTGCCACTCTGTATAAGTGAAAATTACTTATTCACGCACTGTATACATAATGTGAATAAATGATATCTCTCTGAACCTCAATTATTCTAAAAGACAACGTGACAAAGCTTTTAAAAGCTTTTAAAACTACATTGCACTTTTAGCAAAACACAGTGTGAATAGAGCTCATAAAAGATTCATGAAGCCCCTTTATAAAGGGTGTTATTGAAATGGCGATTATTTTAATTAAATTTATTACACTCACGGCGTGTACCTACACATTATTATAAGTATTCATACAAATGGGAGGTATTTTTTTATTTTTGACAAGTATCTTCTTCTGGTCCTTCCCTAAGGACGTTCCCGAAAATTCTAAGCTCTGCAGATCCAACTGAACAACTTTCGCCAAGAAAAAAGACACTTTCCATAAAAAATGCTCGGCTAGCTAGTTTTTTGTATGGGAAGTTACTTTTTATGTATTTTGACATTTGTTTCTTGAGGAAAGTGGTTCTGTTTGACCTGTAGAGCTTTGTGTTTTCGGGAATGTACCTCCCTGTATAAAAGGATCGATTTTTCTTTCGGTGTCTTTACCTAAAAAAGCAGACCCGGCGGCCGGCATTTATCCGATACTGTTTTCATTTCAGACTACGTTTTTTTTTATATTTGAATGGAGACTGCTTTTCGTGATACGAGTATTGAAATGCAAAATAGTTTTCGTGGTAGTAAGTAGGTATATAAAATGGCTCTGCAACCAATAAAACGTACCTACTTTAATTAAGCGGAGGTTTTGGGTAGGTACCATTCTCACCACATCCGAATAACCCAAAAAGCCCTAAAAATTATGAGAAATTTTCCTTTTCCAACAGAAAAACAGCTCGCTTTTTATCCAATAGTATATATAGATTTCTATACCAAAAACCTTGGATATCCGAACCAACCAAAATTATGAAACCAAAGATTATTTTTATCGTTGTTAGGATTATAATTTAAAATCAAATTCCATTGCAATGTAGTTGAACACAAAGTTAATTAAATATTCGTTGAATTCAATTTCAAATAGCAAAATTTTGAATCGTGAACATGGAGAGATACAAATTATTAATCTTTTTATCTATTTCTATTTTAGTTGCAACTGTTCACTGTGAGCCTAAGATTTTGTTTAGGAGACAAGATGATGCGCCACTCGATGAGTCGGCGGCAAAAGGTATTACTATATTTTTTGTGGGTACTGTGGATGGATCATTTTCAATGGTGTTTAAATTACCTGTTGTTGCTTTTATTTTTATTTATTTCCAGATAATGAACTGCCGAAGGTAAAAAAAATATATACATATTAAAAAACAAAGGTATTCATTTACTTTATCGCTGTCAGCTGAATAGCCCCAAGCACTAGCCTCATATTAGAGCTTTACAATCTAGTTAGGTACTTCTCAAGGATAAACTTGGCCGTAGGTCAAATTCTACTAGCGGCTGATATCGCAAACGCAGGATTGGTTGGTTGGTAATAAGATAAAAAAGGAAAACCGAGGCCTTATTTTTTATTAATTACGTCCGTTTTTGTGTTCTATAGGAAAAGTCAAAATACTTACCATAAAAACATATGATAGGCTTACCGTAGAGTACTGGCACACAAAAAGATTTTCAGGAACCGAATGAAACGGAAACCAGTCCAGCCACCGACCAGCCAGCTGATGATAAGAAGGAACCGCAGGCTTCACTTGAGGAGCAGGCTTCACCCGAGGTAGACCAACAGAACATACAAGACAAAACATCAAAGGCAAGTAGAATTATAAAGTTTTACCGCCCCAGCTCGAAAAGAACCGATTTAGCGCGGATAATAAGTGAGTAAAAGTAATTTTTGCTCACTCCATGAAGAAAAATGATTTGAATTTCAACATAGGTATTGTCATTTGAACGAAATAAAAGCGGTGTGTTTTGAAATTATTCAGTCAAGATTCAGCCGCTATTTTTATACTTGGCGTTTATTTCAATTGTGAAGACGCATTTTTGCATTATCTCACTGATAGAGATGTTAAGTTATGAGTATCAGAGCAAATACTCGTGCTTTTGTATCCCTCACTCAGCTCAAGATTCCTTATCGGGCTCGTTAAAGCTCGTGAGCAGTTATAAACGTTGCTCTCTTGCTGCACAAATAACTATTGCACGCTCTGAAAAGTTTTTTTTTTACCAGGAAGAACAAACTGATGGCGTTACTGAATCCCCCGACAAGAATTGCTGGCTTGAGGTAGACGTCCAGAAACATTTCGAAGCCATGGATACTCTGGATGGTAACATCCACATTGACATCTTTTAATAAGGGCTCCCACTACAGTTCAGCAACAGTTCGCGACAGCTGTCATCAGTGGAGAATGTGTCGCTAGTCTACCAGGGCCCTTATAAAACGCTCAGCTTGATACATAACTCAAACTGAACAACTTTCCCTATTTATTAGTTTAAAAAAAAGCACAAAGCCAAAATTTACCTCTCGTGGAAAATTCGATAAGCTCATGCTTTGGGGGAACGGAGGAAATTTTTTGAACTTCCATGTATTTTTGTACTTCGAAATTTCGTTCCTTCCTTCCTCCCTTTTTTTCTAATTCGAAGTTTTTCAATTTCGTATTTAAAACTTTATCTGCGATTTTGATATCATATTTCACAGAAAAACACGAACAAGACAGGAAATCCTTCGAAGACTCTATCACAAATCTCAATTTGGACAATGAAATGATGGAAGTAAGTTCTCTTCGTTTCTTTATACACGATGGTGCCAAAAGACTTCCCGAGAATGCAAAGCTCAGAAGGTCAAACAGAACAACTTTTCCTAAGACCCAAAGAAGAATGCCTTAAAAATTATTGGACCACCCACGGAAAATGCTTAGACAGCAGTTCTATTTGTATGAGAGGCATTGGGAGGTTCGATTTTAGTAAATTATATTTCTCCTTGTTTTTGTTCCATCGCTAGAAAATGCTGGAATCGCGTGCAGCTGCTGAGCGCGCCATCTACAACTTTGGAGGGGTGGCGAGCAGAATACCAGCCGGCTTCAACCTGGGCGGCTACGGCATGATGAAACTCAGCGACGCGATACTGTAAGCATATCTTGCTTGAATCCATCTGAAACCTGTAAACGTGGTGCTGATGAGGAAGTCATGTACCACTTTGGAGGGGTGGCGAGCAGAATACCAGCCGGCTTCAACCTGGGCGGCTACGGCATGATGAAACTCAGCGACGCAATACTGTGAGCATATCTTGCTTGAATCCATCTGAAATCTGTAAATGTGGTGCTGATGAGGAAGTCATGTACCACTTTGGAGGGGTGGCGAGCAGAATACCAGCCGGCTTCAACCTGGGCGGCTACGGCATGATGAAACTCAGTGACGCGATACTGTGAGCATATCTTGCTTGAATCCATCTGAAAGCTATAAACGTGGTGCTGATGAGGAAGCCATGTACCACATTGGAGGGGTGGCGAGCAGAATACCAGCCGGCTTTAACCTGGGCGGCTACGGCATGATGAAACTCAGCGACGCGATACTGTAAGCATATTATCTTGCTTTAATCCATCTGAAAGCTGTCAACGTTATGCTCACACAAAAAGACAGTTTAGAGAAGGTTCACTCGACTCTAATTAGGGTTTTCGTTATTATCATTTATTACATAGCCAGGGTTGCTACTGTTTCCCTAATTTGTGGTGCTGATGAGGAAGTCATCCACAACGTTGGAGGGGTGGCGAGCAGAATACCAACCATAACTGTAAGGATATCTTACTTGAATCAGTCTGGAAGCGGTAAACATTCTGCTGACGGAGCCATCTACAACTTTGGAGGGGAAGCGAGCAGAATACCAGCCGGCTTCAACCTGGGCGGCTACGGCATGATGAAACTCAGCGACGCGATACTGTGAGCATAATAATATCTTGCTTGAATCCAACTGAAAGCTGTAAACGTTGTGCTGACACAAAATAGACAGTTTAGAGAAAGTTCACTCGACCTTAATTAGGATTTTCGTTATTATCACTTATTACATAGCCAGGGTTGCTACTGTTTCCCTAATTTGTGGTACTGATGAGGAAGTCATCTACAACTTTGGAGGGGTGCAGAGCAATACCAGCTGGCGTGATAAAATAAAACTCAGCCATGCGATGCTGTGACCCAATCCTGGTCACGGCACCAAATTTTAACTAAACCACCCTCGTCTTAAATAAATAACGTTATATACGGAAACGGTAAAGTTGTGTCACTTCGTGGTCTGTATGCACATTATCAGTATTCGAAAACCCGACCCTTACACTTGCACCCTGTGTATCTGTGTGTGTAGTACCTATAGCGATTAGCGATATAGACAAATTTTATCTCCAGATTCTTTTACCGGATGAAACTACGGAACGACACGCAATTCCAAGTCAGATTCTTCCAGAATGACGTGTTCAACATGGTGATGACAACGCGCTTCTCGCTAAACGACTTGCGTCTCTTCGGACAGTATGAAAGGGCCATCTCGGATAAGGACAGCCTCTTCTACAGACCCACGTTTGGGGAACTTGAGTAAGTATGCCTGCTTCCCTGATTGGACATCGCAAGATACTGGCTAGGACTGTCTTCAAAGAATCATCATCATTGGCCTCATACTTTCGTCATCCAAATCAACATCATCATTGGCCTTCAAAGAATACCTAAATAGTAAAACAACTGACTTTCCCGAAAACGCTAAAGCCAACAAACTGAACCACTTTCTGCAAAGACCTAACATTAGGTAGAAAAAAACGCACGTATGCAAAATGAAACCCATAGGAAATTGCTCGATCAGCTGAATTATTGTTTGGTAGGAGTAAATTATTTTTACTGCCTTTGGTCTATAAGAAGTAGACAGACAGACAAACACTTTATTGCTCACATTAAAACATAGATACAAATACAAAATCAAAACAAACAACATAATACAAGCAAAGGCGGCCTTATCGCTTTAAGCGATCTCTTCCAGGCAACCCAGCACATAAAGAGATATTTTAAAAACATAAGCTATGAGTAACTGTGGCTACACATAATAGGAAGAAGTATTGTTTTCCATTCGCCCGATTAAGCTTGGCTTAAAAAATCGGTCTTTTGTAAGAACAGGGAGGTCCCTGTACTTACAACTTGAGAAAACAAACTTGTTTCTTCAACAGAGAATACTTTACTTTCCCATCATCTTCCACTAATGCTCACCATCATCACTCCATGACCCAGGCTCCTGCTGAAGTCCGTGACGTACAAAGTAGAAGGGCGCCTTCGACTAGTCCAGGATCGTCTGGTGGTAGAGCATGTGCTGTCTGAACTCCACATGAAGGATGTGCTGCTTATGGTAAGAAGGAACTCCAGCATGTTTGACAAAGTACTTGAAATAGGTAAAGGGAAACACATAAGATCATCGAGGTAGAGTCATCAAAGAGGTCCCCACTAAGTTCTGAAAAAATACCATAAGAAGTGTTTATAGCAAGGGTAAAGTGTCAAATCGTATGATAGGTAGGTTCGCGCACGTGATGAGATGGCAGATTTTGCAGGCTTTTTCAGTAACTGAATAGATGATGTATTCTAAATGAAACGAGCCTTTATTTTTTTATTTTCGGTACTAACCCACTATATCTTTGGTTATGCTATGAACTAACAAAGGATAGTTTTTCTTCTAAAAGCCGATATTTGGTTATTTTTCAGTATTACGTCAATGGATCCACGACTTGCCAGTCAACCGAACAATTACCACCATCAGCTATAAGTAAGATGTAGTATAAATTGTCGTTTGAGGGATGTGGGTCATTATTAGGTTATAGGTATGCCTAAAACTATTATGCCACCCCTTGTCCACTCAGGGTGTTTCGTAAAAAGCGACGTAAAGTTTATGACCACAGCTGAATGCTCTTGACCATAGTCGACAGATGGCAGTGATACCACCTTTAACATCATTCCTAAAGATGATTGACATCAGGCAGGGGGCCGGTGATAGAACACAGCCAATCCTTTTGCTATATAGATCTTGTGCTCTAACAAAACATGTTGCGCCGACCCCAAATTATTTAGGATAATGGCAGGCTGATGATGATGATTCTTAATTAGTATGTTTTTCATCCAGGTGAGTTTTTGGAGCGACTCAAAGCTGATCTAGATTCCTGGATAAAGGACTACTTGAACGACTACCTGCTAATGTTTAATTTATCTGGACACGAAAAGCTTGAGTAAGTATTCAACTTTACACTACTCTCTTCCATCTGTCCCATTGTCTCTAGAGGTATATTTCGAATCCTCTCATTTTCGTTGCTCATTTTACGCTATATGATGATCGATCATGAAGAATTTTACGTATCATGTTATATGTGTAACGTAGTGATCTATTTCATCTTTATCTTATACCGATAGAGTTCGATTGCACCAGACTGGGTATACTTTATTGCATAAATCAACACGTTTGATATTTGAGGAGGCATATAGGTACTATTTCTGAAAACTTCACAGAATGTACGACAAATTGAAGCAAATGCACTTAAATGAGTTCGTGGACAATACCATCCAGCAGATGCAAAAGAAACTGTACTCCCTCAAGCCAAGCTGTGCCAGCGTCAAGACTCCTGCCTTCTCCATATTCTCCATCAACGGAGTTGTAAGTAATTTGATCAAATCGCCTGACATGACATCAGCCTGCAGCACAGCAGTCCACTTCTGGACGTAGACCTCCCCCAGGGTACGCCACAAGACAAGTTAGCTGTCGCAAACCAGTCGGCACTAGCCGCTCTCTTTAAGTCACAGGTCCATCTGACCGAAAGGCATCCAACGCTACGCTTACCAAGTCGTGGCCTCCACTCCAGTTCAAATCCTGTTGCTAGCTTACAAGGCCTTTTGGCAATCGTATTTTCTACGTTTGGCTTTTAACTTGGCTTCTTCTTCTTCTTCAACCCGTACCAACCCAACGCTGAGTGTAAGCGTCTCCTCCAAAGATCTCCAGTTGCAACGGTGAATAGCTTGTCTCTTCCAGCTCTTACCAGTGACTGTGACAATGCCGTCTATTTCTTATCTTTGGTATTAAATTATTGAATGATTTCACAGCAAATAAGGCTTCACAGCGGCGTCATTCGTGGCATGGACAGCTTCTACCGGCAGTCCGTGGCCACCGGTCGCTCCAACAACAATCTACGTTTGGTAGACGCCGTTATCGGGTTTAGCAAGCTCAAGGTAGGTACTCAAGGCGCAGATTTCTCTTATCAAACACAATCATCCATCATCACAGCAACGACCACCACAGTCCAACACTGGTCATTCCTGGTCCCCATAACTATGGACGTTTGCCATGCTCACCACCACGCTTGGCAGCGTTTTGTATTCACAGTATTTCACAGACCAGTAGATGAGTTATTATATTCTTGCATTGCATTAAAAATATGTCCTAGTATAATTGCAAATCTGTGGACTTGCTCCTTTGAAAACAATCATTGCAGCTTGCTTGGTCTATTCTAAATTAGTCCAAAACTATTTTAGAACCTTGATAATTTGTACCGTTCACAGATGGAGTACAAGTACCTGGCTAAGATAAGCGGGAATACCCCACCCCTAATGGGACTCTTCGTGCTGTCAGCTGATGAGCTCATCGCCCATTTAGGACTCACGATGGTCAAGGACCCGGAAGCCATTGAACTTTCCATGGGTTACTTAAGGCAAACGAGGTAAGTGCAATAGAATAGGACTAGAGGAATATCGTGTTATGCCGGTAGAATAGCATCACTAAGGGATTAGAGAGTTTAGGCAACAGGCTGACAACCTGTCACTATAGTGATACTCAGTCTTCTGAATGACTTCTGAATGAGTTATTAAATTGAGATAGGTATATCGGGAATCCGCATGTCAAAGATTTTTTTTCCAGGCCTCAAACTCTGGTGATACAAGGCGCCATAAACAGGATGGTGGGAAACTTCAAGCACTTGTTGGAGAATCAGATCATCGCGCTGATGACCAACACGCTGCTTTTCCAGGTCAAACAGCTGGCGACGCTGTCCAGATGTGGTATGATATTAATGACTCTAGTGCCGTGAGCAGCGTGGTGCCGGTAGAGTAGAATAGCACCACCCCTTCTCTTCCCGTGGGGTCGTAAGAGGCGACCGAGGGATAAATCCGACCCAAGCGAATCAGAGTCCTGGAGAAGGAAACTCTACACACAAACCCGGAACGGGGTCTCCGTCAGGCGTGAGTAACTGGTAATAAATCGTGCGGCAGACTCTTGCAGCCGACCTGGCTTTTACGTATCGACCCGCCGTTCCTGTGGAGTCATCCAGGAAGACCAAGAGGGTGGCGCAGGTCCTGGGCAGCCCTGCGTTTTCCATAATTGCATCCCAGGCAACGCAGTGTCTGAAGTGAGCGTGCAAAAAGCCATGCCGCTCCCGTAGCGGCATATACAGCCATGAATTTTTTTGCCTCAGACACTGAATAAATCGTCTGACACAGACGTATGAGGCCAATGATGATGATGATGAGTGCCGTGTGGTAGAATAATAGGCTTAGAATAATGCATGGTGGCAGTGACCATTTTATCAACCGTTGAAGCCACACAAAGCTGAACAAGAATCTACTTGAGCGATTAATCACAATTTCTGATGATCTAAAATGTGTGACATGTGTTCATAAATTGCAGAACCTACTCTGGTGTGTCACGAAGACGAAGGAGAAATCCCGTACACCGGCGACCATGCGCTTCTTCACGGACAAGGCCCAGACTTCGGCATGAAGCGGAACGACAGCATAGAGATTGAAATACCCGGTAACGAAAAACGCCCGCCCAAGAAAATGCATATCAGGTACTATGAAGACCTCGCTATAGACGAAAGTGAATTGGAAGAAGATCCAACACAACAACAGGAAGATCTACAAGAAGGACATGAAACAGATGTTGTGGATAATGAAAATACTGATCATGATAAGCAAGACGAGGCGGCAAAGAGCAAGAAAAAATTACTGAGAAGGCGATCTCGTAAATCAAGAAAAAGAGTAGGAGTGCTGAAGAAAATAAGACGAGGCCAAAGACGAGCTCAAAGGAAAGCTGCTGGTAAAACCAAGAAACTTAAAGCAACAAAAACATAATTAAATAAATTTCTTGACTTTGACTGAATTAAACATTAATGCCTATTACGTCGTGTTTTGTTTTGATTCTTAATTAGATTTCGTTTACTTTAAAATGTTTTTACTTCAGGTTTCTACTCTACGAACCTTCCCCGTAGAACTGAATACCGTGAATACCTAATTTGTGGTGGATGACTTATAATCAACTTTGTGCATGTGGATCAGCGCCATCTATCGACGTTTAAACTAACTACTTAGAACATGACTTTATTTTTTATAGGCGTCAAAAAAGGGCTCCGGTAAGTAAGTAGGTTTATGTACAGAGAGAGGCTCGTCATCTTTTACCCAACTGCTTCAGAAGGAGGGTTACCTACGTTTTCGAGTATATGTATGTGTATGATTGTCAATTCGTTTTCACAGGCTTCAACCCAAACGGCTGGGCGAATCTTGACATGTACGGTAAGATGTCGTTAGATTCGTCTTAGCAGCGTGAGTGACATTGGCTACATCAAAAAATTATAAAAATATGACGGATTTTTTTCAACTTTAAAATTACCGCAGTCGGGTTTTTGTTATTTAATACATCTGCTCATCTATCAAAGTATTGACATATGATTTGTTTACATTTGGTTGGTTCATATTATGATTTTACTATTTATTTCAATTTTTTATAAATAATTCTACTCTTGGTCGTCTCAGTATAGCAATGTGATCTTGTGAGAGTAAATTAGAAAGTTTTAGGGGATAATGCCGCCTGTTAAATGAAATGGGTTGCGTGTGCTGTTCACTGAGTTCATTTATTTCTATACTTCTAGATGCCTTAGAAAGGTAACTCTTATTATTATTTCTGTTTTACTTTTTATCATCTCTATTGTTATTTATAACATCTATATTGTCGCACTGCGGGGCAAGGTAAAGGCCTTCCACTTATCTCGGTTTCTAGCGATCAAATAAACCTAATTCAGTATGATAATAAGTCTCTTGAAGAAAGCACAGTTGGTGCTCGGAACTTGACTGTCGAAGATCTCCTAATGATGCTCCGCGGAGGAGTGAAACACGCGTAGAGTGTAAAACGGTGGTGGTTGCGGTGTTGGTGTGTTGTATCCCTATCCCTAGTACATCCCTAGTACCTACATTTGCATTAAGTTGCGGTCGTACGTGTGGTTCACCCAGCAGCATAACCTACCATCATAATGGCGGAAGGAGCTAAATATATTTCTATCACTTTCATCAAGATGGACTTCCGCAAAGTAACGCCTGATACTATTATTTATCTAAAATACGAATAATTGTACATTTTCTTATTTCAGAGCGACATTGTGCACAGTTTGTGCGTTATTAACTTGCTGTTTGCTTTTAACCCTTATTTTTATGCTCGTCTTGGGAATCGGAGTCGGTTTCCATTATTGTTTTGTAATGAATTCAGTGGAAGCTATGGGTAAGTCGCATGATTATTCTTTATTATTTAGATTTTGTGTAGTGCCTAACTTCGTGCTCACTCATAAGGTACCTAGTTGCCGTAACCCATCAAGGCGGGTATTCATTGGAGACAAATCCCAGGAACTTTGTATATGACACAAAGTATCTGGAGAATGTTTCCAATGTGGACGTATTTTGAACAATGTTCTCGAACAAAGTTCCCGAAAAAAGCGTACACATTGGGGACATTGTCCATATGCATTGTCTATTATACAACAGGGATTTTGTCCCTGTTATTATAGCAGTTTACAAAACATATTAACAATTTTCTTTATAGGAAGGGCAGCAAAAGCAGCTGGAGGTTTGCGATCTGGAAGTGCACAGTCTGGTCCCGTGATGCGATCTCTGGACAGGGCCAGCAGAAGAGGTGGAAACTTCCCGGGTTTCTCGAATGAGAACCGCAACCGTCGCGCCATGGATATTATTCCACCTCTTACAAATAATAATGAAAATCGGCTGAACACTACCGTGCTAGCTTACAACTCAACAAAAGATGAAATTAGAAAAGATCTTGATGACAATCCTATAGGCGAAACTCTAGGTAGAAATGTTACAAAACTTTCCAGATTGCTTACGTGAGTTTTGAAAATAAATTACAATCATTTAATGAATAATTTATTGTTATTTGAAATAGTAATGTACGTAAAATTGTCACAAAATATTCACTCCAAAAGCAAACTATACTAGTATACCTATTTATAAAATGGTGCTGGTACATTCTCCTCGGCCGCATTTTTCTCACATTCCGCTGGAAAAGTGTATCTTTCTGTGGGAAGAGGGTTATAAAAATTTACTATAAAATACTTCAACTCGTCTCACATATGGTCAAACATTTTAATACTCAAATATGTTGACAGTTTTTTGTAAAATTCCTGTCAAACATTCATTCTCTAACGTCCATGGCAAGGAACTTTGCTACTTTGTGACATATAAACTGTTATAGATCCTAAAATATCAGGGCAATATCATGTTAATGCTTTTTATCCTCTAACTAGTTATATATTCTATCATGCAACATGTTTTTTGATAGTAAAAGACGGCAGGTTTTTTTTAAAAGATTGTTTTTAGCGTTGAAGCCTGATTCAGGCTAAAATTTCCTCACGCTACCTTCTCACTCATATTTTCATGACGGTGATAGCTATCTGTCTAGTTTATTTACATACGAGTAGCGGATAGTACTGCCGACAATATCGTAAGAGAAGCACGTGCCTCTCGCTGCTGCATTTTTGCTGGCGAAGGTAATTTCCACACATTTACGATTTGGTTCAGTACCCACCTAACTTCCATGCTCATCGATAACTAAGTATTCAGTTATCAGGTAATACTGATATTTTTTCTGGTTAATACCTTTGTTATGCTTAAAACAAGAGGCGGTATTGTAAAAAGTATGGTCTTATAGTTTTTTCGTAAACCGCAAAATAAACTTTCGTTCTAACGTCCATGTCCTTTTTTCCATGTCTTTCCATGTTTCGCGGTGACATGGACGTTACAAAATGACATGGACGTTAGAGAATGATTAAATTTTTGGCCCCACTGTTGGACAAAGATTTTAAATGATATTTTTTTTTCTTAATTTAAACCAATGCGTGTTTAATGGAAAATTTTGTGAAAGTAATTCATACTTGAATACCAAATTTTTAAAACAAATCTCGTGTTAGGTATACAACTTTGGAAAACTTGCAAAATTTTCCACCGCAGGCAGAATTTGAACCTGCGACCTTCGGCATCTGTACTGCCGACGTCACTACCAACTGAGCTACCGAGGTTCTAATCGAGCCTGCCAATTTAGCAAGTATATCTTGTCCACTATCGCGATTGCAAATTTTCCAAAATAATTCATACTTTTATGTCATCGTCATCATAATTTAGCCATAGGACGTATACTACTGAACATCGGACTCCACTAAATACTTCCACCTTGACCGATTAGAAGCGGCCTGCATCCGGCATTTCCCTGCCGCGGGCCGCCGCTCCTCCACAGATTGTCAGTCCTTCGAGTATTGTAGCCTGCTCATTGGCACTTCAGCTTGCTGACTCTTTTAGCTATGTTGGTTACCTTGGTTCGTCTACGGATCTTCTCGTTTCTGATTCGATCACGAAGAGAAACACCGAGCACAGCTCTCTCCATAGCTCACTGAGTGACTCCTACTCTATTTAGGAGGCCGACAGTTAGCTACCATGTCTGCACACCGTAGGTTATCACTGGCATGACACACTGTTCAAAAACTTTCGTCTCGAGACAGTGAGGAATTTTGTACGTGAAGACTCTGCGTAACTTCCCGGAGCTGCCCAGCCGAGCTGGTTTCGCCGAGTGACTTCCTTCTCAAGATCTTCCTAGTTGGACTGTTTGTCCTAGATAGACGTATTTGTCCACCACTTTGAGTGTCGAGTTCCCTACCGATATTGGGGTGGGCGTTACATGAGAGTTGGCCATGACTTTCGTCGTGTCCATATTCAACTTGAGGTCCACTTGTTGGAAAACCTCGATTGAAGTCCTGTAGCATTTTGCTGAGTGATGTTTTTGATATTGATATTGATGTTAAGTTCATCCCATTCCAGGAGCTTGAAGGCATCTTCCATCGCATTGGTGAAGAGCTTCTGAGATAATACATCTCCTTGTCTTACACCCCTGTGAAATGGAATTGCCGCTGTGGTCTGATCTTGTATTCGAACTGACATTGTGGCGTTTCTTTATTCGTTTATGTATATTTTAACACTTCGATATACCTGTAGTATATAATATCGCTTCTGTTAAATACTTCTGGCGTCACACCTCCTAACAAGGCAAAGTTAAAGAGATTCTGAAAGACTTTAAGTACTGGTGTTTCGCTGATATGATTCCGTCCTCGCCCGGCACGTTGTTGTTTTTGAGCTGTGCAAGGGCTATCTTAATCTCATACAAGCTGATATCCGGGTCATCCTCGGTCTATATCGAGGTCTAGACACTGTTGTCGGGTAAGGTTTGCTCTAGGGTCTGTTGAACTAATAACTGGTTTTGCGACTGAAGTGTACAGCTGTTTTACAGAACAGTTTGATCTCCCACAGTACCTCTCTTTGCCAAATAACGAATACCACGCTGCCATCCTCCGTCTTCAGCTTTGTCAGCCGGCTCTGCCCAACAGACAGGTGCCTTGCGAAAACTTTGGTGCCATTGTTTCTCTTAATCGTTTTTTAAATATTTTTAGTATTAAAGTTTTGAATATCACCGCAGGAACTAGCATATCTGTCTGTTGAGCCGCCGATATCACATACGAAATAAACGTTATATAATGTGTAAAAAAAAATCAACTGCAAATATTATGAGGCGTAGGAAGGAACGTAGGTCGTAATGTGAAAATAATAATAATGGTGGGACAATACAAATTGTAGCAGCCGCCCGAGGGAGTCCAGAAATGTATGGGAGGTTCAAAATTGTTTTCCACATCTCGACTTATGCTCCTCGAGGAAAGTTGTTCAGTTTCACGGGCTAATTCACCCCTTAAAGTATTTGTAATTGATTTTTTTACATCTTGTATAAAGAAATAAACGTATTTTGTTTAGTTTTCCAACGTACCAATTAGTGGACATCTAACTTCTATGTCAAAAAATAGTGGCCTTCCATTTTTTCCGTTATTAAAAGTAATATGTTATATATTTTCACTAAAATACCTTGTATAAGCTATAAACAACATTACTTACTAGTTTTATATTTAAAATACACTTTAATTTTTTCATTATTTACAAAAAAAGAAATAAGCCACGGAATTCTCTAACGTCCATGTTCGCAAATAGTGGACATCAAATAACTCTTAAACCAGTGGTCCGAAAACCGGGCCTTTTAAATTCTGTCTTAGAAATTAAGAAAACTTTGATAAACTGTATAATATTTTCCAGAAAATCTAAAATTAAAAAAAGACATGGAAGTTAGAATTTTCCGTGGCTTTAGGAGAATGAGCCTGCTGTTCTTTATTGGCTTGAAAAATGGCGTCGTGGAACTAGTAATATTGTTCCGTGAGCGCCGAAACCGTCCTATGAGTTTGCGAGCTAGTTCTTTCTCGCGAAGAGACAGCTGCGGCCTTAGTGGTGGTCTGCAAATATTAATGGGTGAGGATTACTTTTAAAATATTACTGCTACGAATTAATTAGCAACTTGTAGCGGAAGCTACAAGCTAGCATATATTCACGTAGGGAATTTAATCATATCGCAATTTCCTACGTGATTTGCGTCATACTTTTAGTTAGATTAATTAGTATATAAGCTGTAGATTATTGTCAATTAAATGTGCATTAACTAAGTAAACGTCGAGACCTTTACTACCACTGTAGGGTGTCTCAAAATACTCATAAGTCATTGGGTGTCTCCCAATGACTTATGAGTATTTTCCAACGCACCGATCGACTCATGGTGGTAGGCTGTGGAAGTAAGCTGTTTGATCTGTAACAATTCGCATACCTGCTTCATGGTGTTTGAGATAAATTCTGACCCTCTATCGGTCGCTATTTCGCTAGGTATACCGAATCGTAATATGTAATTATCAACAAACGCTTTAGCCACAGATGACGCATCCTTAGAGTGTAATGGATACGCTTCTACAAATTTGGAGAGCTCGCACTGCAACGTGAGCGCGTAGCAATAGCCATGCTCATCTTTAGGTAAAGGACCTACTATATCAAGATAGATTTTTTGCAGTGCGCTATCACATGTAGTTGTAATCTCTAGTGGTTGTTTTGTTTTCTGGGAATGTTTTTGAGTCTGACATTGTTTACACTTACTTACAAACTCTGCTATGTCCCTATGCATGCTAGGCCAATAATAGAATTTTTTGATGTTATTAGTCATTCTCCTAATGCCGGCGTGGCCACTGGTCGGCAAAATGTGGAAATCATTAATTATGACGCGTCTGTCATCTACATTATTTATTCTTTGGACTCCTTTTAGTACGCATATTCGTGGTCCGGACCATTCTGTTTGCGACTTTATTTCATTAATTATGCTAGCTATAAATTCTTCGTTATTGGAGTCTCGTATGACGCATATCTCATTTATATTTAACTTTTTACAAAACATAGATAAATCCCTCACCAATTCGACTCGCGTTATTGGTGATCGAGAAAATCCGTTTAAGTAAATAATTGACTTACTTTTTACATAAATAAAGTATTTCGACTTTTCTATTAATGAGCTATCTAGCTGCAATTTATTTAACTTTTGTCTACTTATTAATGCTAACTCAACAAAATCTTTCGGTTTTCTAATAATCTCCACAATCCTTGGTTGATCAGGCCTTGGATTTTGAGGATCATTATCAGCCGTCGATTTTATTTTTTCCTGCTTTTCCCTATCCAAATTTTCTTGCATCCTTCGTGCTTGTGCTCTAGTCATAACGTTCAAAATTCTCTCATTCAGCTGTTTTAATTCTTCGCTACTTATCATTATCCTTGAAAGTGCGTCTGCGGCCGAGTTTTTCGTACCTTTTATATATTCTATAATAAAATTGTATTCTTCTAACTGTAGTCGAAATTTTAACAATCTACTTGAAGGATCACGCATTCCAAAGAGATAGACTAATGGTCGGTGATCTGTTTGTACTTTAAACTTACGGCCGTATAAGTAAGGTCTAAAATACTTTACGCTCCACACTATAGCCAAAAGTTCCTTTTCTATAGTGGGGTAGTTCTTTTCGGCTTTGTTTAAGCTTCGGCTGGCGTAAGCTATAGGTCTACCATCACTGTTACATAATACTGATCCAATAGCAGTACCACTCGCGTCAGTTTGAATTAAAAACTGATTATTTTCCGAAAAATTTGGGTACTGTAGGACTGGAGGTCGTGTGAGAGCATTTTTCAGACACTGAAATGATTTTTCACAGTCCTCGTTCCAAATAAAAGGTTCATTTTTACTACAGGTTCTACAGATTCATTGGCCTCATACTTTCGTCATCCAAATCAACATCATCATTGGCCTTCAAAGAATACCTAAATAGTAAAACAACTGACTTTCCCGAAAACGCTAAAGCCAACAAACTGAACCACTTTCTGCAAAGACCTAACATTAGGTAGAAAAAAACGCACGTATGCAAAATGAAACCCATAGGAAATTGCTCGATCAGCTGAATTATTGTTTGGTAGGAGTAAATTATTTTTACTGCCTTTGGTCTATAAGAAGTAGACAGACAGACAAACACTTTATTGCTCACATTAAAACATAGATACAAATACAAAATCAAAACAAACAACATAATACAAGCAAAGGCGGCCTTATCGCTTTAAGCGATCTCTTCCAGGCAACCCAGCACATAAAGAGATATTTTAAAAACATAAGCTATGAGTAACTGTGGCTACACATAATAGGAAGAAGTATTGTTTTCCATTCGCCCGATTAAGCTTGGCTTAAAAATCAGTCTTTTGTAAGTAGGTACAGGGAGGTCCCTATACTTACAACTTGAGAAAACAAACTTGTGTCTTCAACAGAGAATACTTTACTTTCCCATCATCTTCCACTAATGCTCACCATCATCACTCCATGACCCAGGCTCCTGCTGAAGTCCGTGACGTACAAAGTAGAAGGGCGCCTTCGACTAGTCCAGGATCGTCTGGTGGTAGAGCATGTGCTGTCTGAACTCCACATGAAGGATGTGCTGCTTATGGTAAGAAGGAACTCCAGCATGTTTGACAAAGTACTTGAAATAGGTAAAGGGAAACACATAAGATCATCGAGGTAAAGTCATCAAAGAGGTCTCGTCTAAGTTCTGAAAAAACACTAAAAGAAGTGTTTATAGCAAGGGGTAAAGTGTTAAATCGTATGATGGGTAGGTTCGCGCACGTGATGAGATGGCAGATTTTGCAGGCTTTTTCAGTAACTGAATAGATGATGTATTCTAAATGAAACGAGCCTTTATTTTTTTATTTTCGGAACTAACCCACTATATCTTTGGTTATGCTATGAACTAACAAAGGATAGTTTTTCTTCTAAAAGCCGATATTTGGTTATTTTTCAGTATTACGTCAATGGATCCACGACTTGCCAGTCAACCGAACAATTACCACCATCAGCTATAAGTAAGATGTAGTATAAATTGTCGATGGAGGGATGTGGGTCATTATTAGGTAATATACCTAAAACTTTTATGCCACCCCTTGTCCACTCAGGGTATTTCGTAAAAAGCGACGTAAAGTTTATGACCGCTGCTGAATGCTCTTGACCATAGTCGACAGATGGCAGTGATACCACCTGCAACATCATTCCTAAAGATGGTTGACGTCAGGCAGGCGGTCGGTGATAGAACACAGCCAATCCTTTTGCTACATGGATCTTGTGTACTATAACATGTTGCGCCGACCCCAAAGAATTTGGCATAATGGCAGGCTGATGATAATGATGCTTAATTGGTTTGTTTATCATCCAGGTGAGTTTTTGGAGCGTCTCAAAGCTGATCTAGATTCCTGGATAAAGGACTACTTGAACGACTACCTGCTAATGTTTAATTTATCTGGACACGAAAAGCTTGAGTAAGTATTCAACTTTACACTACTCTCTTCCATCTGTCCCATTGTCTCTAGAGGTATATTTCGAATCCTCTCATTTTCGTTGCTCATTTTACGCTATATGATGATCGATCATGAAGAATTTTACGTATCATGTTATATGTGTAACGTAGTGATCTATTTCATCTTTATCTTATACCGATAGAGTTCGATTGCACCAGACTGGGTATACTTTATTGCATAAATCAACACGTTTGATATTTGAGGAGGCATATAGGTACTATTTCTGAAAACTTCACAGAATGTACGACAAATTGAAGCAAATGCACTTAAATGAGTTCGTGGACAATACCATCCAGCAGATGCAAAAGAAACTGTACTCCCTCAAGCCAAGCTGTGCCAGCGTCAAGACTCCTGCCTTCTCCATATTCTCCATCAACGGAGTTGTAAGTAATTTGATCAAATCGCCTGACATGACATCAGCCTGCAGCACAGCAGTCCACTTCTGGACGTAGACCTCCCCCAGGGTACGCCACAAGACAAGTTAGCTGTCGCAAACCAGTCGGCACTAGCCGCTCTCTTTAAGTCACAGGTCCATCTGACCGAAAGGCATCCAACGCTACGCTTACCAAGTCGTGGCCTCCACTCCAGTTCAAATCCTGTTGCTAGCTTACAAGGCCTTTTGGCAATCGTATTTTCTACGTTTGGCTTTTAACTTGGCTTCTTCTTCTTCTTCAACCCGTACCAACCCAACGCTGAGTGTAAGCGTCTCCTCCAAAGATCTCCAGTTGCAACGGTGAATAGCTTGTCTCTTCCAGCTCTTACCAGTGACTGTGACAATGCCGTCTATTTCTTATCTTTGGTATTAAATTATTGAATGATTTCACAGCAAATAAGGCTTCACAGCGGCGTCATTCGTGGCATGGACAGCTTCTACCGGCAGTCCGTGGCCACCGGTCGCTCCAACAACAATCTACGTTTGGTAGACGCCGTTATCGGGTTTAGCAAGCTCAAGGTAGGTACTCAAGGCGCAGATTTCTCTTATCAAACACAATCATCCATCATCACAGCAACGACCACCACAGTCCAACACTGGTCATTCCTGGTCCCCATAACTATGGACGTTTGCCATGCTCACCACCACGCTTGGCAGCGTTTTGTATTCACAGTATTTCACAGACCAGTAGATGAGTTATTATATTCTTGCATTGCATTAAAAATATGTCCTAGTATAATTGCAAATCTGTGGACTTGCTCCTTTGAAAACAATCATTGCAGCTTGCTTGGTCTATTCTAAATTAGTCCAAAACTATTTTAGAACCTTGATAATTTGTACCGTTCACAGATGGAGTACAAGTACCTGGCTAAGATAAGCGGGAATACCCCACCTAATGGGACTCTTCGTGCTGTCAGCTGATGAGCTCATCGCCCATTTAGGACTCACGATGGTCAAGGACCCGGAAGCCATTGAACTTTCCATGGGTTACTTAAGGCAAACGAGGTAAGTGCAATAGAATAGGACTAGAGGAATATCGTGTTATGCCGGTAGAATAGCATCACTAAGGGATTAGAGAGTTTAGGCAACAGGCTGACAACCTGTCACTATAGTGATACTCAGTCTTCTGAATGACTTCTGAATGAGTTATTAAATTGAGATAGGTATATCGGGAATCCGCATGTCAAAGATTTTTTTTCCAGGCCTCAAACTCTGGTGATACAAGGCGCCATAAACAGGATGGTGGGAAACTTCAAGCACTTGTTGGAGAATCAGATCATCGCGCTGATGACCAACACGCTGCTTTTCCAGGTCAAACAGCTGGCGACGCTGTCCAGATGTGGTATGATATTAATGACTCTAGTGCCGTGAGCAGCGTGGTGCCGGTAGAGTAGAATAGCACCACCCCTTCTTCCCGTGGGGTCGTAAGAGGCGACCGAGGATAAATCCGACCAAGCGAATCAGAGTCCTGGAGAAGGAAACTCTACACACAAACCCGGAACGGGGTCTCCGTCAGGCGTGAGTAACTGGTAATAAATCGTGCGGCAGACTCTTGCAGCCGACCTGGCTTTTACGTATCGACCCGCCGTTCCTGTGGAGTCATCCAGGAAGACCAAGAGGGTGGCGCAGGTCCTGGGCAGCCCTGCGTTTTCCATAATTGCATCCCAGGCAACGCAGTGTCTGAAGTGAGCGTGCAAAAAGCCATGCCGCTCCCGTAGCGGCATATACAGCCATGAATTTTTTTGCCTCAGACACTGAATAAATCGTCTGACACAGACGTATGAGGCCAATGATGATGATGATGAGTGCCGTGTGGTAGAATAATAGGCTTAGAATAATGCATGGTGGCAGTGACCATTTTATCAACCGTTGAAGCCACACAAAGCTGAACAAGAATCTACTTGAGCGATTAATCACAATTTCTGATGATCTAAAATGTGTGACATGTGTTCATAAATTGCAGAACCTACTCTGGTGTGTCACGAAGACGAAGGAGAAATCCCGTACACCGGCGACCATGCGCTTCTTCACGGACAAGGCCCAGACTTCGGCATGAAGCGGAACGACAGCATAGAGATTGAAATACCCGGTAACGAAAAACGCCCGCCCAAGAAAATGCATATCAGGTACTATGAAGACCTCGCTATAGACGAAAGTGAATTGGAAGAAGATCCAACACAACAACAGGAAGATCTACAAGAAGGACATGAAACAGATGTTGTGGATAATGAAAATACTGATCATGATAAGCAAGACGAGGCGGCAAAGAGCAAGAAAAAATTACTGAGAAGGCGATCTCGTAAATCAAGAAAAAGAGTAGGAGTGCTGAAGAAAATAAGACGAGGCCAAAGACGAGCTCAAAGGAAAGCTGCTGGTAAAACCAAGAAACTTAAAGCAACAAAAACATAATTAAATAAATTTCTTGACTTTGACTGAATTAAACATTAATGCCTATTACGTCGTGTTTTGTTTTGATTCTTAATTAGATTTCGTTTACTTTAAAATGTTTTTACTTCAGGTTTCTACTCTACGAACCTTCCCCGTAGAACTGAATACCGTGAATACCTAATTTGTGGTGGATGACTTATAATCAACTTTGTGCATGTGGATCAGCGCCATCTATCGACGTTTAAACTAACTACTTAGAACATGACTTTATTTTTTATAGGCGTCAAAAAAGGGCTCCGGTAAGTAAGTAGGTTTATGTACAGAGAGAGGCTCGTCATCTTTTTACCCAACTGCTTCAGAAGGAGGGTTACCTACGTTTTTCGAGAGTATGTGTATGTGTATGATTGTAAATTCGTTTTCACAGGCTTCAACCCAAACGGCTGGGCGAATCTTGACATGTACGGTAAGATGTCGTTAGATTCGTCTTAGCAGCGTGAGTGACATTGGCTACATCAAAAAATTATAAAAATATGAGTAAAAATATGACGGATTTTTTTCAACTTTAAAATTACCGCAGTCGGGTTTTTGTTATTTAATACATCTGCTCATCTATCAAAGTATTGACATATGATTTGTTTACATTTGGTTGGTTCATATTATGATTTTACTATTTATTTCAATTTTTTATAAATAATTCTACTCTTGGTCGTCTCAGTATAGCAATGTGATCTTGTGAGAGTAAATTAGAAAGTTTTAGGGGATAATGCCTGTTAAATGAAATGGGTTGCGTGTGCTGTTCACTGAGTTCATTTATTTCTATACTTCTAGATGCCTTAGAAAGGTAACTCTTATTATTATTTCTGTTTTACTTTTTATCATCTCTATTGTTATTTATAACATCTATATTGTCGCACTGCGGAGCAAGGTAAAGGCCTTCCACTTATCTCGGTTTCTAGCGATCAAATAAACCTAATTCAGTATGATAATAAGTCTCTTGAAGAAAGCACAGTTGGTGCTCGGAACTTGACTGTCGAAGATCTCCTAATGATGCTCCGCGGAGGAGTGAAACACGCGTAGAGTGTAAAACGGTGGTGGTTGCGGTGTTGGTGTGTTGTATCCCTATCCCTAGTACATCCCTAGTACCTACATTTGCATTAAGTTGCGGTCGTACGTGTGGTTCACCCAGCAGCATAACCTACCATCATAATGGCGGAAGGAGCTAAATATATTTCTATCACTTTCATCAAGATGGACTTCCGCAAAGTAACGCCTGATACTATTATTTATCTAAAATACGAATAATTGTACATTTTCTTATTTCAGAGCGACATTGTGCACAGTTTGTGCGTTATTAACTTGCTGTTTGCTTTTAACCCTTATTTTTATGCTCGTCTTGGGAATCGGAGTCGGTTTCCATTATTGTTTTGTAATGAATTCAGTGGAAGCTATGGGTAAGTCGCATGATTATTCTTTATTATTTAGATTTTGTGTAGTGCCTAACTTCGTGCTCACTCATAAGGTACCTAGTTGCCGTAACCCATCAAGGCGGGTATTCATTGGAGACAAATCCAGGAACTTTGTATATGACACAAAGTATCTGGAGAATGTTTCAATGTGGACGTATTTTGAACAATGTTCTCGAACAAAGTTCCCGAAAAAAGCGTACACATTGGGGACATTGTCCATATGCATTGTCTATTATACAACAGGGATTTTGTCCCTGTTATTATAGCAGTTTACAAAACATATTAACAATTTTCTTTATAGGAAGGGCAGCAAAAGCAGCTGGAGGTTTGCGATCTGGAAGTGCACAGTCTGGTCCCGTGATGCGATCTCTGGACAGGGCCAGCAGAAGAGGTGGAAACTTCCCGGGTTTCTCGAATGAGAACCGCAACCGTCGCGCCATGGATATTATTCCACCTCTTACAAATAATAATGAAAATCGGCTGAACACTACCGTGCTAGCTTACAACTCAACAAAAGATGAAATTAGAAAAGATCTTGATGACAATCCTATAGGCGAAACTCTAGGTAGAAATGTTACAAAACTTTCCAGATTGCTTACGTGAGTTTTGAAAATAAATTACAATCATTTAATGAATAATTTATTGTTATTTGAAATAGTAATGTACGTAAAATTGTCACAAAATATTCACTCCAAAAGCAAACTATACTAGTATACCTATTTATAAAATGGTGCTGTTCTTTATTGGCTTGAAAAATGGCGTCGTGGAACTAGTAATATTGTTCCGTGAGCGCCGAAACCGTCCTATGAGTTTGCGAGCTAGTTCTTTCTCGCGAAGAGACAGCTGCGGCCTTAGTGGTGGTCTGCAAATATTAATGGGTGAGGATTACTTTTAAAATATTACTGCTACGAATTAATTAGCAACTTGTAGCGGAAGCTACAAGCTAGCATATATTCACGTAGGGAATTTAATCATATCGCAATTTCCTACGTGATTTGCGTCATACTTTTAGTTAGATTAATTAGTATATAAGCTGTAGATTATTGTCAATTAAATGTGCATTAACTAAGTAAACGTCGAGACCTTTACTACCACTGTAGGGTGTAGTGTTGGGGAGACGAATGATACCAACAGATGCGTGAGTAAGACTGAATATATTGTCAAATGTCAAATTTTGAGGATCATTATCAGCCGTCGATTTTATTTTTTCCTGCTTTTCCCTATCCAAATTTTCTTGCATCCTTCGTGCTTGTGCTCTAGTCATAACGTTCAAAATTCTCTCATTCAGCTGTTTTAATTCTTCGCTACTTATCATTATCCTTGAAAGTGCGTCTGCGGCCGAGTTTTTCGTACCTTTTATATATTCTATAATAAAATTGTATTCTTCTAACTGTAGTCGAAATTTTAACAATCTACTTGAAGGATCACGCATTCCAAAGAGATAGACTAATGGTCGGTGATCTGTTTGTATTTTAAACTTACGGCCGTATAAGTAAGGTCTAAAATACTTTACGCTCCACACTATAGCCAAAAGTTCCTTTTCTATAGTGGGGTAGTTCTTTTCGGCTTTGTTTAAGCTTCGGCTGGCGTAAGCTATAGGTCTACCATCACTGTTACATAATACTGATCCAATAGCAGTACCACTCGCGTCAGTTTGAATTAAAAACTGATTATTTTCCGAAAAATTTGGGTACTGTAGGACTGGAGGTCGTGTGAGAGCATTTTTCAGACACTGAAATGATTTTTCACAGTCCTCGTTCCAAATAAAAGGTTCATTTTTACTACATAATTTATTTAGAGGACAAGCTTTCTCTGCGAAGTTCGGTATAAATTTTCGGTAATAGTTTGCGAAGGCCACAAAACGTTTAGTTTCGTCGCTATTTTGTGGTCGGGGATAATTTTCCATAATTACTGTTTTTGCTGGGTCGGGAGAAATCCCATTTTCCGAAACTACATGACCAAGGTATAGAATTTCTTTTTGTAGGAATTTACATTTGGCTGGGTTAAGTTTTAGGTTAACTTTTCTTAACCGGGTGAAAACGTCCATTAAATTTTTATTATGGTTTTCTAAATTTCTGCCAAAAACACACAAGTCGTCTAAATATACTAAACACTGTTCGTAATTTAAGCCAGACATTGCGACAGTGATCATTCTCGAAAAGGCACTTGGGCTTGTTTTAAGTCCCATTGGTAACCTGGTCATTTGGTATTGATTTTTGCTAGTGGTAAATGCAGTGTATTTTCGACTGTTTTTCTCCAAATTTATCTGATAAAAACCTTGATACAAATCTAATGTTGTGAAATACATAGCTCCTGATAGCGAATCCAAAATGTCTGTTATATTGGGCAGAGGAAACTTGTCGTCTTTTATTTTGAGATTTAATTTCCGATAATCGATCACGACTCGCCATTTTTTGATACCTGATGAGTCGAGTTTTTTCGGTACTAGTAACAGTGGGCTAGACCATGCGCTTCTAGTCTCTTCTATTATTCCATCATCTAACATACCTTGAATTTGTTTATCTATTTCCGATTTCTGTGCATGTGGTAACCTGTACGGCTTTACGTATACAGGAGAGCTGTTGGGCTCTAGCTCTATAGTTTGTTCATACAAAGAAGTAGTTGTTAATTTATCACCGGGCAGATGAAACACATCTGGAAACTTTGCACAGATATTCTCTATCGACTTTTGTTCTTCCTCATTCAAATTGCCTAACTGTAAAAGTGAAAATAAAGATTTGACCCTATCTGAGTTCATAGTTGGCCTATTAAATTGGCAAATATAATACTCATTCAATTTAGTAGTCTGAGGCCTGAAATAATTTAATGAAACATCTAAGTCTCTCGTGTTCATAATTTTGATTGCAATTTTGCCGTCTTTCGGTTTTCCTATAGTGTTTGCAATAAAAACTCCATTACACAATTCCTGCGAGCTAATCACACAATCTTCCTTCATATCTGTATCGACATAGTAAAACTTTTCACTTCGAGCGGGTACTGTTAAAAATGAAAAATTTTGTGAATCTGAATAGTTAATGTTAATTGTAACAGAATTTCCTTGAAAAGTTTTCAATAAAAGTGTGTCAAGTTCGTAATCTATATGTGCTCTGTATTTTTTAAGAAAATCTTGGCCTAAAATGCCATCTGTTTTGCATGGTAATTTATCGAAAACATAGAACTTTTGTTGAAATATGTTTTGTTCTATTTTTAGACTCAAATAAACATATCCATAGGAATAAACGCTACCTCCAACTCCATTGATACGCAGTTGCTCGTTATGGGTATGAATTTGTAAACATCGAACGAGATCACGCTTGACAACGCAGATCGATGCCCCCGAGTCGATGAGCCACTTGCAATCTCTATCACCTACTTTAATCGATACGTTGTTTAGACTATTGCATACCTACATATAAGTAATTAGGCTCGAAAAAAGTGATTAAGTGACGACTCTAGATCTTGATTTGGCAACGAGTCACGTTGATGATGTGATGAGTCAAGTTGCGGGTTCATTGCATACACGTTCCGTTGCGAGCGCATTGACCTACGGTATCTACCTCTAGATGTTCTGCCACGTGTACCACAGTCCATACCACCACGGTCACCCCTAGTATAGTTGGTGCTAAAATGCGGTTGGGTGCCTGGTTGCCTATATGGTCTCCATTGACCCCTATTCGTTTGACTACGCTGTCCCCTGAATGGTCTACGAAAATTTCCATTTCCGCGAGGAAACTTTCGGTACATGTAATTCACCTGAGCGGAAGACGACGACGCCATATTTTCCTCTTGTGCAGCCTGAATCGCGTCCTTGAGGGTGCTGAAATTACGTGCTGCAATAATGGTGCTTAGTCGACTATTTCGTAGGCCGTCGGCAAATCTCTTTATTGCCAACTTTTCATTTAGTGGACGGAGCACTTCATAATGTTCTGAGTTTCCGTCGGCTTGCGAAATTGTCAAATCCACAAACAATTCCGATATCTCCTTACCGTAATCAGCTACAGACCTCTCTCGCTGTTGGGTTGCTTGTAGTTTGGTCTGTATGGCAGTCGCTGCTTTCTGGGGTAAAAGATTTTTGCGCATGTCAGCTAAAAGGGCCTTGACAGTGTCATATTTGGAAGACAATTTCAGTTTAGCAGACTGAGACAGTCGAGTTTTTAAGACAAATGTAACAAGGTCTTTTCCTGATGCTTCGTCTATGCTAGTACTGTAGTATTCGATACTATCTATCAATTCCCTAGTGATGTCCTCCTTATCGTTCATCACTGGCAGTAGGCTTAATGCCACCTTGAGGTCAAATTTCGCCATGTTGTCGTCAGGTTCAGAGTCACTACTACTACTATGACTTACCTCCTCTTCTTCGACTTCTTCTTCCTCGCCAAGTTCCTCTTCTTCCTCAATAGGGCTGTCTAAAGTCTCGGTCGCTAGAGTGCACAATTCTCTCACCTCCTTGTACAACTTCTTAAAACGAGAACAAGATGCAAATATTAATGATTTCTCTTGCTCATTCTTAAACTGTAATACCTTATTTAGACTATCTATATACGTATTATATTGTAATAGCAAAACTTCAGCTTCATTTAATTTCTTTGTTAATATTTTTCCTTTCCTCCTTTTTGGTCCAATTTTAATAAGATATTTTCGTACTTTAAATAAAGCCTTGTATAAACTATCTATGTACTCAGCCATAAAAATCGCACGAACCTTAATTCATTATTAAAAGTAACTTTATAGGTTCCATATTATTTTCTAAAATATTTTTTCTTATAATTATTAATTATAAAAATATAAAAAACCTTACCAAATTATTAATAATTCGATTTCCTTAAGAAACATGATTTTTCTTACGAATTAATTCATTTCCGCACACTTTTCACTTATTGAAGGCCGTAAAGTCAATTTCCAACGATTTCCTTGAGTCTATGACACGATGATACACTTTCAGTCTATGTTCCGTCACTTTCAGTCCGTTTTCCAGCGTCCTTAACCGTTTCCCATCGTTTTCCGCTATTTTCCGCTTGAATCCTAAACAATAAAAGTCCAAACGCACGTCACTAGTCCATTTCCAAGTTTCTTCTCAGATCGTTTATGATGATTGCCAGTTCCTCGAGTCCACGATGCGAAGTAGGTAGTTAACCTTGTAGTCTAGTTCAATTCCCATTGCCGAAATTCCTTTTTCCTATAGCGCGGTGAGCGGGCGGGTGGGTGTCACATTTTTCAAACTCCGTAGTCCTGGCCTGTATGTAACGCACTGGTCCGATGCTGTTCCTGACGTTCTCAGTACTCCAATATTGATACATCTTTGTGTTAATGTTGATAACCGTGTGTGGTGCCTGAAGACGTGACGGGTACAGGATCCTAATAGTTCAACCCTTCTTACACTCTTTGCAAACGTAGCATACCAGCGTCTACTCCACGTTCCACTCGTTTGTTGAAACACTTGATGCAGTAACGGATAGTGAAAGCTATGGTGATCAATACTATGATTACAGTAAGTATTATCATTCCCCACGAAATCATACCAATATGCAGCTCTACATTAGTGGTTGATATTTCATTGTTATATCCGATCTGTGTCATAATATCTTGTTTGCTGGCCTCAGCCTCAGGTTTCGATTCTTTTGATGATCCTCGACCCATTTTGATTATTTAATTTTTATTGCACAGGTTATTTATTTTTCATATCACTGGTTATTTATTTTTATATCACTGGTTATTTTAAGTCCACATATCTATTATTTAATTTTTTATTTTTGGTCCAAATCATTCACATTAAAAAATTAAAGTCCACATTCAAAGTAATAGTTCGGCATTATTATTTATTATTAGTAGAACTCCGCACGCGCGAACCCATAAATGGCACGGTCGCCATGTAGGGTGTAGTGTTGGGGAGACGAATGATACCAACAGATGCGTGAGTAAGACTGAATATATTGTCAAACTAAACAGGTTACATAGATATAATAGGCATATGATTAGGTCATACCTTATAGCTATACTTACTACACTACACCACCACCAACGTCGTGCCTGTATATCTGGTGACCACCGACACTGAGCATGGCAGCCTTCAGCGACGGCCGCGTTGGAGCACTGTCCACCGAACCATCTGGAGTCAACCATCACAGCTTCGTGAGCAGCTACCTACGTCTACGGTTATACATCGCAAGTCCCATCGTCAAGACCACGGAATAAACCTGCCCGCTTCCTGGTCACACTTTGGTGGCAACTGCTCGTTTCTCCATAACTCCCGACTCACCGAGGACCTGGAGACAGCATCGGCTCGGCTGTCAGAGTTCGCCCGCTCCAGCCAGACTGCCTGCCGCATTGGACTTCACGATGACATCGCACCGCAAGACTTCACGAACATCTGCTCACACCACGACCCCACACGACGCCAAGCCCTGTCTGATTTTATCACATCTCTCGACGTAGCTCCAATGCACCACTTCAGACAGGAATCCATCCACCCTCCCGAGAAGTAACAAGGAAGATCATCGCCTACCTACAGGACGCCGCACGCAGTTACAGAAACCGCAAAACGCCAACTACGCTGCAACGCCGCCGCACCGCGTCGCAATTTGCGTACCGCATCGCGCGCATCGCACGGCAAAATATCGCGCCTCACCGTAACATGCCGCACCGCAGCGCAGCCCGACAAAATAAATGCATATGTACTACAGTCGCATCACTGCACACACTTCAAGCCTAGAAGAAATGGAATAAGGAATATCTACGGCACGGCACCTACATAATCGTCGCAAGATGTCATGAAATGTTTATCGTCGCACACACACTGCACTTTCCTGACATAGAGCCCCATCCATTCGGACTTGCGTAGTCGGTCGTAATTTGTACGTACCTGCTGAGCTACAACAAAAGGTGGCCAGTCAGTTGAAAATAAACTCGCCCGATCAGGAGCTTGAGTCATTTTCGCTCGTCCATGGTCCAGGACTGGAGAAACAAGAAACTACGAGGATGCAACTTTCCCTCAGTTTTGTTTGAAATAATTTGAAGCAACGCGACGCAAGGCAACGATAACAAGAGATATCATATGATTGAAGAAGGTCAATGTCACTACAACAAGCGAAAAATACAAGTCGGCGAAACACGGAGTTACAGCAATCTGCCCGGTCGTCAGCACATTCCAACCAACGAAGACGGCAGTCGGCAAATAGTCGAATCAGCGGTTCAGCACGTTCGTTCATCAAGCATAATCAAATCATAATACTCATTGTTTCCTATTTTTAGATAATATTGTAACTGTCCTGTATTTTTATGTGTCCATAATATTTCATGTAATTTTTTTTTTCTCAAAGGGGGGTGTAATGTAGCGGAAGCTACAAGCTAGCATATATTCACGTAGGGAATTTAATCATATCGCAATTTCCTACGTGATTTGCGTCATACTTTTAGTTAGATTAATTAGTATATAAGCTGTAGATTATTGTCAATTAAATGTGCATTAACTAAGTAAACGTCGAGACCTTTACTACCACCACCAACGTCGTGCCTGTATACAACTTAACAAGTGGCTAATTAATTAATTACACTACTCGTCTGACAGGGTCCAATTTGGGATCCATTTTGGGTTATCAAATGGGGCAACAAAAAATAGGTAGGTAGGTAAACTTATAACTTATAACTATGAATGTAAATTATCGCCAGCAAATCCGCCTACCGATACACTCTTAAGGAATCAGCTTATACTGGTTATTTTTACTATTTACATGAAAAACCAATATAAGTTGGTCCCTTAATGAGTAGGTGGATTTACTCTATCCAAATAAAAAGGTAAGTAGGTTAATAGATAGTAGATACCTTTCCGTTTCAAGAACGACTACTGGCGTTTCGGGAGATTCCATATAAATAGATTGACCTGGTCTTCGGGTTTGATACGACTCTGAAAAAGATTAAATCACCGTCAAATGAACTGACACTTTAGTTGAGGGTAGTGGGCTAACTGGAAGGATAGCAGCGAGTGAAGCCACAAAATGGCTTGTTAGTTCACATCAAACTTCGAGCAACTCGATCTTCCGTCCCGTTCCGGACATCAAAGGTTAAAATTTACCCTTGTTTAAGTACCCCAACAGTATAAAAAGCAAGAAAAACATTATTTTTGCATATACCTACCTACAACTTATTACCATAGGTTTTCCATATAACCTAACCCCTTTTTTGTATTTTCTCGAAGAAATAACGCAAAAGAGCATTAAAGTAGTAAAATAATGGCCTATAGGAAAGTCATGCCGCTCCCGTATCGGCTTATACAGCCATGAAAAATCTTGCCTCAGACACTGAATAAATCGTCTGTCACAGACGTATGAGGCCAATGATGGTAGTAGGCTTTATAATTTAATAAAAAACTAATTTTAGCTTTACATGCATTATTCGGGAAGAAAACAGGGGAATACGTTTGAATGAAAAGGCGAAAAATTGGCATCACTCAGGCAGTTATCTAATCTGAAACAATACTAACCAATAACAGGCGCGGGTGCTCCTTCATCCTCTGTGCGGTTGACGGCGAGCATACGCACTACAGGGCGGTTCTCAGGCTGGTCCCCGGACCGCAACAGCGGTTGCTCCGTTGTTGATCTCGACGACACTGTAATGAGACTACAATACTAACCAATAACAGGAGCGGGTGCTCCCTCATCCTCTGTGCGGTTGACGGCGAGCATACGCACTACAGGGCGGTTCTCAGGCTGCTCCCCGGACCGCAACAGCGGTTGCTCCGTTGTTGATCTCGACGACACTGTAATGAGACTACAATACTAACCAATAACAGGAGCGGGTGCTCCCTCATCCTCTGTGCGGTTGACGGCGAGCATACGCACTACAGGGCGGTTCTCAGGCTGGTCCCCGGACCGCAACAGCGGTTGCTCCGTTGTTGATCTCGACGACACTGTAATGAGACTACAATACTAACCAATAACAGGAGCGGGTGCTCCCTCATCCTCTGTGCGGTTGACGGCGAGCATACGCACTACAGGGCGGTTCTCAGGCTGGTCCCCGGACCGCAGCAGCGGTTGCTCCGTTGTTGATCTCGACGACACTGTAATGAGACTACAATACTAACCAATAACAGGAGCGGGTGCTCCTTCATCCTCTGTGCGGTTGACGGCGAGCATACGCACTACAGGGCGGTTCTCAGGCTGCTCCCGGACCGCAACAGCGGTTGCTCCGTTGTTGATCTCGACGACACTGTAATGAGACTACAATACTAACCAATAACAGGAGCGGGTGCTCCTCATCCTCTGTGCGGTTGACGGCGAGCATACGCACTACAGGGCGGTTCTCAGGCTGCTCCCGGACCGCAACAGCGGTTGCTCTGTTGTTGATCTCGACGACACTGTAATTAGACTACAATACTAACCAATAATAGGAGCGGGTGCTCCTTCGTCCTCTGTGCGGTTGACGGCGAGCATACGCACTACAGGGCGGTTCTCAGGCTGGTCCCCGGACCGCAACAGCGGTTGCTCCGTTGTTGATCTCGACGACACTGTAATGAGACTACAATACTAACCAATAACAGGAGCGGGTGCTCCTCATCCTCTGTGCGGTTGACGGCGAGCATACGCACTACAGGGCGGTTCTCAGGCTGCTCCCGGACCGCAACAGCGGTTGCTTCGTTGTTGATCTCGACGACACTGTAATGAGACTACAATACTAACCAATAACAGGAGCGGGTGCTCCTCATCCTCTGTGCGGTTGACGGCGAGCATACGCACTACAGGGCGGTTCTCAGGCTGCTCCCGGACCGCAACAGCGGTTGCTCCGTTGTTGATCTCGACGACACTGTAATGAGACTACAATACTAACCAATAACAGGAGCGGGTGCTCCTCATCCTCTGTGCGGTTGACGGCGAGCATACGCACTACAGGGCGGTTCTCAGGCTGCTCCCCGGACCGCAACAGCGGTTGCTCCGTTGTTGATCTCGACGACACTGTAATGAGACTACAATACTAACCAATAACAGGAGCGGGTGCTCCCTCATCCTCTGTGCGGTTGACGGCGAGCATACGCACTACAGGGCGGTTCTCAGGCTGCTCCCCGGACCGCAACAGCGGTTGCTCTGTTGTTGATCTCGACGACACTGTAATTAGAATTCATGTTAGGTTTGCCGTGTGATGCCGGCTAATAGCATCACCCCAATTCTACCCGTGGTAGTCGTAAAAAGCGACTAAGGGATATTCATCCAGGGAATGGGCAGCAGCGTTCCCTGTAAATGTAACATCTTGGCACTGCGCTCTCCAATCCGCCTGCCAAGCGTGGTGAGTATGGCAATACCCCCCGATAGGGGGAGGCCCATGTCCAGCAGTGGACTGTTGTGGCTGTTATGGTTATGGTACATGTTAGGTGTTTTTCACTCGCCTCCAACATTTCCTTAAATACAGCGAGTAATAGAAAAGGTATAACAAGCCGAAAGGAGGTCAAGGTACTCATGAAACTGAACAACTTTCCCTATGGAACTAGGGCCGAAATATGAAAAAGAAATTTAGACCTCCCATACAAAATTGCCGATCAGCTGATTGGTTTACTACGGGAGGTCCAAATTTATTTTTCTTCTTTCGGATTGTTATACCTACCCTTTCTGTTACCTACTCCCGGTATAGCAACCCAGCAAACATACATTCTCAGCTTATTTTAAATACATTAGCCAATCAGCTACTATAAGAAACCCAAACCCTTACGAAGCCAGAAGGAACTATTCGACTGTATTGGAATTTTTAATGCACTCACAGCGCAATATTATTATCATACCTAAATTGAAAATGAGAAAATTGAAAAATTCCCTAGCGACCGCCGGGACTTGAACCATTAATACATTGGTTTAAGCAAGCTTCGTCATATTGTTTGAATTCCACTCATAATGTGGACTAACCATGTAGTAAAGTTCAAAATACTTTCTACAGACGTCGCTGGATCGTCGCTTCGACACGAGCATCAAGAGGTTGAAAGATTCACCAGGGTCCCCTAGGCGCCCGTAGCTCAGTCGGTAGAGCGGTGGAACGGTGATCCACAGTCCCGGGTCAAGTCCCGGCGGTCCTAGCGAATTTTTCAATTTTCTCATTTTCAAACTATTCTACTTTTTTTTTTTTATAAATAATGGGTAAGCATTTGTCCGCAATCTCACCTGATGTTAAGTGACGATGCAGACGATGATGGAACATGCTCGCCCAGATAATGCCTATTCACTCTCGCCTTGAAAAGGCCCAGGTTATAACGTTCCGGAAACAGATCCGCAGGCAGGGAGTTCCACTCCTTAGCAGTTCGCATTAAAAATGTAGAAGCAAAGCGCTTTGTGCGAATTTGCGGGATGTCTACGATATAAGGGTGGAATCCCAACCGGCGTCTCGTGCACCGGAGATGGAATGGTGACGGAGGTATCAGGTCATGGAGAGACTGTGCACACTCCCCAAAGTGTATCTGTAGAATACCGACAAGCAAGCTACTTTGCGACGGTGTTCGAGGCTCTGTAACTTTGCGTCAATTAGTGCCCTATCAGCGATGAGTTTCTTGGCGCGCTTCTCAATCGAGTCCAGGGCTGCCAGCTGGTATTTGGCAGACCCGTCCCACAGGTGACAGCAATACTCCATGCAGGAACGGACTTGAGCTTGGTATAGTTGTAAAAGCTGTACTGGTGTGAAGTATCGCCTGACCTTCGAGAGAATTCCGAGTCTTTTTGCTGCAGTCGTCGTGGCCAAAGACTCAATATAATGTCCAAAGTTCAGGTCAGATGAAAGGTTCATGCCAAGAAGCTCAAGATGGTCGGAAATCGGTACGGATACACCTCGGAAAGTCGGAGTCAGGTCGAAGGGACTCCGTTTAGTGGAGAATAGACATGCCTGTGTTTTAGATGCATTAAACTTGACAAGATTTGCATCACCCCATTCGGATATTGCTTCAAGATTCAAGTTTAGGCGACTCACTAGGGCCTCTCGACAAGACTGAGTAGATTCATTGCTGGCCTTTGCACTGGACAGGTACCTATCAACAACCGTGCTGTCATCTGCATACCCAAAGGTGTCGGGCGTGAGCATATCGTTGATGTACAGCAGAAATAGGGTTGCAGAAAGTACAGACCCTTGAGGGACGCCGGCATCAATAGCCTGTTCATCTGAAGAGCGTCCTTCTAGGACCATTCATATTGACCGTCCACTCAAGAAATCTGCGATCCAGTTGCAAAGTCCAGTAGGTAGCCCGTAGGCGGGAAGCTTGTTAATAAGACTTGCGTGCCAGACCCTGTCAAATACTTTTTGTCGAAGAAACAGTTAAGGCCAGGATTCGAGGGAAAATGCAGAAAAGCGTTGCGTTCGATTCAATTTTAAAGCCCTTTACTTTAGTTACTGTGACCTCAAAAAAATGTACGACGTACCCAAAGAAATGCTCTAGAGCTATTAGTAAATATTTTTTAGGTTTAATTGATATTTATTGTATAAAAAAATCGCAAAAACAGCAAAAAAATAATTTTTTGTTTCAATTTTTATGTAACATTTACTACTATTTTCCTTAAGTTTTTTATATTACTAGATTCCTCATTTAATTCCCGAGCGCTATTACTATAAGGTTTTAGCTGATTTACTAATTTTAATTCAACAAACCAAATTTTATTCAAAAATTCGGACGGTCTTCGCGGTGAAACCAGCCTCCCACTGACCTCCCGCGCCGCCCGCTACCCGCATCTCACCCCCCCTCAACCCTAATCTGGAAATTGTATTTTTCTGCGTGGATCCTCGCCTTAAAGGTGAGGTACATACTTGCGAATGAGGCTAGCTCTTTTTGGGCGTAATGGTATCCTACTGCGATGCCGTATATCACTAATACGATGACTGTGAACATCAACAACATCAACACAAAAGCACAGCACGTCCATGTCAAGACTCTGAGAATAAAAAAAACAACAAACATTAGATAAGAACTATACATAAACAAAACAAATCAATTTCGGCCAAACTAACTAGAACACATAGCTGAATAGCTGCAATATTAACCAAAGTTTAGATAACAGACTTATTTACCTTTCAACACAGAATGTGACCGAACAAAATATTGATTGAATTACTCCCATAATATATCACTGTCCGTATGAAGATTAATTTCTAAAAGTTTGAAACTAATGCTAACAAAGACATTACATATAGTATCATTGAATGCTAAACAATATTTTACGATCTTAGGTTTTTACCAGTTTGTTTTTCTAGTTTCTAGCATACAATTAGTAGGTTCCTTGATCTAATCTAATAGAAAAATCACGTTACTGCAAAAATTATGCAAAATGTTTGGTAAGCAGATATAGGAAAATATAAAATTACAATAAAAGTGTTCTAAAAGCATGCGTAAGTTTACTTTCCAATTTGTCTGACGGACGTTGCAATCAGTCAGAAGAAGTACGTCAGGGCTCAGATTTATTACCCGACTGCCTCAGAAGGAGGGTTATGTTTTTCGAGAGTAGGTATGTATGTATGTATGTGGACAAGAAAATTCTTTTTCACGGGCTACAGCCCAAACGGATAGTTGGATTTTGACATATGAGGTGTCGTTAGATTCGTCTCAGCAGCGCGAGTGACACTGGCTATATTAAAAAATTATAGATTCAAGATGGAGCATTTTTACAGCAAAATACTGCTTTAAAAACTCCAGTAAAAAACTAGACACTGGCAAAATCATAATGAAAACGCCACAAAACAAGAAACTGAACTGAATTACCGCAGTCGGGATTTTTTTTTGTTTTTAACACATCTACTTGTTTATATTGTCTTTGATTACGTCAAAAAGGTGGAGTCTTGCGGTAAGGGTCCTTTTTGGCCATAGTTCTTGGCCCAACGTGTCTTTCTGGCGATCCAAAGAGGGAATGCGGCCAGCAATGGGAGCACATAACGCGGGGGACTAAGTATTTTTTGTGTCATGTCATGATGCTTGCAAGAAGATAAGAAGAAAGATTTGTTCCCTTGCTTCCTCTATTCCCATCTTCGAGCAACGCATCTTCCGTCCCGTTCCAGTTCAGCGTTCTTCCAAGATTCCCAATTGATCAATTTGTTCTAATAAAATTATAAACCACGTTATCTTATTTATCACAAAGTAAGTATTTATTGGCTTCGAGGCTTCGTGATAGAAAAACCTTCAATATCCGAAAATTATTTCTTTTAGAAAGAACCGCAAGCGGTAGGTACATCCCTATTTGAACAAAACGTTTACCGCTTTTACGGAGAATGCTGTAAATAAATACCGGTCAAGAGCGTGTCGGCCACGTCATCTTTGCCGTAGTAGGTAGGACTGCTGGACGAGATTTCTTTTTAGAAATATTTTTTTTTGTCGTGTCGATCGGCTTTGGCGATTTTAAATAAATTCGGACCAGAACTCAGCCAGACGCACGGCGTCGCCAGTGGCGTTATAAAGGTCGTCCAGCGTGCAGGATGAAGGGCACGCAGGGCAGTCAATCAATCAATCATTTATTTATTCATATAACAATACAATTATTGTGTTCGAATGTAAACATGAAAAATACTAAATACAAAATAAATTAAATAAGTAGGTAATGTCAAAGTTATTCAGATTAAATTACAAAATATTAAAATCAGGAAAATTTACAAACTATTAAAATTACAACAAGAAATTATTAAAAAAGTAAATTATGTAAAAAGGAATACGATTAATATTAATAGGAATAAAGCAAATGAAATAAAAATATATGAATGTCAAAAAATAAAAACCATTGTATCAAAATTCGTCAGTACTGTATAAGCATCTTTCCAATAGAAGCGCCTTAAGTTTAGATTTAAAAATATTTAAGCTACGAATACTTTTTAGTTCAGTAGGCATCTTGTTAAAAAATCTAACGGCTTGTACGCGTGGGCAATTTTTTACTACGTTAAGGTTTGGTACTATCCTGCTTTTTATAGCTTTTCTTCTGGTATTTTCTCTCTGTTTCATTTCAACATCGGTCTCAAAGTTATGGCGATGCTTTACTAAACCTGTGAGCAGAATTAAAATGTAGAGACTTGGCACGGTAAGAATACCAAGGCTAATAAAGTGCTCTTTGCATGATTCTTGGGGGGATATCCTAACCATTGCTCGTATGGCTCTTTTTTGGGCAATGAAAGCTCGATCCATATTATATTGGTAACTATTACCCCATAGAGATACACTATAGCGCAGTTTAGACTCCACAAGAGCATGGTAAACCTGTTTCAGTTGTGCCCTAGATAGAACATCCCTTAAACTTCGTAGCGCGAAACAGGACGAGCTTATAGAACTTTCTAAATGCATTAATTCGGATTTCCAATTCAGTAAACTATCTATATGAACCCCCAAGAATTTTGTTTCGTTTACTGTTTGAATGTAATTTTCCCCTAGCCTAACTACTAAATTGTCTTTATTACTTGAGGTAGTCTTAAATAATATCAGGTTTGTTTTGGTTGGATTAATAACTAATTGATTTGCACTAAACCAAGTTTCGAAATCTGTCAGGACATCGCTTATTCTAGAATTTAATTCGTCAATATTACACCCTGATACAACGGCATTTGTGTCGTCCGCAAAGTTTATAATGTCTAAGTTTTCGTCATTTCTTTTGTACATATGGAACAATAAGTCGTTTATAAATATCAAAAGAAAAGTGGACCCAAAACAGATCCCTGCGGGACTCCTACATTCATCGTTACTAAACTAGATTTCCGTGCCAACTCCTCGTTATCATCTGTTATGTCCTTAATTTCTACGAATTGTTTTCTATTATTAAAATATGATTTGAATAAGTCTAATGCACCATGCCTTACTCCATAATGCTCTAATTTAGTAATCAATATATTGTGGTCAACGGTGTCAAAAGCGGCACTTAGATCCAGAAAAATTGCAGCTACTTTTAATCGCTTATTCATATTTACAGTGACGCTATGTATCAATGCATCCAAAGCGTCACTCGTTCCTACACCCTTCTGAAAACCAAACTGCATCGGATGCAGGGCCTGATGTATATTTAGGTGCGAGAGAAGGCGAGACTTAAGAATCCTTTCTAATATTTTTGAGAGAGTTGGCAGAAGAGAAATTGGTCTGTAGTTTTTAGGGTCCGTAACGCAACCTTTCTTAAATAGAGGTATAACTTTTGAAATCTTAAATTGATCTGGGAAAACGTTATTTTTAAGACACAAATTAAAAAAATAAGCTAGTATTTCGGCAAGTACATCGATATTTTCTTTGATAATGCTTATAGAAATGTCATCGTATCCGCAAGACTTTTTATTTTTCATTTCTTTGACTATTTTAGATACCTCTATGGCATTTGTTTGACGAAGTGTTAAATTTTTTATAACTTTTTTAGTGTTATGTGTTAAAAGTTCTGATGCTGAAGCAGTTTGACTATTATTGTGATTGTTGAAGCGACTAAATTGAATACTGAAAGTGGTTGCTATCGTAGTAGGGTCGGAGATAATATTTTTGTCTAATTTTAATAATAGATTTTCACGTTTCTTTGCAATTTTATTGTTAGTTAGTCTATTTACCACTTTCCAAATCCCTCTAGTTGCGTTATCCACTTCATTTATTTCAGACTGAGCCGCTAAAGCCCTAGCGCGTGATAAAACTTGCCTATACGGAAATATTTTTTTCTGAACTCTATGATAGATGGATGACAAAAGTCTTTGTCAATATTGCAAAGAACACGTTTAAGTAAATTTATTAATTCCTCTAGTTACCCAGTTTAGTTTGTGACTTTTTTGTACTCTCACCTTTTTTCTGATTTTTTTAAAACTTTGGGTAAAAGTACTGTTAAATTTCTTTAGAAAAGAATTTATTCCCAAAGCAAACCAGTCTGTATCAAGTATTTTAGAACGGAATCTCGCCTTGTTCTTTTTACTATAATTTCTTTTATGTACCGGGAGTAACGGAAAGGGTATAACAAGCCGAAAGGAGGTCAAGGTACTCATGAAACTGAACAACTTTACCTATGGAACATGGGTCGAAATATGAAAAAAAAATTTGGACTTCCCATAGTAAATCAATCAGCTGATCGGCAATTTTGTATGGGAGGCCCAAATTTTTTTTTCATATTTCGACCCATGTTCCATAGGGAAAGTTGTTCAGTTTCATGAGTACCTTGACCTCCTTTCGGCTTGTTATACCCTTTCCGTTACTCCCGGTATAAATATAACGTCCTCAACTGACTTAGACTGTCTTCCACTTCAACGCGTGACAGAAGTGCGGCATGCCCGTCAGAGTGTCCATTGCGATCGACTTCGATATCCTCCAGAATTTCATCAGGAAGGTTTGTAAGAATGTTATCAATGCAAGATTCCCGATTATGTCTAAAGAAGGTTGGAGAGTTAACAAGATGTCTAAAGTTATAAGCACGTAGCAAGCTCAAAAACTCATATTTATTCTTGTCGGCGTCATCTAATAACATATTCAAGTTCAAGAGATGTGCCATAGTTTGAGGAGAGGCACCACATGTACACTCGTTGTTCGAGCTGTACCCCCATCGGCACAAATTGTCCCTACAACGGCCGACTTGGGCCCGAGTCTGTTTAGAGACTTCCATGACGGCCACGGGAGCTTATGCCCTGGGGGCAGCTTTTCATCAGGTTCGTGTGGGGAAGCTGTTGGGTATTTCTCCCGCCAGAGCTAACATCTGGCTTCTGATGCACTGCCTGAAATTGGAGCAGTGTGTTTTATGAAGCTCTTTCGACTTTTAAGTCTCTGGGGTCCCTGAGTGATATTATTAAGTGGGTGCCTCAAGTCATTCATTGATTAAAACACTCAACTGAGCTTGCGACTTCTCTGCGGGCGTCAGGTGGGGCAATGCCTGCCAGTGGATACAGTTTGTCAACCGGGGTTGGCTTAAGACAGCCAGTTATAATTCGGCATGTGTCGTTTAAAGCTGTATCCACCAGACGTGCGCTAAACGGCTCCATACCGTACCTGTTTAATTGTTTTTATAAATTATTTATCCTGTTTATGTTCTGCGTTTTAACTTGTCAAATTATGGAGACGGCTTAAGGGGCGAACAATAGACAGGTAATATAAAATTATAATAAATAGGCAAGAATAAAACGCACAAGTATTCAATAAGTAATTATTTTACTATTAACAATTGTATAAAATAGTTACACTCTCAACAGTCTCAGTTTAAAGGCACTCGTAACTACAACCAATAAATATAAATAATATCAAGAATAATAAAAATTACTACAAATCAGTTTTTTACACTTATACTTTGTTTCATTCAACACTCTCAAAGATTTATGTGGGTTGTGGGATTCCGCGAGTCAAGGGTCCAGTTTAATTGTCGGCGTTCAGTTTGGCCGGCAACTCATCGGAAGTCTCTTTTAAACACGTGGAAAAGAACGAGAGATCCATGTGTCGCCGGGATCTTTAGATTTACATTTTTGAATGTCTGTGTTAAAAAACGTGTTCTTTTTGTAGTCAGAATGATTTTATATTCCCACTGGTCTCTTGGTCTTGCGCAAAAGCCCACTTAATCTTAACAATAAATCAATTCAAAATGTTAGAAAAGAATAAAATAAAAACACCCTGCATATAAATCGGTAATATGCCTTGGCATGAAATGAAAGATATTCATAATTACTAGAAAATGCAGATTCTTTTCAAAATAACGTATGGGTCGACTTAAAAGTTACTTCAAAAAATATTACTAGCACATCGTCGTTCAATACAAATCTGACTGAGTCTATCTAAAAAAAAACTTAAACATTTAAATTCCACAAACGCAAAAAAAAGATTAGAAAAGTAACATAAAAAATAGGGAAATATATGTGGTATAAACAAGATACATAGTAAATAACTACACGTCGTGTAGTGTTTCCATAGGTAGTCGCATATTCTGGCATAGAAAATAAATTATTTTGTAAATTACTATTTTATAAGATGATCGGTCGGAGAGTTAGGTAAAGTCGTATGGTGATTGACTAACAGTTGTATTGTACAGTATTGTGTGGTATTATTACAATTACGTATCTTAATTGTTTCAAGTGCAGTAAATATTGCCATGTTACGTTTTGCTGTCACTAATTCTGTCTGAAGCTGTAGTTCGTACATTTACAATAAGTAATAATAAAGTAAAAAGTATTTGATAGTCATGTGGTGTTATAATGGCATACAAATATTACTGTTTTTGTTGCAGGAGATATGGTCAGTCGGTGTCAATTTATCATACTGTAATGCAGTTCTTCTAGTCGTTTCAATAGGTGCGTCCACACTGCCCGAGGCTGCTCGCTGCCTCACTGCTTCGCGCGGCATACGCTAGTGCGCAGGCGAGCCAAGTTCGGCCCAATTTGGACGACTAAGTAAACTAATTGGCAAACGTCTGCGGCACATTGATTTTGGCTCGGCCCGCGCGCGTTCGCCCGAGCATGAGCTTGCGTTGCCTCGGGTAAGCCATGTAATTTTTTAGCCTGCCTCGGGCAGTGTGAACGCGCCTAAATGGTCACTGTTTTCCATGCAGTATGGTCCAGAGCGGCAAATCGGCGAGCGCAGTGTGCAGCTCGTGCTGCAGCTGCGACGTGATGGCTGGGACGGCGTGGGCAGTGGCCGCGCCGCGGGTCCACGCGCCCACCAGTGGACTCAGCCCGCTCAGTGGGCCCAGCCCGGTCACGTGCAGGTCCATCGAACTGTAAAGAAATAAATAGTACTTAGAATTATGTAGTGGAACTGAAACGAAAACCATTACTTTCTTTTCGAAAATCATTTTCATTATGTATTTTGTAATCACCAATACGAGTAATCATTATGTGTTACGCGGACAACTCATCAGGGGGCGCTGCAGTAAACTATCGTGGGTATTCCAAAACTTAAATTTTGTTTTCACTTGTATCCGGAAGTCGTCGTAGCTTCTAGGGTTGGTACTCACTCGCAATGTTGCAGCCTGAGGTCATCTAGTTGCGCGTAGGGCTCCCACCTAGCGAGCCCCACTGTCACCGCCATGTGTACAGCGTTGTGAGGCCACTGTCTGTCCAGCAGTGGACTGTTGGTACTCACTCGCAATGTTGCAGCCTGAGGTCATCTAGTTGCGCGTAGGGCTCCCACCGAGCAGCCCCACTGTCACCGCCATGTGTACAGCGTTGTGAGGCCACTGTCTGTCCAGCAGTGGACTGTTGGTACTCACTCGCAATGTTGCAGCCTGAGGTCATCTAGTTGCGCGTAGGGCTCCCACCTAGCGAGCCCCACTGTCACCGCCATGTGTACAGCGTTGTGAGGCCACTGTCTGTCCAGCAGTGGACTGTTGGTACTCACTCGCAATGTTGCAGCCTGAGGTCATCTAGTTGCGCGTAGGGCTCCCACCTAGCGAGCCCCACTGTCACCGCCATGTGTACAGCGTTGTGAGGCCACTGTCTGTCCAGCAGTGGACTGTTGGTACTCACTCGCAATGTTGCAGCCTGAGGTCATCTAGTTGCGCGTAGGGCTCCCACCTAGCGAGCCCCACTGTCACCGCCATGTGTACAGCGTTGGACGTGAAGGAGGCCGCTATCCGGCCGCCGCACGACGCGCCCATCGCCTTTATCCGGTAGTCGTCGTAGCCGACCTGAGAATAACGATATAGCACTTGATTTTAAGGTTCCGTGATTATTCCGTGGGCCGGTGCTCGATATCAGGTTATCCATTTACCTAAGATACAGGAATTCTTATTCTTAGTTTAGGAAATGGTCAAGCCTCATACATAACTACGAGTATTTCATATCAGTGTACCTATTAGTAATTAAGTTTATTAAATAAAGAATTATCTTATCTTATCTTATATATCCCTACCGTGAGTTAAAACCCGTTATAATGTCTTATGTGAATACGATATTATAGGTCTTTCACAGTGGTAAATGTGCTTTAAAATACTCTGTAAAACACACAGTAACACAGGTGAAACACAGTCTAACACATAAGCTACACAGTGTAACACATATGGTATACAGTATAACACTCAAAGTTTAATGAACATGAAACACAGTGTAAAATACTTAATACAGTGTAATACACTTGAAACACAGTGTTAACACATGAAATACAAATGAAACACAGTGTAGGTAATATCCTTCTTGTCACATCTTGCGTGGGAGTGTTGACGGTTGTTGACAGTTACCTGCAAGTCCTTTATCCTGAGCGTGACGTGGAATCTGGTCTTCATGGGGTCGGGCCTGGTGACCTCACGTCGTTTATTCTCTTGTTGACACATGTTGACAGTTGTTGACAGTTACCTGCAAGTCCTTTATCCTGAGCGTGACGTGGAATCTGGTCTTCATGGGGTCGGGCCTGGTGACCTCACGTCGTTTATTCTCTTGTTGACACATGTTGACAGTTGTTGACAGTTACCTGCAAGTCCTTTATCCGGAGCGTGACGTGGAAGCTGGTCTTCATGGGGTCGGGCCTGGTGACCTCACGTCGTTTATTCTCTTGTTGACACATGTTGACAGTTGTTGACAGTTACCTGCAAGTCCTTGATCCGGAGCGTGACGTGGAAGCTGGTGATCTCACGTCGTTTATTCTCTTGTTGACACCTGTTGACAGTTGTTGACAGTTACCTGCAAGTCCTTTATCCTGAGGGTGACGTGAAAGCTGGTCTTCATGGGGTCGGGCCTGCTGACGCTAACGTCGTTTATTCTGTTGATTGTCGACAAGTTTTTCACCCATCCCGTATCGGTCTCGAATTTGCCTATAAACGATACCGACCCGATCTGAAAAAAAGAAGAAAGTTGTTACAAAAAGCAGAGAAGAAAGTTGTTAAAAAAAGCAGAGGTTTTGACTATTTTTAAATACTTTTCTCATATTTCTGCAAAACACTGAGCCCGTGTCGCTTGCAGTATGTATTTTGTTGCGGTGTGCAACTGTCTGCGTAGGGGTGTGTGTGTGTGGTCTCATACAGTCCCAAACATTACATTACCACCGGTACGCGCGTGATGACGTGCAAGCATACGCTGGTGGCACACTGTCTCTCATGCAGTCCCATAATGCATAATGTACATTACAACCGGTAGTGACAGCCGATGTGGCGCAGTGGTTAGTATGCCTGCCTGCCACGCAAAGGTTCCGGGCTCAATTCCTGGTGGGGTCACTCACAAAGTTGATATTCATCACTTTGTGAATTTGTTCCCAGTTAGGACATTGCAGGCTGAACCACCTGATTGTCCCAGGGGCCGAAACAAGTTCCATGGTCGAAAATACTGATTTTACTGACCAAAAATTCAAAAATACTGACCAAATACTGACCATTTTCAAACCGTTTTTCGGGTGAATTGTGTTAAATGAGTAGTACTTTGTTGTCGAGGCCGGGAAAACAAAGCTTTGCTGGACGAGTAGAGTTTGAATCATTTAATTACACGAGTCAAGCAAAGTCATTTTCTCCGAGGCTTACATATATCTAGTGCTTTTCTCAAAAATGCTAGGAAATAAAAACTAAGTATGTACTTTATAAAACATGTTTTCTACGGGTCAGTTCCGTTTTTAAAAAAAGGCCCCAATCATGAAAATTTTAACGTTTTCCCAGTTTCCCAGTTAGTTCATATCAACTTTTCATGCAAAACTACGTTCCGTTCTTTTGAGATTCACAGAGATAAACAACTATTTTGAAATTAATTACCTATGTGGTTTAGCGTGTAACGAATTTACTTTGCTGGACTCCGGCAAAGGAATTCCATACAACTTTGCTGGCGCGATCGGAGACATGACAAACTATGGGAAACATTGCGTATTCTTTTTTTGAAAGAAATTAACATATTTCCTAGCATGTTTGAGAAAATACTGTAGTGAATAACCTCTCCATTTGTAGAGCTTTTCACTTACGTCACAAATATGTAGAGTATTACATGCAAAAAACTGATCTGAAGGGTCAGAATAGGCGTGGATTGTCAATATTCGTCTAAATATTATCTTGATAGAGCGTGGCTCTATGAAAATGTATGGAAGTAGACGCGGGCGCATCAAAATAGCAATTTCTACGGCTTCTAGCAAGTCCATAGTAAATTATTTCAATAATCTCCTACGGCAGTATGCTGCCCTGGTACTTTTCCTTAATAAATATTACTAAATATTTCGTTATTTGAACGAAATTACTTTGGATTTCGATTCAATACTTACTTCCTAGGCGCTAATACTACCCTGGTACTTGAGCGGGGCAAAAGGCATTAAAAATGATAAGGCTGTATAGCTGAATTGCCTTTGCGCATCGTTTTACTCTTTAAAAAGTATGGGACGGGGCTCGGCTCGAGGCTCGGCTAGACGAACGTGTTCGAAATTTGAATTAATGTTTTGCAGAAATTATGGCTGTATAATTCGGAAAGCCTTTGCTTTCCTCATTAAAAAGAATAAAGGCAACCCTATATAAGCCATACAATCGATTTGGCGGGATTCATTCTAGCTTTCTCTCTCGATAGACACGTACCTGTATTAGCTTGGGGCAAAATTCATTTCGATCGAAATAATATTTTTGATTTTGATAAAAATTGTGAAATGTCATAGGCTGGTACTTATTAAGTACGGGCTGAGCTGTCTTCACAATTTTTGGTTAGAAAAAATCTGCAAACGTTCTTAGCTGGATCTAAAAGTTTGGTTAAGTTGTTCGCAGATTTATATAGGGCTTAGTTAGTTGGTTCGGTCAGCGACTGGGCAGACGAAAGAAAACCTAGTCCCGCATCGAATCGCTAGCTTGAAATAAGGGAAATTATTGTGAGATTCATTCGATTGACGGGGTGGATTAAAAAAACCTGGTCTAGATGAGTTGCGCAATAATTTTCTAAATAAATATTGGAATTTTGGATTTTGGAGGATTGGACGTGTTTGTCATAGGATTCGGATGCATTGTTTTGTGGGTTTGCGTATCAAAAATTACGATACAGTAAACTCTATGAATAATGTGTTTGAATATTTAGGGAAAGTAGGGCTCTAGGGGCACTAGGTAGTTCTAGGAAATCGGACTTTGCCACTCCGTATTCCCATTTTTAGATTAAGTTCGATCATTGCACAAACGATCGATGTAGTTTGACGCCATACAAACTGACAGACAATTTTATTGACTTCAATATTTTAGACTAGGAAAATCGTGGGGCGATGAGCTAGGTAAATCCATCTAGGATCTATTTTACAAAAATCACAATCGTGGGAACTTCTAATATTTAAAGTTTCAAAATATTTCGCGCGGGAAAAGTAAAATTTAGTTTGTAGTTTTCCACAAAACGTATGATGACTAGGTAAATCTATCTAGGATTTATTTTGTAAAATCACAATCGTGGGAACTTCTAATATTTAAAGTTTCAAAATATTTCGCGCGGGAAAAGTAAAATTTAGTTTGTAGTTTTCCACAAAACGTATGATGACTAGGTAAATCTATCTAGGATTTATTTTGTAAAATCACAATCGTGGGAACTTCGATATTTAAAGGTTCATAATATTTTGCGCGGGAAAAGTAAAGTCTGTTGGAAGTTTTGACAAAATGAATCGTTTTCAAAGTCTTAGTAGGGCGGGTTTCTGAATAAAATTGAGCCAAATCGTCATGGAAAGTTATTTTTAAAAGTCACAAAATATCAAATATTTTTGTACAAAACCGGAAAGTTCGATTCTGTCTCGGTGTAAGATTTCAAACAATAATTTTAATATTTTATGCGGCTAAAAGATTTTTAAGCAATTTACTTAAAGAAACTTACTATTCCGGAAATATTTTGTTTGTTTGACTAGATTCATTTTTATCGAAAAGTAAATTGGAAGTAGCATAGGTTTGAGTAATTTACAAAACCAATTTCAGTAAACTTTTCGGGTTTTTGGTGGTAAAGTCTTCTGGATATTCTGGAATATCAAATCTTTTGAACAGATTCGAGAAAGTTCGATACGTTCGTGTTGTAAGATTTTTAAAATATTTCAGGCGGCTTAATGTTTGATAAGCATTTTTCTTAAAAGAAAAACTTTCAATTTGCAGGAATATTTTGTTTGTTTGAGAATATTTATTTTTATCAAAAGTCGATTGGAAGTAGCGTAGATATTTACAAAATCAATTTCAGAAAATCGATTTCAGACTTTGGAGGGAAAACTAAGAAAATTATCAACTAGATTTCATAGAACAGCTTCTGGGGATTTATGCAAACCTGGTACTTCCATTTACTTTGGTAGCAAATTATTTCGTTTTTTTTTACTGCACTCGCCATTCCGCAAGTCGGGAGTGCTTTAAAATTAATTAGATTTGCAACTGGGAAGGTCTTGTCCAACAGTGGACTGATGTAGCAGCTAGATACAATAGTTTGATCGCATTTCAAACTTGCTTCAAATACTTAGAGTTCCTTTTTGTACAATCCATATCGCGGATCGGTTTGAGTTGTGAAAACTTAAAGATTTTTCCGTCGGGTCAAAATATTGATAATTTCTTAAAGGAAAATCACATTTGTTTGAAAATGTTTCTTTTGTAAGATTCATTTTGTTTCGAAAAGGAAATTGCAAGTAGGTTTTCAAATCAAATTCAATACATTTCTCAAGCAATCGCAAAGGAAAAATATTTTCGTGTAGGACTAAATCACGGAACCATCAAAAGGCGATTTGTATGAGGCTTAGTGAATGTTTAGCTCTTACGGAATACTGCTATCCTGGTACCTCAATACAAATAATTTCAGTTTTAAATTGAATAAATATTTAAATATCTCTATGGGATTTGTATGGGGCTATTAAAGGCCAATCTCCTAGAGGATACTGCTCTCCTGGTACTTTCAGTGGATGAGATTTCGAAATATTTTGATTTTTATAGACAATTTCTACTGCACTCGCCGATCCGAAGGTCTGGGATAGTTAGAGTGACTTTGGGGAGGCGATGTCCACCAGTGGACGGACTCTAGCTGTTATTTAGACTTCAAAATTTCGAATTTTGCTTCTAGCCATACATATTGTATTGAAATATTTTCGGAGCCGAATCGGTTCAAGTTTCTAAGGAAAATCTTTCAAACACCCAAAACGAACTTTTCTTGCTGAAACCGTCTCAGATCAATATCAGATTTTTGGAAATTTTGTTTTAAGGCATATTACGTTCTCGTATTGATTTTCTATTGCAAAATGTAAATCGTAAGACAGGTAGACTAGCGAGCGCCGTAGCATAGGTCTTAGCAAATCGTAGTAGATTTTCAGTGCTTGCAAAATATTGACTGGATATTAATTCCTTAGTTTCGCTAGGCGATTTTGAGATGTAGATAATACTTTAATTTTTGAGATTTAGCGCTTGCGATATATTGACTGGATTTTATTCCGTAGTCATTTCGTAGCAACTTAGAGTCTGTTGTAAAATAAAAATATTTTCGTTTTCCGAGAACCTTTGAAACTTTGACTGGATTTTATCCCTTAGTCCTTTTATAGGAACTATGTAAGAAACAATAGTTTTATTTATCGAGATTTTATAGATTCGAAACATTGATTGGATTTTATCCTTAATCTTTCTGGGACAACTTTGAGTTGTAGGAAAAATATTTTAAATTTTCGGTCGTCTTCAGATTCGAAATATTGTCTGGATTTCATCCCTTAGTATCTTTGGGGCAATTTTGAGTTGTAAATATTACTTTTGTTTTCTGAGATTCTAAACATCCGCTTGAAAACTAATTTTTCTTTCTAGTAACTTTGAAATTTTATCGTAGTGAAGTTCTAGATCAGACCACTACTAAATAAAGTATTGCTGAACATTTTAAATTAGAACTTAAACAAAAAAGATATTTCGAACTTTGTTAATGGCTGGATGTTGGACTAAATTTGATCCTTTTCAGTCATATTTGTACACTTTTTTATCAGTAATAATTTGAAAATACTAACTATTGGAATTTATAGTTTGGGAAAACCCTAATAGAGTTTTCTTGAACTTTTGTATTTTTGCTCGAATAATACTTAAATAGAGTTAATTGTGGATTCTTATAATTATAATAGAGTTCCACTTTACAAATATCTCTTGATTTATCAAATTGAATTCATTTGCTTTAAAATATTAGAAAACATTTTTGAAGTTCCTTTTCAGATGGACGATTTGTTTCATGGTAAAGTTTTCTACCTTTGAAAGTAAATAGTTTGAAAAAAATATATATTTATGTATTTACTTTTATCACAAAACAATTTTGATATTTATTATCAGCCTTCTGGTTCTACAGCCATTTAGAAAGTAAAGTAATAGAATTACTTGCATAGTACTAAAGACAAAAAGTATTATTGCTTTCAATTTCTTGTAAGTATGTTAAGATTCAGATGCTTACTAGAATGTAATGTTGAAATTGATTAAACTTTGGCCAAGAAGTCAGTGCCTCTATAGCTATTCTAAAAAATAAAAATGGAATGCTATCAGAAAGTTTGGTTATATTTTACCATTACCTTTTATGGACACATAGTTTGTTTTATAAATAACATTGTAAAGACAGTCAAAAATATAGACTGGAAGGTTGTAAATAAATACCTACTTTTGGCAGTGAACTACTGATGTGAGGAAAGATGACTCAGTAGTAAATTCTTCCAAATTCAAAATTTTTGCATAAACTGCACATTTTTGGCTTTATTATTATAAAATCCTGGAGTGGTCAGGAAAGGTTCGAGGGGTTATATTTACGGTGGTGGAACCTCGGTATTCCCTTGGGAATACCGTCATTGTTAAGAGCTTCTCACTCACAAAAGTAGTACATTACAGAGTTAGTCCAAGTCAAAATAAATTCAATAAGACTTAGCCATGAATCAATCTTTCCGACCTTTGTTGTTCTATCGAATTAAGAGCTAGAAATCGACTATTCAGATCGACTCTACATTTATTTACAGTATTATTCTCATTTTATACTAATAAACAAAACGAAATCAAGATAGTTAGAGTTCCAATTCAAGTTATAGAGTTCGAACTTAGCTGCTTTTTCATGATCCTTTCAATATGTTTAGCATTTTGTTGACGTATTTTGTTTTAGGAATTTTTAGTGTAGGGATATCGGATTGGGTATAAAATTAGTAGGTAGAGTTAATGAGACTGCTTTCCTTCATTCTATTCTGGGTTATCGCAACGTAGGTTCCTAACTGCTCTGACGTTTTCACTGGCCATCTCATTTCTTAGATTAGTAGGACACGATAGGTAGAGTTTTCTGAACATTACATTCTTCTGATTATTAGGTCGACGGTTTTAGGGTTAGCAGGCTTGTCGTATAGTTAGTTATGAGATTAGTTGTAGGTTGGATATAGAGTCTTTGTAGTACTTCCGTAGTTAGGGTTATATTAAGCTTAGGACTCTTCGGCGGTGCGTAGCTGCATAGGTTCTTTAGGGTGCATAGGTTAGGGTCGTTACAATTTGGTGCCGTGACCAGGATAAGAGCCGAGTTACTACGGAGGGTTCTCAGATTTCACAGATAAATTATTTATTGTGGGTAGAGTTATTTAGCTAAGGATTCATTGGTGGTCATAGTCTTCTAGCTATGATCACAATTTGGTAACCGTGAAATGGATCGTTGAAGGGAAAGCAGTTCCGATTTAGCGTAGAATGGGATAGCTAGCTAGTGAAGGGAATTTTAGTCCGGGGGTTGTTTTATTTCTAGATTCTTTGATATCATTTTGCGATATAGGGAAATTAGTATGAGATAGTTTCTCTAGGCATGAGTCTTATAATTTGGGGGCTGTTTTAAATAAATAATTGTCAAACTGTAGAATAAAGTCGAGAAAATAAATTAAAAGTAGTCAAATGGACAGGTTTTCAAAGAAATTTTAAAGTTTTCGCATTTATAATATGGGTGACAATTTAAACAAACAAGATTTATTTTAATTTACTTTGATATTTTATTTAAAACAAGTTACTTAGTAAAACGCAAGGATTAATCAACGAAAATGTATTTTTATTAACAGTTTTCTATTTGATCAGAACGGTTTGAAATCAAGTCTAAGATAGTTAAAATTCGATAGCTATGCAATAGCTAGAACATTTTGGAATACAACACAAAACAATAAGTTCCAAAATCAATTCAAGAATTCATTTAGAAATCGTATGTCAGACATTTAGATTGATTTTGTTATTTTTTTTGTGCTATAAGTAAATAGGTCACAGTACAAGATATTGTTTCTTAAAGTTTTAAAATTAAACCTACCTACAGACAGTAAATATTTGTAAATAGAGATTGAGTAAAATAGTCCGGGTCAAAGAAAATCATTATTTAGTAGGCAAAGTTACATATATTACAGAGAATTGGTGGGGTAATTTAAAGAAATAATACAATCCATCGTTATTTTAAAACGTTTTAGTAACCGACATAACTTATTAAATCGGAAGTTTTGTAAGATAACTGAAGAAGAAGTTGTAAAATGAATTATTTGTAAATTTTGAAACGTCATAAATGTTTTTTTTAGCTTGTCTAAATTTTAAATATTGCGGGGAATAACGCAAATGTTGGGTTAGGGTAGGCACAAATTATTTTGACAGAAAAGTCTTACAAAAAAATAAACGTGGGGTTTTTGCAACAATAAACCCATGCAATCACATTCTTTGTCATAGCTAGCGATCCGGGGGGAAAAAAAAGTATTGTCGAAAAAAGTTCGTCAATGTCCTTAAAACTTTGCTTTGTCGAGACATAAAATTAAAGTTTAAATAATCGTTAATAGTCATGCTATTTAGACAAGAAAGTGTGTATGTTATCCTTTAAATTTTGCACTCGTAAATGTTTCATAAAGTTACAAATTTTGCATTACGCTTATACCATTTTATTTAAATTCGTTATTTTTACAAAATTTTCTTAAATGATTTTTCTGGGGTATTGTCGTAGGTTGATGTCATTGACCTTGGGGTTTTAATATGAATAAAAGCAATTAAAGTAAACCGCGATATATCACACTTTTGTTTTAAAAAGTATGCAAAATCAATTTCACTAATAGACCGCGTAACTATTTGCTACGCCGTAGCATTCGTAGCATTTTTCGTAGAGGTTAATAATTACGTAACAAATATTTCACAAAACAAAAGGTATTTAAAATCCGACATTTTAGTTGATAAAATTAAAACGAATTAGAATGATCTTACTAAGATTCAGAACAGGAGATTACTTACGGGAAAACATAGAAAACATTTTGTAGTTTGTGTGACTACTTATTCCGCGATTTATTTGGGGGTTTTAGGACAGTGATAAAGAATTTTATTTTCCAGAGTATTGAATGCTTAGGTCTGAACTAAAGATGATATTTCGTAGTGCGGAAATAAATAAATGAATTAACTTTTATTGTTTTTATAGGGAATATAATCTTTTAAGAAGATAAAGTTAGGACGGGAATTTATAGGGATTGTACGAATAGGTTTCGTTAGGCTGGGCTGAATTTGATATAGTTTGTTTCACAATTTACGTGTAGATACTTGTGCGCAGATAGATAGAGATGGAATGCGAGGTGGGTAATTGTGTGAATATCGATACGTGGGTTGTCATGCCATGTGGCGATGGTTTTCGATGCGTACAAAAGGTTACTTTTCGCGAATGCGGTTCCTTTGAGTTTCGTTAAAAATAAAATTTCCATTAACCTCGATTCTGTAAAAAAAAAAAATAGGGTTTACTTTTTCAATAACCAGTTGCTTTTTCATTGAAAATGAGTAGTTAGTTTTTCAAATTGGGCTAGTAGTTTCAGAAGTAGTCGATTGCATTTTTACAAGGAAACGGGTCTCTGTTTCTTCTTGTCTGAATTATATTTCGGTAATTTATTCAAATGTTCAAAATAGTAAGTTTAGGGTTAGTTAGCATTGGTAATGTTGGTATCAGTCGTCGAAAGTACGTTTTGATCTATCAAGGGTCTACTAAAGTTTTCTGTGTTTCGCCTGTTTAAAGGGTTAGAGATCTTAAAGTATGTGGATAGTTTATAAAACATAGACATTTTCTTGTTAGATGTTTGATAAGGGTTTGTTTAGGTCTCTTTTATGTGTGGTATAGGGTTATCTCACGTATTGTCTAATTTTATGATCTTCGAATGTCGAGTAGAATCCAAACTGTCGTAATTCATTAAGTCTTCTTGTCTTAAATTAGTAAAGTCAAAATTCGTCACTGAAAATCTATTTGTCGATTTGGGGTTGCTGAGTTTAGTAATTAGAGTAGGTAGGATATGTGTTTTTTATACAACAAAGTATCCAGAATAAATTTTGTAAGAGGTTAAGATCAACTACATTTCTGACTTTCAGGAAGGTTAGTTTAGCAAAAGTTTGACATTAGTTTAGAAAATAGGATTAAAAACCTTTTGAGATTGACAACAGTAGGTTGGTTACTTTTTTTTGGTAACAAATGGGAGTGTGAAAACTAATGTTTAGGTACAAAATAAAACAATGACGCAGGGTTATCTTGGGTCTGGGGGCTGTATAGACTGTACAAAAAGAATAATCACTTGGTGAAACATTCAACGTCAGGTCTCGGTGGTTAGTTATGCTAGGTTTCCCGAGGTTTCATTAAGACTACAATAGTACAGATATAAGATATACTTAGGTTTTCGCAATTTTCTAACGGGGAATATGGATATTTTCTAAGTTCTTTGTTTTGACTCGTTAGATTAGTTTAAAAGGTTCTGAAACCGCGGTAAAAATTTATAAAACCAAATATTATTTAGTTTGAATGAGATAGACAACGCTATTAAATAGTAGCTTGGGCGGTTAGTTATGTAAAAGAATTATTCACTTTCTATCATCAATAACCGAATGCACGTGTACGTGTTTGTGAAGTCATTTTTATGTTAGGTTTAGGAAATCTGTAACATTAACTTTAGATGAGGTTCAAACTTAATCGTGCAAATAGAGTAGAATTGAATTTATCGGTTCGCGTTCGATTACTGAAGTTAAACAACAGACTAAATCTTAAATGACTCAATAAATATGCGTTTTCGTTGATCAATACGTAGCGTAGGGAAATATTATTTATTACTGAAATTATTCCGTTTCTCTGTAATAGACGGCAACGATACTATGTAAACCAGTTATCGGATTCATTACACGTTTTTTTGTCGGCGGTTCGATGTTTCAGACGCAAATAAAAAGAAGAGTTAGTTAGATTTCGGCATAGTTGAACTTTTTAATAGTGATCGAAAGAGGGTTTCAAATCAGTTTATTTAGTTGCTTTAGAAAAAAAAACTAAATTTTAGCAGCAGGTTTTCTTTGCGGCGGTCAAAATATTTTCCGTTTTGGGGTGCGTATCGGGGGCGCGTAGAGAAAATAATAGTAGAAAGCGCGTGTAGTAACTTGGGCCATCTAAAGTATTTCTGAATTCTTCGGGTAGTATTTTGCATCTCGAACTTTAATTTGGGGGGGTAGCATTGCTTTAAATTGCAAGTTCAAGATAAATTTGGAAAAAAAAAACATTTGATCATTACAAAAATTACAGTACTGATTAGGTTGGGGTCTCAGGGTTAGGGAAAATCGCGGTAGGTGGTTCCGTTTCGCACTTATCTGGGATATTTATGAATTAAATTATTTTTAAGCAAAAACAACTGTTGTTTCAATTTTAAAGGCATAGGTTGAACATACAAATTGATGGGATAATTTACGCGGGGAATCTAAGAATAGCTGAGTTTTTTCTTTGACGAACAGGTTATCGGGTCTTTTAAGTTTTAATCATTTGTAAAACTAATTACTAATTTCGATTATTGGTTTAGTAGTTATGTGAAAAATAATTTTACTTCAGCCTTACAATAGTCGTTTAGCAGTCATTTTATTTATCTGATTGGATAGAGAATTTTTGAGTCAAAATAAGAGTTCTCTGTGGGATAAGCTTTCTCATTCATTTGTATTTTCAATCTATTTTTAGCGCAAATAAGGCGTAGTTTTTTGCAATTATGCGTACAGCGTAAATTCACTTACTAATTGTACGTATTTCCGGTTTCATGGAAATAGCTAGCAGATTTATAATCTTCTTATCAGCGTAACTTTTAGCACAAATAAGTTGAATTTCGAACAAAAACGAAATAAAGAAGTTCGACTCTTCTCTTTTGCTCTGTAAATTTTCTTCGTCATAAAATTGGGAGGATAAAGGCGTGATTTATGTATGTATGTATAAAATTGCAAAATATTATGTTTGCAGTGGCGTAGATTATTTAAAATAAACACAAAGATTTCTTTAAACAAATTGATAAATTGGCAAATTTATAGCGTGATTTTGAAATTGGCGTAGGCTTACGTAGCATTTTGGCGTAACTTTGTAGAAAACGTAGTTAGCTAATTTAAATAGTTTCAAGGTACGGGAAGAACATATTTGAATCAAGCGATTCGTATTTTCTTCTTAAACGGTAAACGGTAAAAAGTAAAAAGGTATTTGATCGATTAAATGCTCAAATCGAGGAAAAGGTATATTTTATGTTTTATTTCATATCCAAAATTTAGATACCTCCTCGAATTTCTTTATAATTGGAGAATGTTTGCTAACAAACATTTGAATTCGCGATTTAAAAATTAATTTCAAAAAGTGTGAAATAATTATTTTGGTTCAATTTTTTTTATGAATTTCACAATAGTAAAGCCTTGAAATTCGTGTGTGGCAGAATAAATCTGAGATTGTGGAAGGATGAACGGTAGATTGAAGTTTAGACACAAATTTTAAACAACTGACTAACTAACTAACTGACTTAATATATTATATTTATCGATCAAAGGGCGAGGGTCATTCAGAATTTCATAAGCCAACTATTTGTGATTGCAGATATTGCGTTTCCGTTCAAAAGACATTATACTTACAATCGAATTGATATGAAAATTAGATGTTGAGGTGTAGGACAGCTGTCATTTCTGTTTTTATGTAACAGATGTTTCATATCAATTTCAGACTCACAAGCAGCTCTCAGGCTGAATGCTGAAAGGGCTAAGCTATTTTCCCACACAACGCTTATAGTATAAAGTTTTGTAAGTGACTCACCTTAGCTGAGTTTAAATCTTATAGAATGACTATCGTAAGCAACATACATTAGGCTGGGTTTTAGTTTAAATAAAGACGACTTGGGATTCCGAGAGGCAATTTTGGACTATGCACAATTAGATATCTGGCAATAGGGTTATGGTGGTTTTGGAGTAGAGCGATTTTCCTGGATCATTTTACAAATCATGATAAATCGAGTATTGACTTGATGCGGGAATTTTGTGTCCTTCTGACTGAGAGAACTCACAACTCTCTTTTCTGCGCAAGGCCTCGATTTAACCCGTTGGATAGATTTTTGTTCATTTTCTTAAAATTGTTGATGACTTTGGATTTCATGGCGGATTTATGGAAGCTAAAAACTTAGCTTAGCTCCACACCACATAAAATACGTTTTTGAATGGAAGTGTAACATCTTCTTTTAACATATTTGTGACATCAATTTTATTAGATTTTGATAACAATATTCTCCATTTATATTGACATTTCGAACATTGTTGGGGGGCTGAATGTAGTGAATAACCTCTCCATTTGTAGAGCTTTTCACTTACGTCACAAATATGTAGAGTATTACATGCAAAAAACTGATCTGAAGGGTCAGAATAGGCGTGGATTGTCAATATTCGTCTAAATATTATCTTGATAGAGCGTGGCTCTATGAAAATGTATGGAAGTAGACGCGGGCGCATCAAAATAGCAATTTCTACGGCTTCTAGCAAGTCCATAGTAAATTATTTCAATAATCTCCTACGGCAGTATGCTGCCCTGGTACTTTTCCTTAATAAATATTACTAAATATTTCGTTATTTGAACGAAATTACTTTGGATTTCGATTCAATACTTACTTCCTAGGCGCTAATACTACCCTGGTACTTGAGCGGGGCAAAAGGCATTAAAAATGATAAGGCTGTATAGCTGAATTGCCTTTGCGCATCGTTTTTACTCTTTAAAAAGTATGGGACGGGGCTCGGCTCGAGGCTCGGCTAGACGAACGTGTTCGAAATTTGAATTAATGTTTTGCAGAAATTATGGCTGTATAATTCGGAAAGCCTTTGCTTTCCTCATTAAAAAGAATAAAGGCAACCCTATATAAGCCATACAATCGATTTGGCGGGGATTCATTCTAGCTTTAGCTCTCTCTCGATAGACACGTACCTGTATTAGCTTGGGGCAAAATTCATTTCGATCGAAATAATATTTTTGATTTTTGATAAAAATTGTGAAATGTCATAGGCTGGTACTTATTAAGTACGGGCTGAGCTGTCTTCACAATTTTTGGTTAGGAAAAAATCTGCAAACGTTCTTAGCTGGATCTAAAAAGTTTGGTTAAGTTGTTCGCAGATTTATATAGGGCTTAGTTAGTTGGTTCGGTCAGCGACTGGGCAGACGAAAGAAAACCTAGTCCCGCATCGAATCGCTAGCTTGAAATAAGGGAAATTATTGTGAGATTCATTCGATTGACGGGGTGGATTAAAAAAACCTGGTCTAGATGAGTTGCGCAATAATTTTCTAAATAAATATTGGAATTTTTGGATTTTGGAGGGATTGGACGTGTTTGTCATAGGATTCGGATGCATTGTTTTGTGGGTTTGCGTATCAAAAATTACGATACAGTAAACTCTATGAATAATGTGTTTGAATATTTAGGGAAAGTAGGGCTCTAGGGGCACTAGGTAGTTCTAGGAAATCGGACTTTGCCACTCCGTATTCCCATTTTTAGATTAAGTTCGATCATTGCACAAACGATCGATGTAGTTTGACGCCATACAAACTGACAGACAATTTTATTGACTTCAATATTTTAGACTAGGAAAATCGTGGGGCGATGAGCTAGGTAAATCCATCTAGGATCTATTTTACAAAAATCACAATCGTGGGAACTTCTAATATTTAAAGTTTCAAAATATTTCGCGCGGGAAAAGTAAAATTTAGTTTGTAGTTTTCCACAAAACGTATGATGACTAGGTAAATCTATCTAGGATTTATTTTGTAAAATCACAATCGTGGGAACTTCTAATATTTAAAGTTTCAAAATATTTCGCGCGGGAAAAGTAAAATTTAGTTTGTAGTTTTCCACAAAACGTATGATGACTAGGTAAATCTATCTAGGATTTATTTTGTAAAATCACAATCGTGGGAACTTCGATATTTAAAGGTTCATAATATTTTGCGCGGGAAAAGTAAAGTCTGTTGGAAGTTTTGACAAAATGAATCGTTTTCAAAGTCTTAGTAGGGCGGGTTTCTGAATAAAATTGAGCCAAATCGTCATGGAAAGTTATTTTTAAAAGTCACAAAATATCAAATATTTTTGTACAAAACCGGGAAAGTTCGATTCTGTCTCGGTGTAAGATTTCAAACAATAATTTTAATATTTTATGCGGCTAAAAGATTTTTAAGCAATTTACTTAAAGAAACTTACTATTCCGGAAATATTTTGTTTGTTTGACTAGATTCATTTTTATCGAAAAGTAAATTGGAAGTAGCATAGGTTTGAGTAATTTACAAAACCAATTTCAGTAAACTTTTCGGGTTTTTGGTGGTAAAGTCTTCTGGATATTCTGGAATATCAAATCTTTTGAACAGATTCGAGAAAGTTCGATACGTTCGTGTTGTAAGATTTTTAAAATATTTCAGGCGGCTTAATGTTTGATAAGCATTTTTCTTAAAAGAAAAACTTTCAATTTGCAGGAATATTTTGTTTGTTTGAGAATATTTATTTTTATCAAAAGTCGATTGGAAGTAGCGTAGATATTTACAAAATCAATTTCAGAAAATCGATTTCAGACTTTGGAGGGAAAACTAAGAAAATTATCAACTAGATTTCATAGAACAGCTTCTGGGGATTTATGCAAACCTGGTACTTCCATTTACTTTGGTAGCAAATTATTTCGTTTTTTTTTACTGCACTCGCCATTCCGCAAGTCGGGAGTGCTTTAAAATTAATTAGATTTGCAACTGGGAAGGTCTTGTCCAACAGTGGACTGATGTAGCAGCTAGATACAATAGTTTGATCGCATTTCAAACTTGCTTCAAATACTTAGAGTTCCTTTTTGTACAATCCATATCGCGGATCGGTTTGAGTTGTGAAAACTTAAAGATTTTTCCGTCGGGTCAAAATATTGATAATTTCTTAAAGGAAAATCACATTTGTTTGAAAATGTTTCTTTTGTAAGATTCATTTTGTTTCGAAAAGGAAATTGCAAGTAGGTTTTCAAATCAAATTCAATACATTTCTCAAGCAATCGCAAAGGAAAAATATTTTCGTGTAGGACTAAATCACGGAACCATCAAAAGGCGATTTGTATGAGGCTTAGTGAATGTTTAGCTCTTACGGAATACTGCTATCCTGGTACCTCAATACAAATAATTTCAGTTTTAAATTGAATAAATATTTAAATATCTCTATGGGATTTGTATGGGGGCTATTAAAGGCCAATCTCCTAGAGGATACTGCTCTCCTGGTACTTTCAGTGGATGAGATTTCGAAATATTTTGATTTTTATAGACAATTTCTACTGCACTCGCCGATCCGAAGGTCTGGGATAGTTAGAGTGACTTTGGGGAGGCGATGTCCACCAGTGGACGGACTCTAGCTGTTATTTAGACTTCAAAATTTCGAATTTTGCTTCTAGCCATACATATTGTATTGAAATATTTTCGGAGCCGAATCGGTTCAAGTTTCTAAGGAAAATCTTTCAAACACCCAAAACGAACTTTTCTTGCTGAAACCGTCTCAGATCAATATCAGATTTTTGGAAATTTTGTTTTAAGGCATATTACGTTCTCGTATTGATTTTCTATTGCAAAATGTAAATCGTAAGACAGGTAGACTAGCGAGCGCCGTAGCGTAGGTCTTAGCAAATCGTAGTAGATTTTCAGTGCTTGCAAAATATTGACTGGATATTAATTCCTTAGTTTCGCTAGGCGATTTTGAGATGTAGATAATACTTTAATTTTTGAGATTTAGCGCTTGCGATATATTGACTGGATTTTATTCCGTAGTCATTTCGTAGCAACTTAGAGTCTGTTGTAAAATAAAAATATTTTCGTTTTCCGAGAACCTTTGAAACTTTGACTGGATTTTATCCCTTAGTCCTTTTATAGGAACTATGTAAGAAACAATAGTTTTATTTATCGAGATTTTATAGATTCGAAACATTGATTGGATTTTATCCTTAATCTTTCTGGGACAACTTTGAGTTGTAGGAAAAATATTTTAAATTTTCGGTCGTCTTCAGATTCGAAATATTGTCTGGATTTCATCCCTTAGTATCTTTGGGGCAATTTTGAGTTGTAAATATTACTTTTGTTTTCTGAGATTCTAAACATCCGCTTGAAAACTAATTTTTCTTTCTAGTAACTTTGAAATTTTATCGTAGTGAAGTTCTAGATCAGACCACTACTAAATAAAGTATTGCTGAACATTTTAAATTAGAACTTAAATAAAAAGATATTTCGAACTTTGTTAATGGCTGGATGTTGGACTAAATTTGATCCTTTTCAGTCATATTTGTACACTTTTTTATCAGTAATAATTTGAAAATATTAACTATTGGAATTTATAGTTTGGGAAAAACCTAATCGAGTTTTCTTGAACTTTTGTATTTTTGCTCGAATAATACTTAAATAGAGTTAATTGTGGATTCTTATAATTATAATAGAGTTCCACTTTACAAATATCTCTTGATTTATCAAATTGAATTCATTTGCTTTAAAATATTAGAAAACATTTTTGAAGTTCCTTTTCAGATGGACGATTTGTTTCATGGTAAAGTTTTCTACCTTTGAAAGTAAATAGTTTGAAAAAAATATATATTTATGTATTTACTTTTATCACAAAACAATTTTGATATTTATTATCAGCCTTCTGGTTCTACAGCCATTTAGAAAGTAAAGTAATAGAATTACTTGCATAGTACTAAAGACAAAAGTATTATTGCTTTCAATTTCTTGTAAGTATGTTAAGATTCAGATGCTTACTAGAATGTAATGTTGAAATTGATTAAACTTTGGCCAAGAAGTCAGTGCCTCTATAGCTATTCTAAAAATAAAAAATGTAATGGTAACAGAAGGTTTGGTTATATTTTACCATTACCTTTATGGACACATAGTTTGTTTTATAAATAACATTGTAAAGACAGTCAAAAATATAGACTGGAAGGTTGTAAATAAATACCTACTTTTGGCAGTGAACTACTGATGTGAGGAAAGATGACTCAGTAGTAAATTCTTCCAAATTCAAAATTTTTGCATAAACTGCACATTTTTGGCTTTATTATTATAAAATCCTGGAGTGGTCAGGAAAGGTTCGAGGGGTTATATTTACGGTGGTGGAACCTCGGTATTCCCTTGGGAATACCGTCATTGTTAAGAGCTTCTCACTCACAAAAGTAGTACATTACAGAGTTAGTCCAAGTCAAAATAAATTCAATAAGACTTAGCCATGAATCAATCTTTCCGACCTTTGTTGTTCTATCGAATTAAGAGCTAGAAATCGACTATTCAGATCGACTCTACATTTATTTACAGTATTATTCTCATTTTATACTAATAAACAAAACGAAATCAAGATAGTTAGAGTTCCAATTCAAGTTATAGAGTTCGAACTTAGCTGCTTTTTCATGATCCTTTCAATATGTTTAGCATTTTGTTGACGTATTTTGTTTTAGGAATTTTTAGTGTAGGGATATCGGATTGGGTATAAAATTAGTAGGTAGAGTTAATGAGACTGCTTTCCTTCATTCTATTCTGGGTTATCGCAACGTAGGTTCCTAACTGCTCTGACGTTTTCACTGGCCATCTCATTTCTTAGATTAGTAGGACACGATAGGTAGAGTTTTCTGAACATTACATTCTTCTGATTATTAGGTCGACGGTTTTAGGGTTAGCAGGCTTGTCGTATAGTTAGTTATGAGATTAGTTGTAGGTTGGATATAGAGTCTTTGTAGTACTTCCGTAGTTAGGGTTATATTAAGCTTAGGACTCTTCGGCGGTGCGTAGCTGCATAGGTTCTTTAGGGTGCATAGGTTAGGGTCGTTACAATACTAAAAAATAAAAAATTTTAGATTGGCCAACACAGAAAAATACTGACAATACTGACCGATTTTCAAAAATACTGACTTTTACTGACCAGGTCCAAAAATACTGACGTTTACTGATTTTACTGACCTGTTTCGGCCCTTGTTGTCCGCAAGTAAGATGGTTCCGTGCTTCGGATGGGCACGTTAAGCCATCGGTCCCGGTTGCTGTCTATGATGGCGGTCGTTACACAACCATGTCAGAGGCCTGCTACTTGCAGTAGGCGGTTGAAAAACTCAGGGTTCATCGGGTCGTTGGACGACTCGGTGTCCCACACGAAAAGAGAGAAGAGAGACCGGTAGTTTAGATGGTTTACGCTTGATGACGCGCACGCATACCTACGTCCTGCATACGCAGTGTGCCCATCGCTTCAGCTTAAATGCTAAGTAATTGTAAGCATTTAAGCTGAAGAAATTGTACGAACTTACGTACCTTATGCATAAATGTGGCATGCATGGGCGGTAGTTGTAAAACTTCGTGACAAGTCTGCAGCAGAGTTCGTCGCATGTTGATCAGGACCATGTCGATCACTTTGTTCCCGTTGTCGGCCAGGTTTGTAATCATTTCACTGGAATAAGAAAAAATATAGGGTGAAATTTTATGAGTGACCGATAGCGAAAACTCAGAATCGGCTAGTGATAAGGAACGACTTTCTCCAAGAAACATAGGTCGAAATATTAAAAACAAAAATCGATCTCCCTTAGTAACTCAAATTAGAAAGGCAGGCGTAAATGGCAGTAAAAACGGCTATTTACACCACGTCTTACAAAAGTTTGAGAGACATTCAAAAGACTGTTTTGTAAAAATCATCAACTCTCAAATCCCTTTCTCGCTTCTTACGACACCCACAGGAAAGATATGGGGTGATGCCTTAGGGTGATGCTAAGATGGCACCCGGCCTAAAAAGATGTACCTCCCACCACCTCCCACACGAAATGTACAAACCTACCAGCCGAATAAATCGATTGTATGTAAGATACATTTTTTTGACGAAAATTTGTTCAGTTTTATAGACTGGTTCACCTCGTATTTGCAGTATTTTTTTTTTACATTGGATACATATTCTTAGAAGTAAATTGTATCAAATTGCATCTAGTCAATGACAAAGTGCATAAGTATTCACTTTCTCCTTCGAGTGGAGAGGACGGCGAACCGCGCTGGGTTATCGGCTCCGCGCGACCTACTTCACCACTCAACCAGCAAATCTCGAGATATTGAATAAACATTACAGCTGCCTGATAAATTGTTCAATTAGTATTACCTAAGTTAATAATTTAAATATTGTTTTTTTTATTCATCAAAATACACAATGTCAATATACAATAATATTATAAACAGTCTAAATAAAATAAAAAATAGGTAATAAATAAAATATCCAACTCAGTCTTCGTCTATAGTAATATAAAATTATTTCCATCCTTATTGGTATTTTACGAGGTATTTTAGCCAGTTTTAAGTATAACACCTAAAGTACGGCCGTTCGAATAGGTCATATTTGACAGTTGTCAAACCCATATTAGAAGAAATATCAACAAAGAAATTAGATCTTATGTCATAGCACTAGTATAATATTAACAGCTGTCAAATATGGCATACTCGAAAGGACGTACTGTAGCTGGGTTCGGCGTTCTCTCGAAGGAGAAAGTAAATTCGCGATGCATTTTGTCATTGACTTGCTATTGAGTGTGGATTATACTTATTTTTAAAGCAATTTTACTGTGTGTAAATAATGTAATAATTTGATACAGTTTAACGATGTAATGAAAAAATATGTGTTTGTCGTAGCGTTTGCATTTAGTAATCAATTTCAGAGAAGAGGTGTTGCGTATCTACAGTCGCTCTAGATACAAGATTATAGGGCTAGATCAATAAAATTGAAAAGCGAATGATGTTGAATTTTGATTCTTTTTCATGTATTTTTGTCTTACCCATAACTTATGTAGGTACCTACCGTAACTTAATTTTGATTATTTTTTCATGTTTTTTGTCTTACCCATAACTTATAATATACCTACCATAATGCGTACTCTACTACCCATAAGCCTCGAGTAGACTAGGGTTGCAGCAGACCAGCTCTGACACGCTGGTAGCTTGCCGCAGCGCCTGTGCTATATAACTCCAATAGTGCGCACTCTTACCCATAAGCCTCGAGTAGACTAGGGTTGCAGCAGACCAGTTCTGACACGCTGGTAGCTTGCCGCAGGGCCTGTGCTAAGTACCGCTGTAGCTTCAATAGTGCGTACTCTTACCCGTAAGCCTCGAGTAGACTAGGGTTGCAACAGACCAGTTTTGACACGCTGGTAGATTGCCGCAGCACCTGTGCTATATAGCTTCAATAGTGCGCACTCTTACCCGTAAGCCTCGAGTAGACTAGGGTTGCAGCAGACGAGTTCTGACACGCTGGTAGCTTGCCGTAGAGCCCGTAGAGCTTGTGCTAAGTCCCAGATCACTTATATATATGTCCCTAAAGGGACAGATAGGCCACGCTCAATATAAAGGTGCCACCATATAGAATCCCAGGTTTTTTTAATTAAAAACTACCAGTGAAGATTACATACGGGGTGTTAGGGACGGTGTAACGAAAACTTTGCAGGCGTGCTCAGACCATAAAACTGAACAACTTTTACTATGGAGCCAATGGTGGGAAACGAAAAAAAAATTCCGACCTCCCATACAAAATTTACGATCAGCTGACTGACTTTGTATGGGATATCGGAATTTTTTTTTCGTTTCCCACCATTGGCTCCATAGTAAAAGTTGTTCAGTTTGATGGTCTGATCATGCCTGCAAAGTTTTCGGTACACCGTCCCTAACACCCTGTATACAGAATTTTACAGATTACTACGTTCGTTTAGAAAAAAAACCGTTCAGAAATATGATACGCATATGTACCCCTTGGTTATACCTCTTGTTGTAGTACGGTCACTCGATATAAGGCCATATTGAACAGCTGTCAAATATGACCTATTCGAATGACCGTACTATAGTACCTTACTGTACCGCAATACATTTTTTCTTAGTTTCGATTAAATAAAAAGAAAATAAACATTCCCATTTTTATCATGATTTTATTCATTCTTCAAAACATAAATGTATAAAATTTTCGAATTAACAAACAATATTTACAAAATAAGCATGAATTGGTGGTAAAGGAAGTATCTGACACTAAGCTCACGTTATCATCATGAACATAATATTATGAGTACCTAAAGGCAACTGAACCCCAGAGGTTTATTATAGCGTGCAATACAAATCTTAAGTAACTGGAAAATACACTGTTCTTACTTATTTCACTGGTTTGTAGTGTTCCCGTGCGTGCATGCAAACAGGTCTATCTTGGGTGCCAGATTTGCTGGTCGTGGCTCGCGGGCAGCGATGTGGTGCTGCTGTCCCCAACTTTCACTCCCCACAACACCTTTTCAGTGGATAAAGTGGCTAACATATTGTAACAAACACTGCATCTGTACAACAAAATATTGCTGTGTTCTTTGCTTTAACCGTGGCAATTCTGTCCGTTGAAATCACGAACAACTCATTTGCTACGACTTCCGAATAACTTGTTCGCCTGCTTAGAACTGAAGAATAAATATAATAAAACTGAAGATTAATAATAACAAGAATAAAACAATAAATTAAATAACTGAAGCCACAGATGAACTTAAATATGTAGACTATTTTTATTTATTTATTTATTTATAATATGGACTTCTACCCTATCAGGGTAATTCTGCCAGTGTCAGTAGTATAAGATTCCAGCGCTGCTGCGCCGGACGGTTGATGGCTCCAGCAGGAAGATGATAGTGTCTCCTACAGGCGCCAGGGACATCCTCTTGATCCAACCGGAAATGTCTTGTAAACTCTTCAATTTCGATACTCTATTCAATGTTTACACTCAGGGTAGTTCACTGCTTATAATACTATCGAAGATAATCACTGAATATCCAAATAAACATAAAATAAAAAATTTAAATTGAAAAATACGTCAGCCATTGACGGATAGAACAAAAGAAGTCCTATGTAGACTAGACTGAAGCTTTGAGAAGAAAATGACGTTGACTTGACGTTGACAAAGACAACTGGCGTAATAGTCCACAAACTAGAAAAATAAGATTGTCCATAAGTAGATTTGTTTTATATTTTGGTAAAAAACTTCTTGAAAGAAGTAAGACTTATTATTTTAGACAGATGAGAAACGGCAAGAGTTTGACAGCAGCAGAGATCTGTAATTTCGAGTGTGTCTATGGTAATATGACATTTGAGTAAAGAAAATTCATTGTAGGATCGTTTCCATAGTGTGTGCTAATACTAAGTGCAGCTGTACCTTCAATATTGTGTACTATATAGCTTACAACTAAACATCTCTATAGCGAGTTCTAGTAACTAACAGCGACATCTATCGATGGCCAAAGGAAGTGTCTTTAACTCTTACCCGTAAGCCTCGAGTAGACTAGGGTTGCAGCAGACCAGTTCTGACACGCTGGTAGTTTGCCGCAGCGCTTGAGCTAAATGCCGTTGTAGCTTCTGACGTAGTAACGCGTATAGGGGTAGGGATATCGCTGCTGTGAGTGGTAGATCATCTGAAAAAATATTTCCAGATCATTATCAAGAACTACAATAGTCCACTGCTGGATCATGGTATAATAAGATACTCCGCCTGGTATTCCATTCCGAGACACCTCAACCACGTGACTAACACAAGCCTACGTCATCATGCTTGTGGGTTACCAGAATTACCCACTCTTATGATGTTTTTTGTAAATCATTTATGATACTGTTAACTAATAAATACAATTTAAGTGTTGTTGTAAAGTTCAAGTTAATATACACGTAAATCTAAATTATAAAATTATTAAGAAATATTTTAGCTCATTTTTCTGAGATTGAATTTACCCCATAACGTATTTTATTGAAATAAAGTGGCAATACTAGTGAGGTCGGCTTGTGTTTCTCTGGGAATGTAAGACCATGTTTTATTAGACTATGTGCTGGACATTATGTAAACAAAGTACAGTAAGAATTGGATTTGCGATGGATTACGGGTTCGCAGTCAGAAATATTAAAGTTTATGATATGATTTTGAAACAGAATATAAACGATTTTGGAAATTATTTCTGAACTAGTCGTGATTCCAGTCAATCTCCAGATCAATTTCAGTTAGTTTTGCTGTTTTGCAACTATGTGAAGTGGCATTAGGTGTAACCGAATCTAGGTGGAATCAGAACTAGGCATAAGTATTACGGTAGTTAGGTAGAAATCTATGAGAGAATCTACGAAGGTATAGCAGATAAAGGACTAAGGTATGATATTGATTATGTACTTAGAAGATAATCTCGCACTAATAGGCAAAACTTACCTATCTATCATATCAATCATTTTAACTTCTAATTACAAATAATAACGTTGGTTACAAAATTCAGCAGTTTTTACATGGTTATCAGCAGTAGAAGCATTTTTCTATGTAACGATAGGTAAGTACTTTAAGCGACGTTGCGTGACAAATTAAGATAACAAAATAATACATAGGTATTAAATTACTATGCGAAACGTATATTGTTGCTGAAATTTTATTCCATTTTCATTTCATTTAATTGAATGAAATGTATTGATACAATGTAATGTAGTTAGCAAATGTTGACGTGGCCTATTGCAATTTTAGCGGTCACAGTCTTCTGATTGACTTTAAAACATTTGTCATTTGTTTAAAATGTTTTGCAGTTTTTTTACAGCCACTTACGCTCTGCCTACCCCACAAGGGACATAGGCGTACTATAAGTATATATGTATGAAATGTAGTTAAGTTTTTTTTTTTTTTTTTTTCACTTTATTTGGGTTAATTAACAGTAACATAACAAACATTACTAAACTAATTATAAGCTTATAATAGGTAGTTATGTAACCAACTCCATTAACCACAGATTACAATAAGTATTCACTAGTTCAGATCGATCGATGGTGTCAGCGACAAATAGTTATCGAAATAAACGGAGTAGGTACTTACTTATAATATGAAAGGTATTAACAAACATAAAAAAGGACAGATGTATCGGGAGTCACTGACTATCTTGCGTGCTGATGGCAAGCAGCACCAGTTTTTTGAAATTGCCTACATTCTCATGAAAAATGTCTATATCACAAAAATTACTATTATAACAATGTGGCAATCTGTATAGTGGCGAACGTTTGCCAGCGTTGGTGCGGCATGAAGCCGTGGCAAAAAGTTTGTGACCCCTACGACAGTGATTGTGATTCCGGTAGGGGGCAAGGTAGCTTAATCTATTGTGAAGAGAGATACAATCATATCTTCCATGACATATGTCATATAGAAGCGAAACGTCAAGTAGAAGGCGTCTAGATTCGAGCTTTATTAGATCGTATTTTTTAAGAAGAAGTTCATACGAAAGATTACTACGAGTGCATTTATAGTTTACACGTCTAAGATACTTTTTTTGCACAGATTCGGGGGCTTCAATATATTTATTATAAAAAGGATTCCATATTGATACGGCATATTCTAATTGTGAACGAATAAGGCTCTTATAAATGTATAAAAAGGTGGAGGGACGGGTGAATTTTTGACAGGAACGCATAACAAAGCCATACATTTTATAAGCTCTGTTAATAATGTTCTCTAAATGAATATCAAGATGTAGCTTTGTATCAAGTGTCACTCCAAGATCCTTGATAGTTTTAACAGAGTCTAATACAGCGCCACACAGTTTATAAGGATGCCTACTAATAGATGTTTTCTTTGTGAAAGAAATAACTTTGCATTTATTAATGCTTAGACTTAACTTATTTTGGGTACAGTAAGTGGTAAAACGGTCCAAATCTTCTTGGATTTTGCAGTGGTCATCATAGCTGGTGATAATGCGGTAAATTTTTAAATCGTCTGCGTATAAAAGATAGTTGCAGTTCTGAAAGCAAGTGTGTACGTCATTTATAAACAGCACAAATAATAGGGGACCCAAGATTGATCCCTGGGGAACGCCTGATGAAACTGGGATGAACCCAGATTCAAACCCATTAATGACGACTTTCTGCGTACGGTTGGACACATACGATTTGAACCATCTCCATAAATTACCACGGATTCCGTTGTAGGCAAGCTTTTCGAGAAGAATTTTGTGGTCTACTCTGTCGAAGGCCTTTTGAAAGTCCGTGTAGATGCTATCAGTTTGTTTATTTGCATCCATCCCCTCAAATAGATGACTGGTATAAATCATTAAATTTGTAGTAGTAGAACGTTTATGAACGAAGCCATGCTGTTGTTCGATAATTTTCCCATGTAAGGAGGGGTAGATGTATTTGTGTACTAGACTTTCAAAAACCTTCGACAGAGCAGGCAAGATTGAAATTGGGCGGTAGTTTTCCACGTTATCCCTAGACCCACCCTTGTGAACAGGGACGATACGGGCTGATTTCCATACTGGTGGAAAGACCCCTTGACTTAGGCATAAATTAAATATTAAGTGTATTGGTTTATAGAGAGATTCAGCTGTGTGCCTAAGAAATAACGGAGGTATGTTATCTAAGCCAGATCCCTTTGAGACGTCTAACCTTTTGAGTTCCTTAAGGACATCTTTTTGTGTTATGAATAAATCGGAAATAATTAAATCAGAAGTATTATTTAAATCAGGAATTCTGTCAACGTCGAAGTCATCATCTAGATCTGATGACTCAAAAACAGAACCGAAAAAAGAAGAAAAGAGGGCACATACTTCTTGTGGGGCGTTTGTATTAGTGTTCTTATAATACATGTTTTCGGGAATATCAGATTTATTTTTTTGGCTGTTAATATAAGTCCAGAAGTATTTAATATTATTGTGTATACTATTTTCTACACAAAACATATACCTGCGATAACACTTATGCGATAACGTTTTGAATCTCTCCCTATACATTGAAAACTGACATTCATCTACTTTATTACCGTAGGTTTTCCATTTTATCCAGGCTTGATTTTTATTATTGAAAATATGCGCGAGGGCACGAGTAAACCATACCGGATACTGCGAGTGTTTTACAATTTTAGTTGAAACTAGCTTTCTTATAACTAAATATATTATTTCATAAAATGTAGTTACTGCGCATTCCGCGTCCTTGTGCTGTAAAACTTCGACCCAATTAACCATCTCTAATTCGCAATTAATTTTAGTAAAGTCAGCCTTTTTATAGTTATATTCAATGCGAGGTCTAGTCTCTAACGGTATTATTTTGTTGCGGAAGGGTATCAGCACATAAAAAGCAGGATGGGCTACATCCAGTGGGACAAGCGAGACCGGGGCCAAAGAACACGTGCATACATTTTATCTCGCGTACATTTTATCCACATAATGAAATCATCTTCATTCATTCGATCAAATCAATTCTTTCAATGCTTTGGAGGGCACGCTAAGCCGTCGGTCCCGGTTGCTGTCTATGATTACTTAGATGGCGGTGACTACACAACAAACAACCATGTCAAACGCCTGCTACTTGTAACACATCGACACCAGGGTTCAACGGGTCGTTGGACGAGTCGGTGTCTCCAATTTCTTGAAAGAAACTTAAGTAAATATTGTTTATCAATACAATACGAACCTATGTGTTTTGCTAGCTGCTCTGTTGTGGTGAATTCGTACCCTCCATTCTTTTGCGGTGACGGCCAAGACAGCTAAAATAAATTAGAAAACTAAGTAAACAATAATTATCAGTCAAACAAGCAAGATTTAGAAAGAAAATCCTTAGAAATCTTAATCCCACCAAAAACATTCACTTGTAAAAAGAACCAAGTCTCGCCTCTCAGTTCTTCTACTGTAAAAAGTTATGAGATCCATGTGAAGCCAAGTCGGTTATTGATTTATTCAAGGACTACTTCAGGGAACTTTCATCTTAAGCTATTGCAAAATTAGGTAACAGGCAACATCTTATAGTAACCATATCGAAATTTAAAATCTTTTATATTTACAATAACTAGAATGACCCGGCCATCGCACCAGACCATCGTATCTCACAAGCAAATAGTGTGCGATTGCCAAGTCATTCTAGTTATTGTAAATATAAAAGTTTTTAAATGTCGATATGGTTACTATAAGATGTTGCCTGTTACCTAATTTTGCAATAGCTTAAGATGAAAGTTCCCTGAAGTAGTCCTTGAATAAATCAATAACCGACTTGGCTTCACATGGATCTCATAACTTTTTACAGTAGAAGAACTGAGAGGCGAGACTTGGTTCTTTTTACAAGTGAATGTTTTTGTGGATCTCATTTCTTTTGTAGGTAGTCTTGATCTTTCTCTTTCTGGAACTACTTCTTGAGTCTCAGCTACAGATTTCCTCAAAGACCAATTTTGACCGCAAAGTTAACTTTGTAATCCTATACATTTGTATGGAAATACAAAGTTAATTATGCGGTTGCAATCGAATTTTCAGAATGTTATAGTTTTCCCTTTATTTATACACTAAATACAAGTTGTATTCTAAGTTTGAAGCTCCTCAGTCTGCTAGAAGTACCTTAGAATTTTGATGATCGGTCAGTCAGTCAGTCAGTCAGGCAGAAAATTAAGAAACTTTGACTAACTATAACTTCTAAACTACTGGTGTAAATTAGATGAAATTTGAAATGTATCGTGTCTATGCATTGCTTGATAAGATATTTTGAAATGAGGGTTCTAAACTTTTCGATAAGGGAGTTATGGGGGGGTCGAAAATGGCCTGAACTTGTTCGAGAAAAGGATTGTACAGCCGTGCCGCTTTTAGCTCGACTTGGTGGGGGCACTGCCGTGCCCCCAGATTTGTATTGTAAATGTCTGATGTTTGTCTTAGAAACTTTTAAGTCAGCATTTAAGCTGAAGTGATGAGTGCCGAAGTACCGATATCGTCGATAAATGTCCAGGTTGTTTCACCTTCATTTCGGATCATCAGGCATAAAAAGGCCCCTAGCTTGTGGGGTAGGCAGAGCGTCAACGGCCGCAATAATGCGGTCGTCATCGCCACATCCTACATAGGTACATATATTTAAAAGGCGTTCCAGAAAATGTTGTGTATCACTATAGTGATAGGTTGTCAGCCTGTCGCTTAAAATTGTAATATATGGGACCCTCGAGTCCCTTAGCCTCTTACAAACCCCGCGGGAAAGAAAAGGGGTGACGCTATTCTAAGTTGACATCGCATGGCTATGAATAGTATTAAAGTACCTACCTATTTGAAAAAAAATTGTTCCATGCTTTGCTGTATAATTATTATGCAAATTAATTACATAATTTGTAACGTTACTGAAAGGTGATTTGTTTGTGTGAGATAACATCTCACTGAAACAATGTTTGCGTTTTTGACGGACAGATGGACATTTATTTAAATCACAGCGACAAATAAATGTATCTACGTGTCTAATTATTAACTAGCTATACATACCAGATAAAAAGGGAATATGGGCATTAATTTGAGCTGGCTAGGCAAAGTGCTAAGTCCGTAAAAATAGGGTCGCTGTGCTTCTGGAAGGACCTGGGTCGGATAACGTAAGCAACAGCTTGACTCGGCGCATAAAGAACCACCTTCGGCTCGTAATGCGGAAAAGGGAGACCCAAAATACAAATACAAATTTACCTTGACTAAAACCTCGTCGTGTGTGAACTCAATGCTGGGGTTGGCGAAGCAGAAGGAGTCGTCTTCCACCGTCAGCCCCACGGTCACGTCCGTCGTCATGTTGGATAGGGACATCCTGCAAGGTGGTCATCAAGTCAAAATATGGTATGGACCATTGCATACTGCGGAATGAACCATAACAAGCAGATGAATCTAAAACCCGACAGCGATAATTTCAAAGTTGTATTTTGCGATAAAAATCCGCCATCTCGAATTAATTAATGTAGGTATTTTTTTTATTATAGCCACGCGCGCTGCTGAGGCAAATCTAACGACACCTCACATGTCAAGATCCCCTCAGCCGTTTGGGCTGTAGCCAGTGAAAACGAATTTCTGGATACATCATATACATACATACATTTATTATAATATTCCCGAAAAACATAACGTTTCTGAGCCAGTCGGATAAAAAACACATACCTAAATATTGGCAGAAACAAATTTTGAACCTGCCCAAAAGTTTTGGTGTACTGTGGCACAGTGATCTATTGCGTTTTTAACTTTTTTTATTATTTTCAACGAAATCGAAACATGGCATAACAAACACATTAAAATTTGTAAAGAATTATAAGTAGGTAGGTACCTCATCCTAATTTTGTACAGACCTGCAAAAAGACATCTTGAAACTGTAGGCATCAACACTGATACTGAATAGTGAGTTATATGTATTATAATGAAGGTATTAAGGCAGCCCTCAACTACCGTGGTACAGCATATGTACCAGTGATTTTGATCCTTACTACCCTCAACTTAAAGTTCACAGCCTATACTATAGCTGGTATACAAGGGGTTTAAGGCATCAAGTAGGTAACAGTAATTCAAGCAATGTGATGAATATTCAATAGCAAATATTATGTCCAATATATTTTCATACTCTACATATTTTAATAGTCAGTAAATATATTGCATGGACATTTAAAAAAAAAATACTAGATGAACCTTAGTAATTATTATTTAGATACTTACACAAAATGCCCTTCAGACATGACTGGAATCAAATTGTAAAGGTTTTCATTGAAGGCGCTGTAGATTCCCTTGACATTGACTTCTCCCAGGGAACAGCGGAGAGTCAGCCCCATCGATTTGAGGTCTAGAGCTGATGACTGTATGTGGAAGGTTGGTGGCTTCACCAGCTCCAGTCTTGAAAGATTCCTGAAATAGGCACATTGATTGAATTGTTTTCTTATCAGAATCTACTTGAACAAAACAATTTAGTTTTAATCAATCCCTGCCCCTCCGCATACCTAATAGGTGGAGTATTATAGACCTCGAACAATATATTTTACAATAAATTAATTTAAAATTAACAATAAATTATTAAATTGACTTGTGTTATCTTGTAATTACTCATAATCATAAATAACAGATTTATTTTAAATTTCATCACATCAATTTTATAAACATATGATCAGTGTAATGTATAACAGCCTTTTGTGTGAGTTCAAATTTCAACAAAGCTTTGGTGAGAATTTAGAGTCTAGAAAACCCACCTTGAATGGCATGTTTAAATTTTTTACCTGGTATCCTTAGGGTTAATAATATTAATATTGAGCTTGGGAATCTTAATTTAATTCTTACACTTGTGTATTTTTGGCGAAATAGGAAGTATCCTCCAAACTGTCAGGTTTGACCTGCTCTCCATTTTTGGTCATCCGCAGTGCAACATTTGTAAAACTCTGAAATGGATAATAATTTGATAAGGCCATGTTAAAATTGTACAGTTTGAGTAGTTTGTTCAGTCACTAGTGGCCCACCTAGCGGTTACACCCGCTGCTATTTGTTTCCCCATAGGAATAAGACATTTTCTCTGCATGTATTATCCATAGATACAAACCTTCCTCTAGAACTACTTTAGCAATTAGAAACCCGATAGAAATTATTATTTATTATTATTTATTTGCAAATAAAATTTAACAGCATTACAGCAGTAATACGCCAATGCGCTGATAAACTTAAATAAACTAGGTACTTAGTACATAACAGAGCTTATACTACAATCTAAAGCTTCACAGTATTTTAAAATAGTGACTTTTAGTTTCGTCCACTGGTCGGCAAATAGGTCACAGTCTGGTGCGACAGAGAGAAGCTGGTTGAGCTGAATGCGCGCGCTTACTAGTGGGGAGGCCCTGTGCGCCTCCGTACGGGCCGACTCCTCCGCCAGCAGACGGTGGCTGCGACCACGAAGATATCTGTCTGGGACGTTGAGAGTGCACTCCCTCGAGATTAGTTCTGGGCAGTCAGACTCACCCCGCAACAACTTACATGCTGTGCACAACTTCTCAAAGTTACGCCGAACCTCTAGGGAATTTATTTGTAACATACCCAAAATAAATTTCGTGGGATACAAAAATGGGTAGTATCCATACTTTATTTTATATAGATAACGAAGAAAGGCCTTCTGTACTTTCTCTAAAAGTAAAATGTACGTATCCTCATGAGGACTCCACACAATAGAGGCAGACTCGAGCTTACTTCGGACCAATGATGTATAAAGCAATTTCACTACGTTTGGATTTTTAAAATCTTTTGCATTCCTCATAATAAAGCCTAACTTTCTGAAACTGTCCTTTGCGAGTGAGATTATGTGTTCGTTAAAAGTTAATTGCGAATCAAAAGTGACACCGAGATCCTTAATGGAATTTAAACGTTCGATTGGATTGTTTCCTAGAGAGTAAGTATAATGGATTGGTGTTCTCCGTCTAGTAAATGATATTGTTTTGCACTTAGATGGGTTAAAGAGTAGTTTATTTTCAGCGCTCCATCTAAATACAGAATCAATATCCGCCTGTAACTGATCGCAATCCTTAACGTCAACTATACACCGGATAATTTTAAGGTCATCCGCGTATAGGAGACAATCAGAAGATTGCAATACAGTATCAAGATCGTTCACCATCAGAGAAAATAGGAGGGGCCCGAGTATGGAACCCTGGCTAACGCCGGATCTGGTATGGTAGGATTCAGATACATAACATCCATGTTTTACAAATTGTTGGCGATCCCTGAGATAATCAGCAACTAGGCGGAGAAGGCGTGGAGTGAAACCAAATGCTGCGAGTTTTTTTAACAATATGTCATTTTCTACTTGGTCAAAAGCCTTTTTGAAATCGAAATAAATGACATCTACTTGAAAACCTTGATCTAAATATTGGGATATTTTATCTACCATTGTTAATAAATTAGTACTAACGGATCGTCGTCTACGGAAACCATGTTGAGAGTCTGAAACATGTGGACTTATTTGAGCAGACAATTTTCTGTGGATAATGGACTCGAATACCTTGGCTAAACTTGAGAGAATGGCTATCGGACGATAATTTTCGGCATGAGAAATGTCTTTGGTCTTGGGTATGGGGCTAACACGGGATGTTTTCCAACTAGTGGGATATTTAGAGGTATTTAAAATTAAGTTAAAAATATGTAATATTGGCTGGATTAAGAGGTGGCTACATGCTTTTAACAAATACGGGGGAACACTGTCAGGCCCAACAGCAGATCTTGGTTTCAGTTTATTAAATGCGACTTTTATTTCTTGCTCAGATATTTTTGAGATATCTACTCGAACTGATGAATGGTTTGTATCGTTATTAATAGCCAAACTTGCGTCCAGTAGGTACTGGTACATCAGGCAAGAAAACACTCGAAAAATAGTCTGCAAATGCATTGGCTGCTTCGGCACCTTTGTATTCTTTACCGTTAAACACAATGTTAGACTCAAATCCTCCTTTCGACCTCAAACTGTCAACATGCTTCCAGAACGCGTGTGGATTAGATATAATATTTCGTTCTACATGCTTGGTATGATCATTGTATGCGTCTAAAAGACGCAATTTAATTTGAGATCGCAGCTGACTAAACTTATCGTAAGCATCTTTGTTACCAGATGATTTCCACAAGCGATGTTGCTCAGCTTTGCTTTTGATGTCATTAATGATATCCTTAGTATACCAGACTGGGTAACATCGAGATTTCCGAGACGGTCTTATTTTTTTTGGAACGCAATAGTCAAAAATCTTATAATATATTTCACAATAAAAGGCGTCGACGGCAATATCAACATTAGCGGCACTCAATACAGTGGACCAGTCGCAGTAAAGGAGGCATTGGTAAATAAGATCGAAGTCTGCCTTTGCGAAATTCCAATCATTTATGGGGCAAAGATTACTAGGTTCGAGAAGACCTTGCTTGGGACTACTACATAAATCAATGAGAATATCTAATGGGGGGTGGTAAGCATCAGCATGCGGCACAAGACCATCTCCACATATACTTTGCACTGTGACTGAAGCTATACTCTCTGGCACCAGAACTACGTCCAATTGACCCCCACGCGAATTAATGATATTATTTCTATCGGATAAATTACAATAATTTAGAAAGTAACCATAGTAAGTGTTAACATCAAGCGAAGCACTGTTTAAATTTAAATCCCCCAATATTGCAACAACCCCATTTAATGTTATAATTTTAGATTCTATTCTCTGAAATAAATTAAAATAAACCCTATCATGTGAACTAGGTGGCACGTAAAAGGTACTTATGTAAATTTTGATATTGTTTATAGTTAAAGAACACCACAAATCTTCGCCATTATCAGTCTCTAGATCAGTATGGCGTCGGACTGAAATTCCAGGACGTACAGCCAGTAGAACTCCTCCTCCCCATTTAGGTCTATCGCGGCGAAAAACAGTCCATCCTGCGGGCACTACTTCCGCGTCACCTACTGAAGAGTCCAGGAAAGTTTCTGTGGCAACGATAACATCTGCTTCTTGTGATAGTATACTACATCTCCAATGTTTCAGCTTTGTCTTTAAACCCCTCACATTTTGGTAAACAATATTTATATATTTATGTCTTGCGTTTGATAAGGAAATATTAGTTTTTGATATGGTTTTTGCGGGGGCCTCGAAAGGAAGTCCAAGGCTTTACTCGAGCATTAATGGGCCATACATCTGCTGATAAACAAATTTATTGTATAAATAAATTTATTGTGTGGTTTAGGTGGACTTAGCAGTATCTATGGCAGAGAAATGCTAAAAGGGACTTTGTTTTAGAATGTACTGAATCATATTGTTCATTTTCATGTATGTATTATTTAAATGAAAGCATACCTACTCCATTGAATTTATCTATAAACACAAACTAGTTAAAAGTACATAACAAATGGAAAAAAATCCTCAACCTAATGCAATGATAGTTGAATGTATGTATTGTGTGCAAAATAACATTGCCATAGGCTAACTGTACTTGCTGTGCTCATGCAAATAATAAAAACCAGTATAACATACGTGACGAAGAAAATTAAGAAATAGGTAAATAATTATTTACCCTTTTGATAACGTCCTGCAAGTTGGGCTGTACTTTTGTCAAGAGATCATCCAACTCTTTCGCAATATCCACTGCTTCTTCCTCAGACATCTTGCTAGTAACATCAGTCAACAGAATCACAACCACTAGAATAATTATCTAAAATAAATACTACTTTAGCATCCAAAACGAAACATATTGTACGAACCCCAGATCACTTATATATGTCGAAGTCAATATGTCAAAATCTGCCTTCTACATAATAGCTCGTGTGTTTACAAACGAAAAGCCGTTTGCATATTTCCATCTGACGTATGTATACCGTCGACATTATGTGTACCGGCAAAAAAACGTCCTTTTGCCGTATGGCATAATGCCCGGCAATATGTACGAACAAGTACTGAATTCCGCCACGGTGGCGCTGTAATCGCAAAACAATAAATATGGCGTACAATCACAGAATATACAAGTAGATGTGTTAAAAGACAGAAAACCCGACTGCGGTAATTTTAAAGTAGTATTTTGCTGAAAAAAACCGCCATCTTGAATCTATAACTTTTTAATATAGCCAGTGTCACTTGCGCTGCTAAGACGAATCTAACGACACCTCATATGTCAAAATCCAAGTATCCATTTGGGCTGTAGCCCGTGAAAAAGAATTTTTTGTTCACATACATACAATAGCTGGAACAGCTAAGACCGTGGTAACCACTGGCGTCAGTCATCGCCCCGCACGGACACCGGTGGGGCTTACACACCTCGCAACCCAGCCTCAGTGACACGGCCACCCGTAAAGTGTTATCCTCTAGGTGGGTGCCAAGCTGAGGTGAGGGCAGTGCATGCAGCCACGCGCCGGCCTCCGGGCAAGCAGATGCCTTGATCCGCGCCAGGTCTCTTCCCGATAGGGATTCGGTTAGGTCTGCCAGAAATAATTTCGAACATAAAATATCCCAAGCCTTCTGCGAGTCTCGGTTATAGGGCGGGTCGACAGCGGGGCACATAACCGACCAGGCCTCTAAGGCATCCTCCTGAAAAGGGATGCGCACTACGCCCACATCCGCTCTAAGAATCCCGGATACCAACCCAGCAACACCATGCGTAGAAGCGAGGAAAGTCGGCAAGACGAGCCCCTGGACACACCTGACCCCCAATCCTCCGAGCCTAATGGGCAGCACTGCTTGCCGCCATTTGATTCGAGTATCAATCTAATTATCGAGTGTTAACTTAAACTTATAAAGCGTACTGTGATTATACATATCTATCAAAATAGTTTAAATGTGATCGTCAAAGATACTCAAGTAAATAATACACAAACAAAATTTTTTCTTTCTTAATCATGGTCACCCTAACATACTCAGCACGTGGACGTTTAAGCAACATTTATTTCACCGTCATATTGCCGGATATCGTGCCGTCAATTTGTATACTGCTTTTCGTCTGTATACGGACCGGTGATTATGTAAACGTCAGAATCTTACATATTGACTTCGACATATATATGTCCCGTACGAACAACACGACACGACTATTTGACGACTATTTTGTGTGTGTTGTCAAATGGCTGTCAAAATAAGTGCTGCCAGACTGCCTCGCTGATTTTGGACGGAAGTGTCTAGTATGCCGCTAGTTGGCCGCTAGTGGTATTTTAGAAAAACACAAAATGACCGCTGTTGGCAAATTACGATTAAATTATCTATTATACCTCTAGTGGTATTTTAGTGAAACGTCTTAGCGTAAAAATATAATCTGCCGCTTGAGGTTAGAGTATATGTTTTGAATGTGGGCTGATGATGACGATGGTATTTTCGGGGCATGAAGGGGGAGTTGGAGTATAGCGGCCCTATAAATGAAACGTCAAGAAAAAAGGAAAATATACTTGGATATTAAAGATTTGGAAAAAATATTATTTTTGTAACAAATTACAGGATGAAAAATATTTTTTGTCGAATTTCGTGTCATATTCATTTTTATCATGTAAAGAAAATTAAATCATTCAATTTTCTTTTTTTTACAATGACTTATCATTATTTTTGTAATGACTATCAATAAGTGATATTTTTGTATCCAACATTGAATAAATGCTTTTGTATTTGTATTAGAGAAGCCTAAAGCAAACACTTTTTGTCGTATGCAATTTTGGGCTAGGACTCGTCTAGGCCGTGATCTAGGTACTATCTAGGTAAGTTCGTGCTCAACCGAAAATTTTCTAAGTCTTTTCCTGTAGCTTTTTACTGTGGGTTTGGACTTAGAAAATCACGGGGTATCATGCGGGATTCACGGGATACATGCGGGATTCATGCAGGATACATGGGAATTTGTGCGGGGTTCATAGAGATTCATGTGGGATTCGTAGGAAAAAACTTCTTCACAACTCCTCGTTCACCCTATCAACAAATAAACATCAAACAAACGCAATACTCCGACTACTCGGTGTCGGTATTATAGCTATATTCACTACGCAGCCGCTGTCGGTAAAATAGCAGTATTCAATGCGCCACATCACTAGAGTATAAATACCAAGGACTTTAATGAATACTTGCCATGAAAATTTTGGTAGCTGTCGCAGCAAATAGATTTGATGATGTCAAAATTAGAAATGTTGCCAGGTAAGAAAGTATGTGCAAATTTCGTATTTTTTTCAAATGTTTTTACTTTTTATCTTATAACGTGACAAATGACAATTGCGTGACAAACAAACATGTTTTTTTTAGTATGGATTAAACTAGACGACTTCTGCTGAAATAACAACCACTTGTAAAGAATTGTTTATTTTTTCAACAAAGCAAATTTTTCTGACCCTCACATTCTATATAATTGTTGTATTTTAACCATCAATATCCATGAATAAAAGTTTTCCGTTTTGGACCATCAAACAAAATTAAAATGTAGCACATGAAATGGAATCAGCAGTTGCAGCACATTTTGAATAAGCTGAGCTGGCAGCACTTCTGACAAATGTCAACAAAATACGGGAACGGGAAGCAGAATGGCAGATGAAAATACTTCTGAAAAGAAACAGGATCTTAGACAAGAACCAAAGAAAAAGCAAAAACGCTACCCAAATAAGAATTATGCTGTTAAAAAACGTTTACCAGTTCGACCTGTTGATGGTGACAATGTAATATTCATTACAAAGAAGACGAACTTCAAAGTAAGCACATTACAATCTCCATACCACGTTTGTATCATTTCAAAACTGTTTTTACCGTGAATTATTTAATTCTCAGGCACAATTGGACAAATGCTGCGATCTACTGACTAAAGGCGAGAAGGAGATCATACTACATGGTCTGGGCGCGGCTATTCAGCGGTGCTGCAACTTAGCACTGCAGCTGGAGACGCTGTTTTCTGGAACAGTTCAAATCGAGGCTAATACTGGAACTGTCGATGTCGTTGGTAAGTTTTTTTACTACTAAGTACTTTATAAAATGTATGTAGGTTATCTACTACACATAGCAAAATAACAGTCCAGCCTTTAACATGCTCCATATTTTCTGTTCAGATGATCTGGAGCCCCTAACAGATGAGTTGGAGTTTGGTTCACAAGTGAGACACTCGTCTTCCATTCACATCCGTGTATTCAGAACTGCAATGCTTGGTGCCAATCAATAAACAAAATGTTCTTCACACTCAATGAAATTGTGCAGTGGATCGGACTAACAGTGTTTGAAATATGGATAAATCTAATCACAATCACAATATTCTCAGTGCTGCTAGCGCTGAAAATAGAAAGAGTTCTTGATAGTGCTTGGTGGACAATATTTGCCCCACTTTTTGTGAGTGATGCTATGAATGCATATTTTTGTTGTATTGTATGTATTAGAATGAATTTAGAAAGTTCATATAAAGCTTCACTGTACAGGGCTTCATGGAGTGCTATATTTTTAGGTCTTACATTTGTGTTTAAGTTCTTACTGTGTAGAAAGCTACAAGGTGACTCTGCTATAGAGTACAGTGAAGTTTTTGCACCATTGTTTATTTTATTACAGTTGATAGCAGTAAGAGCATGCCAGCTACATCAATAGAAGTACTTGAGTGTTTTTTTTCTAACATCTACTTTGTTGTTTTGGCCAAGGAAGAACTATAAACTTGAAACAATCTTATTTAATTAGATTACTTTGCTAAACCAGTTTAACATGATCAGGTTGAAAAACATTTTGTTTTATTTGAAAATGATTTTAATAAGTATTGGATCTCTTTTAAACAATAAAACATTTCCTTATTTTATCTAATTTATCCTTACCGAATAGTTTAAGATATGATGTGGGTGTTTGAAAAGAAATGCTCTTTTACAATGGACATTGTATTTAATAAAAAATACTGTGAATAATAACTAGGTAGTTTTTTTCATATTTTATTTATAATGAAGGAGAAAAAACAAAATATAACATTGTATTCAAACAAGAGTTATAAAATTAGAAATTAATGTAATTTGAAATATTAAGTTCAAAATATTTAGGCATAGCCTCAGCGAAAGAAACTGAACAATCCACCTTTAGTCTTCTTGTCATCAGACCCAAAGTTGAAATTGAAATTATTTTCCTGGTTCTGTTTGCTTGTATCGGAGTTGGGTTCAGAAGGTTGTTGCTTGAAGAAGGAAAGTCCTCCCTTACGAAAACCTGCAAAATAGTTTAGTTAGGGTAAACATCAGTCCATGAAATTGAAGAACTTTCCCTTAGGAGTGTAGGTTAAAATACCTAGTAAAAAAAATATGAGTATGTAGGCCAGCCAGTTTGTATGAGAGGGCAATTTTTAAATTTTTCCTCTATGTTGTTTGTGGGAAAGTTGGTCAGTTTCATGGAGTGATCCCTTAAAATATTTGCAGTTATTTTTTACATCCTTTAATGTCAGTACTGAATTTGGTGTAAGTTTTTAAAAAGAATATAAATTGTAGCAACAAGGATTATATTTACCTGACAAAAAGTTGGGTAGATCTTGAGATCCAGTTTCAGAGATATTGCCACTCATAGGCATAGCATCCGCTTTTGGAGACAGCAACAAGCTGCTATCTGTAAATATTAATGGTCTTAATGTTATTTTATGAAATGTTTATTTATTTTAAGTTTATACACATTTTTCATAAATTTTGTAGCAAGAAAAATCATTACATTTTAACCGAGAGCATAAGGTTTCTACTGTAGATTTCCTGTCCCTATTTCTTGCTTATTTAGGCGCGTCCACAACAAGCGAGGCTGCTCGCGAGCTCATTGCCTCGCGCGGCAAGCGACCAATAACTTACTCAGATGTTGTCTACTCATTTATTTAGGCGTCCAAATTTGGCCGAACTTGGTTCACCTGCGCTCGAGCGTATGCCGCGCTAGGCAATAACCTCTCGAGCGTATGCCGCGCTAGGCAATAAGCTCGCGAGCAGCCTCGGGACAAGAATAAAATAAGAACTAGCTAACGACTAACGTAGTGTCCAGAGATAACTATGGTCGTTATATTACCTAGGCAGGTGGGGAAATCTGCATCACCCTCTTCATAGCCAGTGGTACTCATGGAGATATCCAAGCAGTCTGGGATACCTTGAGGTCCGTGAGTGAACAGCAAACCAGTCACTGGCCTTTCAGCATCATTGCCCTGAAAAAATGCATAATATTATAAAATGGCTAATCAGCGTGTGTTCTTCTTACAAAACTGAACCACTTTCCTAAGTTAAATGTACAGAGTAACATTTTGAGCCTCCTATACAAAATGCGCTATGGAACACTTCTGTATGGAAAGTCCAATATAGTATTTTTCAGACTTCTAACTAATTAGCTACTAACTAAAGTTGTACAGTTTTATGATTAGGCCAAACAATATTTTTTTTCATAATCAAATGTAACCCTATATTTCAAATACTATCATCACTTTTTAATGACTTCAATTTAACCTTAGGACTTGAAACAGCGTTATCAACATCCATGCTAATTATATTGTCCTCAGTTTGGTTATTCTCTGTTGCACCAACTTCTCCTTTAGCATTTTCATCTATTTCATTTTGTGTATTTGGTTTGTCGTTGTTTACTTCTTGATTATTTGCAGTATTTTCAGTATTTTTATTTGCAGCTTCAAAGAACTTGGATGTTACTATTGTTTCTTCAGCTCTCTACAACAAGAAAATTACAAGATTGAAGTTCATCACATTTGTTAATTATCTCAATTTATCATTATCATTACTTCAATATCAGTGCTTCGGAGGACACGTTAAGCCGTCAGTCCCGGTAGCTGTCTACGATTGTTTAGATGGCGGTCGTTACAAAACCATGTCTGAGGCCTGCTACTTGTAGTAGGCGGTTGAAAAACAAAAAGACTGAAATTATTTCTACCCACCTTCTGTAGACTATTTTTCGCGTACACAAACTGTGGTGACAAATCCAACTGGTTTTGCTTCTTCAGTATCATGTCTTTTATAGCCATGTAGTTTTCATCGTTGATGTCGCTGATATTCAACTGGCTGGTCGCTGTTTCGTTTGGAGTACCATCTTCAACGTTGTCTACAGACATACTCACAATTTCGTCAGGGCTATGAGCTTCTTGAGTCGGAATATCGAAGGATACTTTTTTCTTAGTGCATTCCTGTGAATTCTAAATCAAGTATCAATGCAATTTACAGCAGAATTTTGTGGGTAGCAGAAATCAATCACTCTACAATTTGTATCAATCAGAATACCGTGCATCCACTACCGAGCAGGTTCCGCTCAAGTTTGAATAGAGCTTAACTTTTATGTAGGTACCTACAGATACAGAAAATACAAGTACCTTCATTTGAGACATTGATATGTTGGGCATCTCTTCAACAACTTCATTAACTATATCATGTTGCTGTCCATTGTCATTGTTGTTGTTACCAATGTTACCCTAAAATTGTTAAAAATAATTTAACTTCCAGCAGAATAAGGTCATCAAGGTCTTAGATTATCCAAAATGGACATTTTACGAAATAGTCATTTTGCGAATTAGACATTATGGGCTGAGTGAGACGCGCATCAGTTACCTGTGAGAGATCCAAAAACTGTGATGGTGGCACCAAAAGTTCTTGTTGGTTGTTACTGTTGGGTGCATCAGACTCTTTTATTTCTTCAATTTCCAAAGCCTGAAAGCAAACAACAAAGTTAGCGTGAACCTTTTGTTTTGGAAATAGAAAATTATTGCTACTAGCACTTACATTAGCTGATTTTATAAATTCTTTAGCTTTTTTGCTGGCTGTTATAACATCGATATCTTTAAACTGGTCTATATTTGCTTGAGCCATCAATTTGTATGTCTCACTATCATCAATTTTAATGTCTTCAATTATGTTAATTAGTTTTTTCTTTGAGTAATTTGGCGGAGAATCTCTGAGCTTAGTGTCATCATCTTCTTCTGCGTTATTATTGAAGTAGCAAGATATGTAATTGTCTTTAAGATTCTCGTCGGGTTTGGTTTTCTTGATTGTATTTTTTTCTAACTCTGTGAATGAAACTGTTCTTTTCACAGGAGATGTATGTAGAGTCACTTTGTTTATCTGAAAGTATAAATGTAATACGTAACATAAAAATTAATTAATCTTCAATTGCTATTATGTAAACTTAAAATCTTTTTACATACATCCAATTTAAAGTTTATAACGTCCATATCAACACTTGGTAGATGTAGCTTCGGCATCTGAAATGTAATTAGATTCGTTACAGATATACATTTTGAAGAAGCCTAAATTAAGCTACATCATAGCATAGCGTATTTGACAAAAGTTTACAAACCATTGGACTGGCGTCAATAGCCCAATCATTTTCAGTTTTGTCATTACCCTCAGATGAAGCTGGTATTTTCTTAACAGTCTTAGCCTCGTTAGCTTTTTTCTTCATAGCTTCCTGTTCTTTAGCAATGTCATCTATTTCTTTTGTTAAATTGTTGATCATAGTGGTCTTCTCTCTTATGGATTTCATGGCTGCTGGCAAGTCACGAACGAAGTATTCAGCTAGTTGTATAATCTGCTTTTGGTCTTTTCCTTTTACTATGTGCCTTTTATCCTTTATAGCTTTTTCAAGACCATGAGCATCATTTTCAAGGATCTTGATATCATTCTTCAACTCTTCACACTTGGTTTTATCTTCAGTTAGTTTTTTAACCAGTGGAATATTTTCATATTTTTTCTTGCACTGAATCCAGAGATCTTCGTATTTCTTTTCACCATTTTTGATTCTTTCTTGTATTTCAGATTTCTTTTCTTTTGTCAAAAGTAGTTCCTTTTTCATTTCAGTGTGTGCGCATCTCATAGCTTTGTAAGTAATTCTTAAACTAAAACAATACGAAAGTTACACAAAACCGTGTGGTGCTGGCTAAGAATAACGTAATAGCTATCCCGTGGGTGTCGTAAGAAGCGACTAAGGGATTTGAGAGCTGATGTGTAGGTATTGCAATTTTAGGCGCCACGCTGACAACCTGTCGCTATGGAGATACACAGTCTTCTGAATTACTCTTAAACTTTTGTCAGACATGGTGTGAACGGCCGTTTTTACAGCCATTTACGCTCTGCCTACCCCGCAAGGGGTACAGACGTTATAATGTATCTGTCTCATTTACCTACTTACTTAAAATAACAATAAAATAAAGTAATTCACCATGACAGAATCTCTACAACTTAGTAGAGAGTGCGCATTGTAAACTATTATTGTACCCAAAATGAATGACTACATGGTGTCCTAATTTTCTTTCTAATGATTACGATAATCATTCATTATATATAATAAAACTAAGTTGATAAAATGTACGTGCCGATAAAACTTAAAAAGGATTCCCGGTACGATAAAAGGACTTATATTGTGTAATAGCCCTTTATCCCCCCTCGAACAAGAAAGTTCCCATTTCGACTTAAAGGGCGTATTTTTAAAGATATAAGGTCTAAGTGTGATGCCGGCCTAGAATAGCATCACCCCAATTCTACCCGTGGGTGTCGTAAAAAGCGACTAAGGGATAATTATGCAGGGAATGGGCAGCAGCGTTCCCTGTGAATTAAACATCTTGCACTGCGCTCACCAATCCGCCTGCCAAGCGTGGTGAGTATGGCAATACCCCCCAATACGGGGGAGGCCCATGTCCAGCAGTGGACTGTTGTGGCTGTTAAGGTTAAGGTAAGGTCTAAGTGAAGTAACGCCGCCATCTGTTGTTGAGTTTGAGTCGTGTTAACGTTTGAAAAGATAGATAAAAGTTCATTTGCACCCATTATCCACGCCGGGAAAATGTCTTATTCCTACGGGAAGGCGGTTAGCAGCGGGTGCAACCGGTGGGCGAGCAGCTAGTGTTGTCATATTATGACAAACCATTTTATGATGATGAGTAAAAACCAGAAAAATCTTAACTTATAGTAGATGGAGGTTGCTTGAATACTTACTATTATATTCACTTTTAATAAAGTGTTTAACCAAGGTTTAACCTCAGTGTATATTATGAAGTTATGATAACACTAGTAACACTACCTACTAAGTATGCCGTATCTTAAAAAACTAAATTGTATACAATCGAACCCCATGGTATCCCGAAACGTGCAGACCATTACACCACGAAGAAGGTTAGAGATATAGCTGTTAGTATGCTGTTAGTAGTTCTCTAATTTCTAAGTACATAGGTATAGAAACTGCTACTACCAAGACTTTTTCAAAACTCTGTATTGACACCTTCGAGCATCTTCCGTCCCGTTCCGGCCCCGGGGGAGTTCGTATAGTTACTTTACTCTATACAAATATTTCTGTCGTTTTTTGCGGGGGGGGGAGAGGTAAAGCTGTCAAATCAAGCTAGTGTTGGAATCGACAATATCGATACTTGATCGTATAGCGTCTCCCTACCCCAGCTTTCCTCCAAGATTGACACATACTTACATAACCGTAAATTGAAAGTGAGAAAATTGAAACATTCACTAGCGACCGCCGGGACTTGAACCCGGGACTGTGGATCACCAATTATACCCGTGTGGTGCCGGCTTATAATAGCATCACCCCATAATATCTTTTCCGTGGGTGTCGTAAGAAGCGACTAAGGGTTTCGAGAGTTAATGTGTATTGCAATTTGAAGCGACAGGCTAACAACCTGTCACTATGGTGATAGATTCTTCTAATTGACTCTCAGACGTGGTGTAAGTGGCAGTTTTTTTACAGGCGTTTACGCTCTGCCTACCCCGCAAGGGATGTAGGCGTGATATATGTATGTAGCTGGTTATCTTGAGTTTTTTGTTATGACGCCCACAAAGTAACCACCAGTTACACGACTAAAACGTCGCATGTGTGAACTGGCGGGCACTTATTTTTATTACTTACCTAGAGCCCTCGAAAGGATGAGGCCCTTTCCAGTGGACTGTTGTAGCCACTTGTAGCTGTAGTAGTAGAGTACCTAGTAGTGGAAATACTTTAAATACTTGAATAAATACTTACTTCTCCACTTCTATTTCAGCATTCTTTATCTCGGCCTCAAGTTTATGGTTCTCCTTTCTTTTGAAATGGCATATTTCTTTTCTTCTTTGGATTTCTTCGTTTAGTTTATTTGCTAGATGTTCTTGGGCTAAAAGTTACAGAACTTCGGTAAGTAACTACAAAATCATACTTCAAACAGAGGAGGTAAAATGAATGTTATGGAATTATTGAAACTTTACCCTTTATACATTGGTTTGCGAAAGTCAATTTTACTTCGGACTCATCAATCTCAGAAGAAACTTGAGCTAGCGTTTGTAACTCGTTGGTAATCGACATTTTGTTACACTTTTAATATCAAGAAAATGCAGTTTCGGATTTTACCTCCCGCGCGAATGAATGCGTTTTTAGCAAAATGGCGGGAAAGAAATTAAAACTATTTTTTGTTTTAAAAATTTGCTTTGTTTGTATTCAGCCTTGCTTGTATTTAATATCGATTTGAAGTCTCGTTGGCTAGCATCGAGTCCCGCGTTGCTTTAGTTTTTTGTTAAAGGCTGCTCGCCCACGTCAGACTTTTTGTAGGACCGATAATCGCTCAGATTTTTCCTCCGATTCTTATGTCCGATTTCGTGACCGACTCAAAGCACACGTCCGTCTTTTGACTGGTTAGTAGCACGTCTAGGGATTGCAATCCCGCAATGCGGGATCCGCAATCCCGCGGGATCTCGCGCTATTTTTAGCCTTGCGGGACCCCACCCGGCTTGGCGCCGACTCAAAATCATTTAGACAGGCACATTTAGATTAATTTTTGAACTTTGTTAATAAAATTGAATATTATCTCAAAACATTTCCGAAAATATTACTATAGTACTTACCTTCTACCATAGTTTGTAAACTAATGATTTTATTAAGGTTGACTAACAAAGCTTAATTATTTTATGCTTTTCAGTTTTCGTTGGTTGATATTTTTTGTTAAAAAGCTTTTATTTTACACTTTTTTGTGTTGTGACCAATATTTGACTGTTTCTTTTCTATGTGAGGCAGAAGTCCCATCTCAACCCCCTAAATGTTATGATTTGTACTAAGTAGTTGTACGTCTACTATGTTTATCATTATCAACCTCAACCTTTCATAGTTAGTTAGTGTGGACGTAACATTAAAAATGAACAAATAGGTATTACAACATACTTTTTTAGTTCGTTCTGATGTTCAGTCACATGATGATAATTCTTTACCTCAGTTTTTCTTGCAAATATTTCACAACAGCTACCAGCTTGCTCTTCATATTCAATGTGATACGCAACCTTATCGAATAGGTACTTGGAACAATAGACACGGTATCTCCATACTGCTTGTACAAAAAAGTTGTTCCGTGAAATTCGCTTGAACAGCTCATAGCCTGACCAAAGCCTGACTGACACAAGACTGTCACATTGGTCTCACGGAGACCAATTTGAAGGAACAACTTTTTGCTCAGGTGGCGTATCTACAACCTAGAACCTACATATAATATCATTGACTTGGAATATACCAATTACCTATGAAGTTTTCTAAATGCAACTGCGCTGCTGCAATAAAATACTTCATTCACTACAGTTCATGTTAAATTAATGTGTTTTAGTCGCCATGTAGTTGTAGCAACACCAGCAGTTCTTTTTAGGGTAAGCCAGGCAGCCTTCTCCACAGGCCTTCTCAGTCAGATGTCCGCTTGCATAGCACAGAGCATGGGATCTATTCATAAAATCATTGGTTGCTTATAACAATGCTATTCTAAACATTTACCTATACAGGAAAATAGGATTTGTTCTACCTACAGCTGAATTCAATTTATCAAATATACATTGGTATTTGCAAAAGTTTTCTGCTGTCGAAGTTTTAAATAAATGTAAACCTCGTAAACCTCGGATGAAAGATGTAAACAAACACGAATATGATTGGTTTGATTTGAGATAAAAGAGCCTTATCACACAACCGGTTTGCTAGCGGATGCGGAGCGAACGCCCAGAGGACGCGCAACGCGCGACTGATGCGCGGCGGATACGCAGCGAATTCGTCTCGGATGTGCGACGGATACCGGAGGTATTTCTATCAAAACGTTGCAAATCGCTTCGCGTACGCCATCCGCCGGCCGTCCGTTCCGCTCCGCACCCGTTCGAAAACCGCTTGTGTGATAAGTTTGAGCTAAGTCAAACTGTGATGTAAGACGTCAATGACACTATCGTCAATGGTCCTAAAAAGTTTGGTTAAATAGGTCCGTTCGCGACCGATTATCTGTCCTTTGATAAAATTCAATCAAAGTCTGGCCAGCGAGTCTTTGGACACGGAAATGGCGCCAATTTTAAAAATCTTTCACATGTTAACACTGAAAAATTACAATAAAACAATTTTGATACTTACTATTTTTTTTGTTTTCTGCTTTTTAGTTTATGTTTACCTTGCCGGTATGTATGTATGATGTATCTACCGGAGTAACAGAAAGTATAACAAGCCGAAAGGAGGTCAAGGTACTCATGAAACTGAACAACTTTCCCTATGAAAAAAAATATTTGGTCCTCCGATACAAAATCGCAGATCAGCTGATTGATTTACTCTGAGAGGTCCAAATTTTTTTTCATGTTTCGTCCCATGTTCCATTGGGAAAGTTTTTCAGTTTCATGAGTACCTTGACCTCCTTTCGGCTTGTTATACCCTTTCTGTTACTCTCAGTAGATACATCATACATACATACCGGTAGGCAAGGTAAACACAAACTAAAGAGCAGAAAACAAAAAAATTAGTATCAAAATTGTTTTATTGTAGTTTTTCAGTGTTAACATGTTGCCATTTGAAATATTTGAATTATTTGACGTCCAAAGACTCGCTAGCCAGACTCTAATACGTAATTATTTTACAAGAAAACTAGCAATGGTGTCTCAGGGTGACGAAAGTATTCCTTTGACATAGCTCTCATCAAAATATGTCCAGTCGTTTATGAGTTCAAAGAGAATAAAGAATACCTACAGACTAATATTCATATACGACCTTTAAAACGAACCTCTTTTTAACAAGCTTCTTTGCCAGATGTTTGTCATGCAGTTGATGTCAACGGGTAGGCATGTAGGTAAACATAAGTACTTTACGCTTCAAAATGTGCCGCAAAATATAAGAATTTAGTGAATTTTCAAGGATCTTCCCTTCAGATCCTGACCTGGTGACAATGGGACCACCTGGGCAGTGCACGCTTTCAAACAAAAAAAGAATTTTTCGTATTGGTCCAGGCGTTTCTAAATGATCGGTGAACATACATAAAAAATAAAAATAAAAGTTCGGGGCGAATTGAGAACCTCCTCCTCTTTTGTTTTTTCGTCGGTTAAAAACAGAAGAAAAAACTGTTAGTTTACGTTCGAGAACCAACGAGATGGCAATTAGCTGTTAAACAAACATGGCGTCGCTGGCAACATGAGACTTGACTTGATCAATCAGAACGCGAGCAGCGTATCGTATCACAGTTTTACGGTTTTGGTTCGTTATATTGTAATCTACTGAAAAATTATACGTGTGAATGGGTTACAATATTCCGACATATTATAATTTAGCGAGATAGATTATAATCCAGCGTTGTTTGTAATTTTACGGTGACATTGTATTTTGGTATGTAATTCAACTTGCGGATTTCCATTGCAAAATACAATTTTGAAACTACCGAAGTCGGGTAACTGTTTTTAACCACTTCAACTTACCTATCCTTTCTTCTTTTTAATTCGTCTTCTTGTCAAGTTTACAGTTTTGATACTTCTTCTTCTTCTTTTCGTGTGGGACACCGAGTCGTTCAACGACCCGATGAACCCTGGTGTCAGAGTTTTTCAACCGCCTACTACAAGTAGCAGGCCTCTGACATGGCTGCGTAACGACCGCCATCATAGACAGCAACCGGGACCGACGGCTTACTTCTTCGGCGAAGCACGGAACCATCTTACTTGCGGACAATCAGGTGGTTCAGCCTGCAATGTCCTAACCAGACTGGGAACAAATTCACAAAGTGATAAATATCAACTTTGTGAGTGACCCCACCGGGAATTGAACCCGGAACCTTTGCGTGGCAGGCAGGCACGCTAACCACTGCGCCACATCGGTTGTTAAAAATCGGTTAAAACAGGTCCACTTTAACCATTCATACTGAATAGTGTTGATTTACTTCAAAATCTTATACTATTTCCCAACAGAAAACCGAGCGAAACCTGCGCCCCGCCCGCAGTAATCAGTTAGGTACGTGTAGGATTATTTTTTTTTAACGCAGAAAATAATTGAAAATATAAATAATGTTAATGTTCAAATAATCTGCATTAAATGGGCTTTCAGACAGTATTTTTTATAAAGCAAGTTGCATACAAAAATATGAAAATATGCTGGTTTGTTTACATTTTGTAACTACTAAAAAATTATTATTTTAAGTATTGCGACTTATTTTGCTACGGAACCCTAAAAAACTGGTATGGGGAATGAATCGGGCATCATCTAGTTACCTGAAAATGACACCAAACTTGTCTCAAAGGTCCAAAATAATCCAACAGATTTTTTTTTTCTGAGCGCTGGGAGGACTGTACTTTAACCCCCCCTCCCTCCCTCCCTGCACGGTGTTGAATCCGGCTACCGGGCGTTTTTGGCTCAGGTAGATGTATAGAATACCCGTACCTATAGGGCTTTGCTCTACGCAAAAAAATATACGTTCCCATACAAGCCTTCCCTATAAAAAACAAGCTATGGAACAAATTATAGCCCAAAAACGCCCCTTTTAAAAGCAAATATCTCGAGACAGAAACACTTTTAGTGACTTTGTTTCAAAGAAACCTCCCCTTAGTTTTAAAAGACCTATTCAACGATACCCTACTCAATATTACAGGAGAAAAAAAAAATTACCCCCTTTCACATGTATGGGAAGGGGGTCCAAAAAACATTTAAAATATTATTTTTTCTCAACATATCTAAATTTGGGTTAACACGATCTATCTTCACACCAAATTTGATGTCGATAGCTCCAAAACCAAAACTGACGAAGTTATAAGGGCGCGGCATACAGACAGACAGACAGACAGACTTGACGAAATGATAAGGGTTTCTAGTAGACTACGAAACCCTAATAAAAATTCAGTCTTATATCTTTGCTTTTACTTATTTTAGAATATCGTGAATGCGGGTTTCAGTTTGTAGCCACTGATAGGTAGGTACTAGGGTTCTGGCGTCGTCGCCTTATACGGGGTGTTAGGGACGGTGTAACGAAAACTTTGCAGGCGTGTTCAGACCATGAAACTGAACAACTTTTACTATGGAGGCAATGGTGGGAAACGAAAAAAAAATTCCGAACTCCCATACAAAGTCAGTCAGCTGATCGTGAATTTTGTATGGGAGGTCGGATTTTTTTTTTCATTTCCCACTATTGGCTCCATAGTAAAAGTTGTTCAGTTTGATGGTCTGATCATGCCTGCAAAGTTTTCGGTACACCGTCCCTAACACCCTATATTTGGAAAGTGTGTGTGCGCAACTGGAGGTGCCGACTATTGTGGTGATTTTGTGACCAATACCCATATTTTACGGCCGTTTCCGTTCTGCCTACGCTGTAAGGAATAAAAGCGTGATAATATGTGCCGTGTGATGCCGGCTTAGAATAGCATCATCCCAATTCTACCCGTGGGAGTCGTAAAAAGCGACTAAGGGATTATTATATATGGGCAGCAGCGTTCCCTGTGAATTAAACATCTTGCACTGCGCTCGCCAATCCGCCTGCCAAGCGTGGTGAGTATGGCAATACCCCCCAATACGGGGAGGCCCATGTCCAGCAGTGGACTGTTGTGGCTGTAAAGGTAAAGGTAATATGTGGGTGTTTCTATGTTTTCTCCTGAGTTCTGAGGGTGTCTCAGCATTCTTCAGTAGTAGTTTTTTTTTCTAGGTAGGAGGTCCTCAGTTGTGTGTGTCAGGGTTTTTTTTATAATGCCTGGCTCAATAAGAATGGAATTATAATTGGCGGCGGTTCCGTGGGTGGAAGCGGAAAAGCATGAACGCCTGGTATATGTAAGAGGCTTAGTGCGAGTGAGAAAGCATGCCTTTTTCCGCCATCACAGAACACTATGATAATAAGTATTCCTTTAGATGAAACCGTTTATAATCTCCTTCTTAAATGAACCAGGTAGTAACTCAAACTATTTTTTAGGTTAATTGTGAAATAAAACAATGAATTTTAATACCTAAAATTTATTTAACAAAATAGTGTCATACAGTTATTCAAAATAACAGACATAAATGATAAATTTGCAATACAACCTAGCATCCTAATTAAACCAGGTACTTTTTATAAATTTATCCCACTAATAGAAAATAAAAGGGCAATGACGAATGCAGCACAGAGGAATGTTGGCTTTATTCTATCACACGTTCAACATTTCGTGTGCGAAACTAGCCTGTCTACACTGACCCGCTTGGTAAAGTGGAAGCACACTTGTCAGAGTCGTACGTCATAAGAAAGCTACTTGTTTAAAATGTGCTAGAGTATATTATTTTTACTTTTAAATTATCCATGTGACTTTGTTCTTGATGTTGGCAGAATCCTCCTCTGAAGGCGAAGGAAGCCATATATAAAAAAAAAACCGGGTCAAAAATAACTGCTAAATATGGCTACACCATCAACTTTCCGGCAATGCGGCGCGTACGGCTCTGACAGGTGTACATTCACCTTTAAACCTTCAAAACCTAAATAATACATTCTCTTCTTTATAATCACTTCCCGACAGTGCAACTAGCTACATAAACTGGCACCATCTCACCACTTTCAACTATTATTTTGTATTTACAATAATCTACTCATTCACAAAGCGTTCGACATCAAAGAACGTTGTCGAATAATAATACATTTCAATCCAATGATCATGAAATATACTCGCTTTTACCGTTCATAAAACTATGTACACAACATCCATAATACTGTTAGCAAAATTATAATTATTTTGTCAACCATATGCACTGAACACATACCACAAAAAATACTAAAATTTCCATTCTACTGGTAGCGATTGAGAAATGAAATAAAAAAAAAACTAGTGTATCAAATCCAGAGAATTTCTTCGACGACTTGAAAAAAATACAGTGCTGAGAATTTGTGTAATACACTTTTTATGTAATATTTCTACATATGTTCTAGAATTAAATGAATAGATGTAAGAAAGTATTGAATCAGAATAAAATTCAGTTACAACATTATAAAATATGGGGCAAAAACAGTTTGTTCTAACAAACTTCACAATATTAGATTTGCTATGAATATGAAGCAGCTACGAAGTCAAAATCACATCAAATTTAGTCTAGCCTAGTTTTGCGTGTACTGTATCGTATGGGCAACAGTCTAATTTAACTTTGGCTTAATTTACTGGGATAGTACCTTTGTGGTGGTTCAGGAAAGGATTTATTTAAAGTGACACACAACAGCATATAGGGCCTTACCACAAAAAAGATAGACCCGCGTTCAACGCGTGTCTAGCGTTTTTTTTGTATGAAGTTTTATTTTAAACACGCGTTCGACTCGCGTCTAACTTTTTTGTGGTAAGGCCCATAGGGTCTAAATGCGAAGAGCTTGCAGCTCTATAGATTCATCTTTTACGAAGTGTAAAGTGTAACAGAAGGCGGCATTTTATTTTTGTGTATCTTGATAATGTCATGCTTAGGCTCAATTCGCCTGGTAGCCATTGGTCGGACCGCTCGTCGCAAGTTTACATGAAAAAGGCCGTTCACTTCGTTAAAACTTCTAATACAGGATGTAAAAAAATCAACCGCAAATATTATATGGGGTGAACCAGCCTATGAAACTGAACAACTTTCCTCAAGGAATATAGATCGAAATACGAAAACAAAATGGACTCCCATACAAAATGTATCAGCCGACCGAGTCAATTTGTATGGGAGGTCAAAAATTTTTTTTTCTTATTTCGACCCTTGTTCCTTGGAAAGTTGTTCAGTTTCATGGGCCGGTTTTACCCCTGAAAATATTGACTGATGTTTTTTTACACCTTATAAATTGTATATTGCGAGCCTAAGATAAATATAAATTGTGTCCTGTTTGTTACACTTCGTATCTTCCGTCCATTTCCACTTTTCATCGTAGAAACAGTTCTTCTTCTAAAGAAGGAATGTCCACAGATAGCAATATCATTGCAAAAACATATTGTAATAATTGTCATACACACACTGTCAAAATAAATAAATTCAAACTTGTCTCTACAATAGTATTACGATCTGGTTAGGCCTTCTGTTTGGCAGTATATTTGATATAATGAAAACTAAGGTAATACATTGTATTGACTGTCTCTACATTAAGTGGAAATTTACAGAAATCGGCATACATAATTATTCTCTAGGGGAGATTGTTCACCAATTCGTCCAACTATAACTTGTCCCAGGTAGTGACATTGCAATTTAACCTCCTTTTAAGGGAGACGGAAAAGATACAATCCGAAGATTATAGTAGAAATCAGAAGCAAAGCTTAGAACAGTCAAAAATTGTGTAGTGTTCTCAGTCAGTACTTTATAGTACAGTCAACCAAAATCGAAGTAATAAAATCTTTAAACTTTACTTATGTCTGACTGTACTTAATTTTTCACTGTGTAGCGATTATATGATCTTTCAGTAGGTGGAAAGTGAATACCACATTTTAAATCAGTTTCCGTTTTAGGCGTTAAAATTTTGGAAATTTTGCAATATCTCCACCGCAGGCAGGCAATTACAAATTTTCCAAAAATAAGATCAGTCAGTAGGTAGTAAAATGCAATTACACAGCCCATGAAACGAGTTTAGCGGGTCGACTTGGTACACAATTCTATTAGGGAATGTCTACAATCAAACACAACCCAAGGACAAAAACCCTAAACATAAGCGAAAGAAAACCAAAAGCACGTCAATCTGGAATAACTTAATAGTAATACTTAAAAATACACAGAATACCTACTGGGTCCCACGTTAAATTATAATAATTTTAATATAAAATTAATGTAGTTTGTACCGCCAACATTCACTGAGTGCGACCATCTTTGAGCGGTCACACCAGGAGTAGTGAGGAAGTAATTATTGTAAGAATTTCAAAACTCGTGGTAGCAAAATATTACGAAAATGGTACACGAAAACCCCGACAGTCAAAAGTTACTACTGGTACTAGACATCTCGTAAATTCATTCTCTATGCTAAGTTGTATGTCCAACTTTTCGTACACCATTTTTTAAAGGTACCGCGGGCCCGAAATTCTTAGCAATAATCTAGGTGGGCTAGAATAGTACAAAATAAAATTACCCTGCTATAAATATTATAATATTAACTCCCTGTATGACCGCACATAGATCTATAATTACATTATACATCATACATCAGTCGATTAAAATTTTTGAGGAAAAATAGTTTCTCGTTTCCAAAATATTTTATCAACTTTCGACGTCCACCTAATAGTTTACTTCCAAGATCTGTTATCTAGGCTCGAGATAACGGTGTTCAGATACCGGTACCGGTAATATACCGGTTCTAAATACCAGTACATAGAATTGGTATAGTAAATATCGGTTTGCTTCCGCAACCTTTTCTATTGTAACGATTATAAATACCACTTCATAGAATTGGTATTTTAAATATATGTTTGCTTTCACAACTATCTCTACTATACAGTACCGATTTTAAACACCAGTTCACAGAATTGGCATTACAAAATATTGGCATGCTCCGAAAAGCAACTCTACAGTACCGGTTTGAAAGACCACATACCGGTTTGCTTAGAATTACCTCTAAAGGTACCGGTTTATAATAATCCCGAGCCCTCCGCCGCTCCGCGACGCTGCCACTCCGAAACCTTCAAGATCACATCTCGAATTTCGTCCGAACGACATTTTTTTGTATAATTTTTACGCTTACGGTCTCATTAACTGTACGGCTGCGGCGGCGCGGGCGGTAGTATTTCAGTGAGAAGACGTTTTAAAGAGTCGATTCCCGTGAGGAAACCGCAGTCCGGCCCGTGGTGGGGGGTGGAAGTCGCTAAGGGTGATTCTGCGGCTGCGCTGGCGCACGCCGTATGCGCGAAGTCGATCATACGAATGTCGACCCTTTCTTCTTTCACCGAGTCTAATTCCGACCAGGATCTGGTCCGTGCTCGCTTACCGCTGGCTTCTAATCCCGGTTCAGGCTCAGTCTCTGCCTCCCCGCGCCACGACTCGCTACTAGTCGAGGAATACGCCATCCAGCTGTCGGCTGAATCCGGACTGGGCGGTTGGCGTCGCGGCGAGTGCCCGGCGACCTCACCTTCCTCGTACCCTCCCATGGTCTCCTCCGAATGCGGCTGGAAGGGTTCCCTCGGAGCCCTCTTTCTCGCGCCATCGGAAGAGATCTCATCGTGTAGAGTGCTCATGTCGAAGTGCGAGGTTTCTGCGGGTAGCTCGGTTGAGGAACTCGACGCGTCGGCCTCGTACTCCGGGGCCGAGCTGGTGTCTAGTACTACTGGGTCTTCGGCCTCGCCGGCGACGTCGCCCTCGTATACGATTAGTAGTGAGCTGGAACAATGAGAAACACACGTGAACATCAAGTACATGAAAAAAAAAACACATTTAATCTGTAATCGAAACGTATTCAAAATTCTATAAATAATGCGCCAAGGGGGTCTTTTTTTGTCCCACCCCGCATGGCTGGAAATAAAGCTTAATTTTCTCTTAATAACATCCCTTTAAGCCAGGCCCGTAAAAATTTATGTATTTTGTTTTATGGGTTATCTGGTATGTCACAATAATGAAAAAAATACTTTGAACCCTATAGCATACAATTCAATTTGACTCAAAAAACATTACATGTTGCCACCGTTTCTTATAACGTTTATTGGACATACAACAATTCGGTATGCTAACAAGGTCATTTTCAACTAAAATCTCAAAACCGTTTCGAGATTTACACTTTATCTACAATATCTATGTATTAGATTGGTGATTATTTTAAGTTTAATTATGAAATTTTAATAAAATATTTTGCCTTCGATGACCTCTATTTGACCTTCTGAAATAGAACCTTAAGGTTTATATTGAATTAACCTTTTGTCTTAGTTGAGAAAAAAAAACAACGAGTTTGTATTATGGTAATTTGACATTGTCTTTCTTGCATTATCCGTCAATCGTTTGTTGTTGTTTTGTGTTTATATAAAATTTTATATTTTAAAGAAAATACGTATTTTACAACGACTTTTACGGGAAAAATTTGTGAACAGTGTCTAGTGCGACCTCCTGTCGCTCGAAAAGTAATAGATTTGGCGTTGTAGCTGTGTTAAATATTGAAAACACTGACATTTACGTGGTCGGCCACAAATATGAGTTCTAAGGCAAAATTCGCTATTTTTCAAACCTCGTAAGTACAAAAAATTGTGTATTTTATCGCAGTTCAGCTATTAAATAATGCATTATATAGAAAAATATTAGTATTCGGCTATATTAATAGTATAATTTCAAACAAAGTCGGTACCAAATTGTGGTGCCGAAGTAAACAATAGTGCTGCTCATTACTTATCGATATTTGTTTATGATCCTATGTGTAGCTTAGATCAAACCATTTTATTTTTTTTGCTTTGATTCCTGACGTAATCAATATTTTAAACTAAAAAAAAATAATAATAACTATGTGTGTTCTATTTGTTTAAGATGGGAGGTAAGCGCTGTTCTATACCTTTGTGCGAGAATAATTCAAGTGATTATCCGTACATATTATTGGTACCCATTTTGGAATGGCTGTTGGAAAAATGGTGTGCAAAAATAAACACGGAGTATTTATAGTATTTTTTGCAGTACTGCTGTGAATAACATATGGAACAGGGCAGAGTTGCTTTTTTTGCTAAGGACGTGTCTCCTGCGTATGCGTTTGCGTTTGTCTGCTTGAATTTACTTCATATGTGATGAATCAAGAATAAATGCTAAAAATATTTTTTGTATATTATTATTGGATAACGTTCCCTTTCAAAGCATATCACTTTTATAAATATGTATAGAACCATAACATATAACAGCTACAAAAGTCCACTTCTGGCCATGGGCCCACAGCAAGTATTGGCCTTTACATATTGGGGGTATTAATCTAATCACCTAGTCTGGCAGGCGGATCGGTGAGCGCAGTGCAGTGTTGTTTATTCTCAATGAACGATGCTGTCGAGTGGTGCCAGCTTACCCCATATCTTTCCCGTGGGTGTCGTAAGCAGCGACTTTTGAGTGTTTGCAATTTTTTGGTGGAAGATTAACAAACTGTCACTATGGCCATACTTAGTATTCTGAATGACTCTCAAAAATTTTGTCAAACGTAGTGTATTTTAATTTGATTACCTCGTATTAGAGTAGAAGCCTCTGACACAGGCAGTCGGCAAACCTACTCACTTAGTAGCTTTTAGAGTCTTAATGCCAATATTTTGCAAATATGGTAATGTTAAACACGAGTCGTAGAACAAGCTCCTAAAATAAGCTTAATAAAATTTTACTGAATATTTACTCTCGCCAGCGCTAAATATCGATATCGATAAGCCGTTACGGGTTGTGAGGTTACATCTCTACTTATCTGTACACTTGACAATTGTTTGACGTTTTGATTATCCATAGATTGCCATTATTATTATTTTTAAAGACCAGGTGTAGGCAAAGATATTGTGAATATGCAGCCTAGTGATTGAGTAAAACCTCAAAACTTTAAAAAAATATTTAAAATAGAAATAAATAATATATTTTCAAAATATCGAAAATAGTTTCTTAGAATGATCTATAATATCAAAATAAGGCATAAAAAAATTGACCTGGCGAACCGAATTTTTCACGTAAGCTCATGCTAATTATCTTCTTTTCTGTACTCGTATGTATCTTAAATACAATATATCTTAAATTCATCAAAATAGACAAAACAATGATTTATCTAAAAACAAGCAACATTATGTGACGGTCAGTTTGCGACAATTTATCCCGTGACATACACGCCTGACCGTAAAAGTCACACACTGACTGACTGACTGAATAAAGCCCCGTTTACATGCATCATCGGAGAAGACCATAGGCTTAGAATTTTATGTTATTGCTCCGTTTTAAGGGTTCCGTACCTCAAAAGGTAAAAAACGAAACCCTTATAGGATCACGTTGTTGTCCGTCCGTCTGTCTGTCATTCTATCAAGACCCTTTATCTCAGGAACGCGTAAAGATATCGTGTTGAAATTAAAACCGTATATATCCGTACCGTGTTCAAGTCTATGAACGCTAGTAGTTGTGAAAAAATCAAGCACACAGGTCACTCACTTGGGGGTCGATGTTGCTCCACGTCCGTAAGAAATCACCCTAGAAACCCTACACGTGACCCCTGGGTGGTGCTAAGAGCGCAACAAATCTGGCTGCTGCACTGTATGCTATATACTTCGCAGTTTTTTTACTGTATTGGATATTACTCACCAGGAATAGAACCGGTAGTTGGTCTGCTTGGCGATGGCGCGCCTCAAGGCGTCCAGGTGCCTCAGCACGCGGCGGACCACCCTTGCTCGCACCCCGCGCCCGTTCGCGAACAACTCCCTTAGCTACCTGCCGACCCTACTGAAACTATACGATACTGACACTACAGGACACTGACACTACAGGATACTGACACTACAGGCACTCACCAGGAATAGAACCGGTAGTTGGTCTGCTTGGCGATGGCGCGCCTCAAGGCGTCCAGGTGCCTCAGCACGCGGCGGACGACCCGCGCGCGCACCCCGCGCCCGTTCGCGAACAACTCCCTTAGCTACCTGCCGACCCTACTGAAACTATACGATACTGACACTACAGGATACTGACACTACAGGATACTGACACTACACGATACTGACACTACACGATACTGACACTACAGGATACTGACACTACAGGATACTGACACTACAGGATACCGACACTACAGGACACTGACACTACAGGATACTGACACTACAGGACACTGACACTACAGGATACTGACACTACAGGATACCGACACTACAGGACACTGACACTACAGGACACTGACACTACAGGATACTGATACTACAGGATACTGACACTACAGGATACTGACACTACAGGGTACTGACACTACAGGCACTCACCAGGAATAGAACCGGTAGTTGGTCTGCTTGGCGATGGCCCGCCTCAAGGCGTCCAGGTGCCTCAGCACGCGGCGGACGACCCTTGCTCGCACCCCGCGCCCGTTCGCGAACAACTCCCTTAGCTACCTGCCGACCCTACTGAAACTATACGATACTGAACTGACACTACACTCACCAGGAATAGAACCGGTAGTTGGTCTGCTTGGCGATGGCGCGCCTCAAGGCGTCCAGGTGTCTCAGCACGCGGCGGACGACCCTTGCTCGCACCCCGCGCCCGTTCGCGAACAACTCCCTTATACTACAAGATAACTACCTACCGTGTCTACTGAAACTACACGATACTGACACTACAGGACACTGACACTACAGGATACTGACACTACAGGACACTGACACTACAGGATACTGACACTACAGGATACTGACACTACAGGATACTGCCACTACAGGATACTGCCACTACAGGATACTGACACTACAGGATACTGACACTACAGTATACTGACACTTTAGAATATTGAGACTACAATACACGGATACTGCAGGATTCTGACACTATAGGATACTACAATACACTGATACTGCATATTGGGATACTGTCACTCCAGACACCAATGGTAATACTATGCAATGTTTTATCTATCTATCTACACTCACCAGGAATAGAACCGGTAGTTGGTCTGCTTGGCGATGGCGCGCCTCAAGGCGTCCAGGTGCCTCAGCACGCGGCGGACGACCCTTGCTCGCACCCCGCGCCCGTTCGCGAACAACTCCCTAATACTACAAGATAACTACCTACCGTGTCTACTGTAACTACATTACAGGACACTGACACTAGACACTACAGGATACTGACACTAGACACGACAGGATACTGACACTAGACACTACAGGATACTGACACTAGACACGACAGGATACTGACATTAGACACTACAGGATACTGACACTAGACACTACAGGATACTGACACTACAGGGTACTGACACTTCACTCACCAGGAATAGAACCGGTAGTTGGTCTGCTTGGCGATGGCGCGCCTCAAGGCGTCCAGGTGCCTCAGCACGCGGCGGACGACCCGCGCGCGCACCCCGCGCCCGTTCGCGAAGAATTCCCTTAGCTACCTGCCGACCCTACTGAAACTATACGATACTGACATTACAGGCACTCACCAGGAATAGAACCGGTAGTTGGTCTGCTTGGCGATGGCGCGCCTCAAGGCGTCCAGGTGCCTCAGCACGCGGCGGACGACCCTTGCCCGCACCCCGCGCCCGTTCGCGAACAACTCCCTTATACTACAAGATAACTACCTACCGTGTCTACTGACACCACAGGATACTGACACTACAGGATACTGACACTACAGGATACTGACACTACACTCACCAGGAATAGAACCGGTAGTTGGTCTGCTTGGCGATGGCGCGCCTCAAGGCGTCCAGGTGCCTCAGCACGCGGCGGACGACCCGCGCGCGCACCCCGCGCCCGTTCGCGAAGAATTCCCTTAGCTACCTGCCGACCCTACTGAAACTATACGATACTGACATTACAGGCACTCACCAGGAATAGAACCGGTAGTTGGTCTGCTTGGCGATGGCGCGCCTCAAGGCGTCCAGGTGCCTCAGCACGCGGCGGACCACCCTTGCTCGCACCCCGCGTCCGTTCGCGAAGAATTCCCTTAGCTACCTGCTGACCCTACTGAAACTATAGGTACGATACAGACACTACAGGCACTCACCAGGAATAGAACCGGTAGTTGGTCTGCTTGGCGATGGTGCCTCAGCACGCGGCGGACGACCCGCGCGCGCACCCCGCGCCCGTTCCCGAACCTCCCTTAGCTACCTGCCGACCCTACTGAAACTATACGATACTGACACTACAGGCACTCACCAGGAATAGAACCGGTAGTTGGTCTGTTTGGCGATGGCGCGCCTCAAGGCGTCCAGGTGCCTCAGCACGCGGCGGACGACCCTCGCGCGCACCCCGCGCCCGTTCGCGAACAACTACTTATACTACAAGATAACTACCTACCGTGTCTACTGTAACTACACGATACTGACACTACAGGACACTGACACTACAGGATACTGACACTACAGGATACTGACACTACAGGATACTGACACTACAGGACACTGACACTACAGGATACTGACACTACAGGATACTCACACTACAGGGTACTGACACTACAGGATACTGACACTACAGGACACTGACACTACAGGATACTGACACTACAGGATACTCACACTACAGGGTACTGACACTACACTACAGGATACTGACTACACTCACCAGGAATAGAACCGGTAGTTGGTCTGCTTGGCGATGGCGCGCCTCAAGGCGTCCAGGTGCCTCAGCACGCGGCGGACGACCCTTGCTCGCACCCCGCGCCCGTTCGCAAACAACTACTTATACTACAAGATAACTACCTACCGTGTCTACTGTAACTACACGATACTGACACTACAGGTTACTGACACTACAGGATACTGACACTACAGGATACTGACACTACAGAATACTGACACTACAGGATACTGACACTATAGGACACTCACCAGGAATAGAACCGGTAGTTGGTCTGCTTGGCGATGGCGCGCCTCAAGGCGTCCAGGTGCCTCAGCACGCGGCGGACGACCCTTGCTCGCACCCCGCGCCCGTTCGCGAACAACTCCTTATACTACAAGATAACTACCTACCGTGTCTACTGTAACTACACTACAGGACACTGACACTACAGGACACTGACACTACAGGGTACTGACTGACACTTCACTCACCAGGAATAGAACCGGTAGTTGGTCTGCTTGGCGATGGCGCGCCTCAAGGCGTCCAGGTGCCTCAGCACGCGGCGGACGACCCTTGCTCGCACCCCGCGCCCGTTCGCGAAGAATTCCCTCAGGGCTTCACGTAGACCGTTCTCTGAGAGTTGCCGGCCCCAGTATTTGTCGCGGCGGAAGCACGCGCCCGTCTCTGGCACGTATACCTGCAAACAAGGATAGATAAACCTATAGTATATTTTTTAAATTGAATTGAGTTTTGTTTGACAGTTGATATACTAATTATATTAGAGCTGACAACCTCTCACTTTGCCGATACACACGTCTTCCAAATATCTTTAAAAAATTTGACAGACGAAGCGTAAATTGTTTTTACAGCTGTTTACGCTATGGCTACCCTGCAAGGGATATAGGCGTGATATGTTTGAATGTATATTTTAAAAAGAGCTACCGGACACAGGATCAATACCATCAGATAAATAGCTCACATTGTGTAAAAAAGCACGAGATAATTGAAAAACTATTGCACAAAATATCTGCAAAAAGCAGTTAACTTTATACCTATGCTTTTTAGTTTCATCTCTTTGTATTACTGCACATGAGACCGCAGGCAAAAATCTAGTCACACAAAATGCATGTTACCATACCTGCATGCCGCAGAGCCTTACGCCTAGCGTCGCCGAAGTGGACGCCTGGCATTTAGCTATCTGCTTCGTCCTCTTCTCGGCAGAAGCGTCGTCACCGTGCTGTCTCGTGCCCATCTTCAGATCGAGCACGCACGGCCGCCGGTATGACGACGTAATGTTCTCCATCATCAGGAAGTCTGAGGAACAACCACAGCCCATTATGTAAACAGGTTCAGTTGGATCTGGTGACAAATACATACATTTTAGAGTTTTATCGCGTTGAGACATTTCATCGCTTTATATCAATGGCGATGAGTTGACCCTTTTATGAAAGACAATCAGATGACTTCCTTTCTCAGTATTCTGAGCGAAAAACAGCTGATTGTTGGCATCCCAATGAGAATTGGCGTATGAACGATAAAATGTATGCATTTGTCAAACCAATAGCCTAGTATCTACGAGTAATGTATATGGAAGCAAGTATACAGAACTGATGACGTAGTTTTTTGCATTTGATTCCATGATGGTGATTGATGGATGAGCGACGAGATGATTGATGCCCTACAATTTGAGTAAATTTTACAAAAAACCACAACATTACGAAATCTAGTTTGCTACGAGTAGGTAAACATATTTAACAGTCATTTGTTTTCACATATTATCGTACAATGTAAGAGTCATTGCACTATGAATGTATCATTATTTTTATCGTCAACGGTTTTGGTGGTATCTAGGTATTTATGTTTTCACAAATTGGAGGTGACTCACTGACACAAATATTATTTACAGTTTTATTTAGAATCCGGAGAAAATTTGCTAGAACATATAAAAAAACTACACTACACTATTTAGTTTTGTGGCCGAATTGACTACAACCAATACATTAAAAGAGAAAGAAAAAGTAGTTTATAAAAATTTGTTTAATTGAGCAGTTTTACTGTTTCCGAATGTGGCGATTTGCAAATGAAGACCCGAATACCCAATGAGGTCGAATGAAGCCAATTATACAATATAAACTTACATTGCTTATTTGAATTGTCCATGTGCGCTATACTCTTGATAACTTCGCTAGCATTTCCATTTCTGTGTACTTTGAATCTGTTGAAGAAAAAGTGTGCTAATTATAACTTTTGTTCTCAAGTCTCAGTATTGATAGATGTAATGAAGGAGCAAATTGAAACACAGATCAGTTCTGTATATTGTATTGCATAAACATTGATTATTACCACGTGTCCGAGGCAAGATCGGGGCCCGCGGCGAGTGCACCGGCACGTTAGTGGGATAGTCATGTAAGGTATGGAATTAATGGCGACGTCGGCGGGCCGGCGTACGTCAAAGCTTCTGAAATATGATAAAGGACACATGACAAGTGTCAAGATGTGACGTCTCGCGGCAGGTAGGAGGATACGCACTTGAATACATCGTCGCGTTTGCGCTTGCCGGTCAGCGACGGCTTGCGTCCGTTCTCTTCCCGGAAGCAAGGCGAGTACCGCTTGTCTAGCTTCGTGCTTCCAGCGTTAGAAGCCTGCATCACGCCTGCAACAAACAGCCTCGCCATCAGTAACACAATTCAAACAACACACTGTTCAGTAACAAAAAATATCAAATTTAGGCACTCGATTTATATTTACTTTTTAGAAACACAATTTTTGTCTATGAAATTTTATGAAATGAAAAATGTGAATTGATAGTATTGGAAATCTGCCCAGCCAGGATTTGAACCTGGATCTCTGGAGAGTATCCAGCGTGCTACTTGCACCACTAGGCATCCACATTTCAATGCGTGTTATTATATCGTAACATGAACTTACTTAGTGCAAGTTTCCAGCTAACTGATAAGTGAGTACAAAGGTTACATAATTTTATAAAGGGTTTGTATATCTTTGGCAGCGTGTCTATGTCGTGTGTATGGATATTAATGTATGTGTTTAGCAAATTGTGTGTGTTTCTGTTCGGTTTGAGTGTGTGCAATGGCCCGAGCAAACAAACGCGCTCACGCATTCGCGGATTTCCACACTGTACATTCAAATGAACATGTGAAATGAATGCATCGAATTGGAAACTAAACGTCGGCATGTACGCTCTAATTTGTGCGTGCGTGCCGACGCATTTTCTTTACCAGCTTTCATTAGGCAGATACTTATGAGCGAGGTTGTCTGCCGGGCCGGTCTTGCGTGTATAGGTTTAAGTAAAGGTTTACAAACCCAAAATGTAAAATTACCGCTAGGGGCGCTATAAGGGCGGGTGTGCCAGGCCGCCGGGGGTCGCTCCGCCGCCGCAGCGCCGCAGCCCTTGCGACAACAACGAAACTAATATTTTGTTCCTCACCCCGCTCCCCTCGAACTCTTTCCAGTCCCTTTCAGACAAACCCTCCGCCCTTTTGAACAATACGCTTTTCCTACTAGTCTAACGCGCTACTTTTTAAAACGTATCATATGTATGAAAATACTAGACGTTATAGATATGTATTAAAAGATGACGTCAAAAAAGTAGCTTTTAAATCTTTATTCATTGTAATAATTATATCTTTGCATATTTTGAGTAACATTAAATGAGAATAGTAACAGTTTTGGGCTATAATTTTACGGTCAGGCGTGTATGTCACGGGATAGATTGTCGCAAACTGACCGTCACATAATGTTGAATGTTTTAAGATAAATCATTGTTTTGTCTAATTTAATGAATTTACACAAAATAATATATATTTAAATCGCTACCTAGAAAAACATCCTAGGTACACGGAAATCCCCTTATTCGATTGGTAAACCTTTTATCAAGTAATCAGGTTATGATAATCGATTAGTAGAACATGAATGAACAACACAATATATGGTGTAAAAAATCAGCTGTAAATATTTTAAGGGGTGAACCAGTCAATGAACAACTTTCCCTTAGGAGCATAAGTCAAAATCTGAAAAAAAATTACCTCCCATACAAAATGTCTTGGCCGTCCGGGTCAGTTTGTATGGGAGGACCAAAATTTTTTTCCGTACTTCGTCTTGTGTTTCTTGGGAAAAGCTGTTCAGATTCATGGAATGATTTACCCCTAAAAATATTTGCAGTAATTTTTTTTAACTGTATACAGGGTTATTTTTTAGTCAGTCAGTGCTAAAACTTTGCGGGATGTTTCTACTCGTGATTCTGAACAACTTTTACTATGGGGCCACGTACGAAATTTAAAAATAAAATTTTGCGTGTTTCATACATTTTTGCCGAGTAGGTATGAATTTTTCTATGGAACATCCAATGCGAATTCGTCGGTGGTCCCATAGGAAAAGTTGATCATAATCACGAGAAGAAACACCCTGCAAAGTTTGCGCACTGACTAAAAAATAGCCCAGTATTTGGCCGGCGGGTTTGCAATCGTCATGCACGCATCTTCATTCAAACCAAGTTGAGATGGTACGATCAGTCGAGCAGCAAGGAAAGCTCTTTATTCTGATAGGCTACGTTCAGACAATTTGGAATTAACCTACATTTACTTAGTCCCCATTATTCTTCAATAGAGAGAAACTAAGCTTTTAGAGAAACTAAACCGCAAGGAAGCGTTGTATGCCGCTATAGACTAAAATGAAATCGGTGTCAAAATTTCGACAGCTAATCCCTTCATGTATATGGAGGCGTACAACGCCATCTTGCGGATAAGTTTCTCCAAAAAACGCTTATTGAAAATTTAAGAATAATAATCCCCTACCATCTAATTCAATCCTGCATGGTCTTTCTGAGCCCTCTTTCATATCAAAATCTTAGCAATGATTATGAAATAGAGCTCAGTAGACTTAATTTAATATCTACATTTTGCTTCGCTTGAACTTATCTTTCAAAGTAATTATTCTGCCACATTTAATAAATACAAAGACGGGCATGTTCTACTCTCAAAACTAAACAACTTTTATTAGAAACTTTTTGTCGAAACGTTATAAAAACTAAATTTGGATCTCCTATACTAAGTGACACACTGTTTTAACATTTTTGTATGGCGGGTCCAAATATTTTTTCTTCATATTTCCACGAAAAGTTTCTCAAACAAGTTGTTCAGTTTTGTGAATAGAACACGACCATATAATATTTTGTACTTAGTTAAATTTAACCCTATACAACCTGTTACATAACTAACCAAAAAAAAGAATATTTTTCATTATCATCAGTCGATAAAATAATCACATCACTAGTCTAAGTCAGGTGCTACACTACCTGGCGAACAAAGTCCGCTTCGGCATACATTGCTGGTTGACTTAGTTTCTTGTATTGATGACACTCATGTAATAGCCAGCAATGTAGACCGAACTACGCTTCGCCGCGTCGGTAACTTCATTTGAACTCTGAGCTGTCAAAATTAGTGCTGCGATGCCACGATTAAAAATAAGTGTAATTTAATAAAAAAATATTTTTTTCGTAGTTTTCAAAAACGATACTATGGCTCTAATTTTTTGTTAATTTACTCTTTGCAACGGACCTTTCCACACCCTTTCAGATTTATTGGTTGTTTTGTAACACGTTGTATACAAAAAAATATCGGGAATACAAAACATCCAGTCCAAATTTTTACTATAACCACCAAAAGTAAGTTTTTTTTAGTTTGTACTGAACGCAGCCATAAAATTTCCATCGACATGCCCCCTTTCACAGCTTTACGCACCAATAACTCACAACTAAGTGGTGCTCCAGATTAGATTAACATCGTAATCACCGCACAAGATATCGACTGTTATCGACACACTCATTTATCGTGACGCACGTCAAAAAAAAATACATTAACCGATAAAAATCGATTTTATTTATCACCAATCATACACATTACACTAAAAACATTCTTAAACATTTCAACATCGATAAAAATATAAAGCTGTGTAAGAAAGCGTATAACATCGATAAAAAGATCACGTTTAAAACATCCTTAGTGCTCTCTAAATGGTAACAAAACAAGGTATAAAATTGTAAATATTAAAAAACAAAAACAATGATGCAATGGATGAAAATGACGCACTCAGCGAATCGGTAAAGCTTGTAGAGCAAGGGGTTAAAGGCCTTAGAGTAAGCAATAGTAATAAGCAAGCTATAGAGTGCGCCTGACCAGGTACGAACGCTCTCTGTCCATCGGTAGCAAAACGATAGTGACAAGACTATTGTCTATATTTCTCCTACATGTAAGTACCTTTGCTGGCAGATACGCGCACTCTATAGCTCGCTTATGTATACTCTAAGGGTAAAGCGAAACGTGTTGGTGCTCACCTTTATATCTGGGTACAAAACCCTGGATGTCCTCGGGAATGTTCTGGTAGAAATGCAGCTCGCGGATGTTCAGCGGCTTGATGACGGTGCTGTCATTCAGCACCAGCAGTCGGGTGTGACCGCCCACCTGTAGGGGAAGACATTCATGATGTTAGAAACAATGTATGTGAATGTAGAAGAACGTGGCAGTAGGTATCTAATCATCTTTTGGTAGATATGGAAATACAAGTGCAATTATGCCTGTCGTATATCCTCGTGCGTACCTAGACGGGGAAGGCCTGATTGGTGACCTATATTCAGGTTTACTAAACTTACTTTAAGCATCATCCCTCTACAAAAGAAATGTTGTCACGATTAAATGCTATTGATACATGTTAGTGTTGAAAACATTCTGTTGTGTGGAAAAAAATATTTTTGTTTGTTTATCACATTTTGCTATTTACAGTGTGTTCTAATTCTAATTGATTCTAATCCCACTCCTGTGAACATTTTGGTTTCTATTTTCATACATAAATACAAAAGTCTCGGCAACAAAGATTAAAAAATAGAATACGTTAAACGAGTAGCACTTTCATGGCATTGTTTATTGAAAACTTTCTATTTGTATTGCCAAGGACGATGATTCCTACGAATTTATTATCGAAAATAACTACAAAACGTTTGTAACTACGTACAAATTTTATTATTACGTAGAACTATAGGCCAGTATACAAACATGACGTATTTTTCAAGTAAATATAGACGGTTGTTATTGATCCTCACCGCCCAGAATACCTAAAATTAGCTCAAATGTGAATGAATAAAAGCGATATCTATTGTTTACTATTTTGTGGGTAAATCACGCCACCCATTTTTTGCTAGTATTGTTCTGTTATCGTATTATAAACTTTATCATATTTTTGTTTGATTATCATGTGCAAATCTATTTAAAGCCGGATTCTTAAAAAGATATTGTTTGATAATAAAAGATATTGTCAGGAAGAGTAAAAAGGCATGTACCTACTGGCAGGTACGGTCGGAGTCAAAAGATAAACTAAATTTTGTAAATTATTTATTTTGTTAAATTATTTATTCTTGTTAAACTCTATTTACAAAAGTAAAAAACATTAATTTATACCTTGAAAATGAAAAGATATTTTGAATCTTTAAGGAGGTCTTAGGTAGGTATGTTCTTTTGACCCCGACGACCCTACTGCAGTAAAGCGATCGATCGAAATACTAGCGTGCGCCGCGGCAAGGGAGAGAAATAAAAGAATAAAAGAAAAATGGCGGATGGCATTGACTGAAAACCAGGCACAAAGGCACATGATTCAACCTGCAGCTACCCTAGTTGGTGATATGGATATTGGATATAATTATACAGGGCGTTAATTTAAATCCGTACCATAGGTTTAAGGGTATCTATAAAGGAAGAGTTTTTTTTATTTACTGTTTGCCTTTATATCAGGGTTAGGAGCACCCAAGCTTAAAATTTATAAGAACAAAAATTGCTTGTATTATCACCATCTACACGACACAAAATTAATAAAAAAAAAATATATATATCGTCAAGTAGAAATATATTTCTTGCTAGGAAAATTTCACATTTTTTGACGCGTCTCTTTATCGATACTTTACCTTAAACCAGCGGTCGGCAACCTTTTGGTCGGCAAGGGCCACTGACTGGCAAAATAATATAGAGGCGGGCCGCACTTGTGACGAAAACCTCAGAACCTGATTACTCATATACATTTAATAATTATATGAATAAGAATTATATTATAATTTATCAACGGGTGAAGAAAATAAATGAAATGCTATTGAAATTGTTTTGAAATTTTATTAGAAAATAATTAAATAAAAAAGAAATTATATTTTCAGTAAGATGTCTGAGGTTGTATTTGGGGTCATATTATTGGTTGCAATTCGTAGAATAGCTCTCTAATGCTCATCTGTGAGACGAGATGCATATTTGTTTTTTCTATAATTATTAACAATTGAAAAAGTTTGTTCGCATAAATAAGTGCTACCAAAAACTTTTTCAATTCGTCGAAATCAGAAGGCAAGCTATCATAAAACTTAACAAGATCATTGAGTTCATAGAAAGTGCTTATTGAGAACATCATTAGATTGGAGATCAATAATGATCATTTGTAAATGACTCGGTACTTCCTCAATATCACATAATTTGCGGGTTTGCAAACACACTACTTTAAGGTTGTTCAGAGTTCGCGCGCAGCGAACATAATGCTTTTAATGTTAATGTTGACTGTACGGTTGTTTGCGGTTCGATCGTGCATTTATTTAAATATTACTCCAACATATTACATCCACGACATGATGACATCCACGGGCCGCAAGTAAGACGTTCGTGGGCCGCAAGCGGCCCGCGGGCCGCGCGTTGCCGACCGCTGCCTTAAACTATAACCTTAAACTTAGCTCTAACTAGCTCGCATTTAAATTAACACCCTGTATTCTATGTCGCAGCTGAGTAAGCTGTACGTGTCACCATGAAATATTCACACACTTGCTGCACTTACATACTGATTACGTAAAACACAGGTGATGAAAGCATATTATGCTATCGTTTACACACACCGTGCCTTATCGCCTAGTAACAGGTACTTGTTGTTGTTTAATATTCCACATTTCATTGAAGTCTGGTGCTATCTAGATCCAACAAGATTTTTCGATAAGAGAAGTCAATTACAAAGTTTGCAGAAAGAAATTGCTGATAAGCAGAACGCAAAGATTCCTTTGCGCTACGTCTCGGTCTCGGTGTATGCTCTTTGAAAAGTAATTACCTATGCCATGGATTTTCTTTGTACCATTTTACTTATACACTGTGTTTCGGAGGAAATGAACTAAATTGGACACATTTTCTAGGGCATGGTACTGAGGTACTAAACTGACCAATTTTCATTAGGGAACCTATGCTGAAAAGCGAGAAAAAAGCTTCGTCGTCACATAAGTACTAAGTCAGTCAGCTAATCGCGAATTCTGTATGGGAGGTCGAAGAATTTTACAGCATTGATTGCATAGTGAAAAGTATTCGAGTACGATGCCCTAACTAAACAAAGCGTCGAATTTGATGCATTTCCTTCGGGGTTTGATATATTACTAGGTATATCTTTTGTCCTTTAATAAAGTCACAAAACATGTTCTCTTTCATCGCATAAATTGTTTTGGCCTTGCTTCGAGGAAGTTCTATCTCGCAATTTTATTATGAGCCAAACTCAGCACTTGCCAAAGAGCGCTTCTATCATTCGAAGTTGTTGAGATAATTCTACTGAGATCTAGTTTTCTCTAGTAATTGATGAAGATTGATATGGGCATCGAGTGAGTATTTATTGCAGTGGAAAGGAATAAATAAATTGGTCGTTCTAGGCACCATGCCATTGTAACATAAAATAATGGGCAATTAGGGGCACGATACGATCTACACTGACATTTTAAAGGTTGTGATCATTTCATGCACGAGTTAGAAGTCACGAGTAAATGGAAAGAGAAATCGTAAACATTGTCTATACAAATTATTCGTGGTATAGTTATTGGTTGCTTGGAAAAACCAGGATACTGTTAACATCTACTACGATCGAGTCTTCGACAACAACAATCTCCTCTAAATGAACTTATAAACTACGTGTCTTCGACAAAGAGAGGTTGGTTCGGCAACTTAGCTCATCACAGTTTCAGCGGGTTCAGCACTTTATGGGTCAGTGAAGAAACCAAAAGGGGTTATTCCAATCTGCGACCCCAGGGGCGCTTAAACCCAACTAAATCCACTATAGACCACCCCCAGCCAAGCGGGTACACCATGTCTTGCTGCGTACTTGGTTGTGTAGCGGGAGCACGCCCAACGAACATTTTGGCGATAATTTTCACCACTCTTATCGTTTGTATTGTTTTAACGGGTATATAAAAGTGTCTATTAAACCATTTGTTGGTTTAATGGTCTTGAATATAACTTAGTAAATCATTAAGATGAGTAATAGTAGCAATAAAACATAATATAAGTTAAGAAGCTATAAAAGGGTTAAGCTGAACCATAGTAACGCTAGGTGTTGTAACCTCAAGTAACTATAAGTTCTTTAAGTTATAATAAGGTTTCTAGTAACTCTAACTATTCCCAGGTGTTCTTTAAAAGAGCTAAGTAAATGTTTTATACCACTTAACTTGCATAGAACCATAGTATTACTTAAAAAGGTATGAAGGTTATAGTCGCAACCATTATAGAAACTACTCTTATATACTCAAGTAACGCAGAACACTTAAAGCAATATTAAAGTTTCTAATAACTTTTCTACCAACAAAAGCTCTTGAAAGTAGTCTTCAAAATATTTTTATTACCTATATTGCTATATGAGAAGTAATTGGAACTTATTTGCAAGCAATTTCATTTAGGAATCAAAAACCACTTTAATATGATATTAGTCTGTATTATGGAGTTACTTTTAGAGCCTTGTTCGTTATAACGGTGTTTTAATTTACTCTTATGTTATTCTAAGCATTAAGAAAATACGATTTAAATGTTGTAACTTTTATTTTCACTTGAAATTATAAAACAAATAAGATAAAGCTTCTATAGATGTATAATATCGCCAATCGCAAAATTTCAGAAATGTGTTTATGTGTGTAGTCCCATTTACTCTCAAGTATGTTTTCTCTTCCTTGCTTGAGTTTTGCTATGATTTCCTGGAAAAAACAAAAAAGATGTGGAAGAATCAAAAGAAAATACTACTACCATTAAACCTAAGCCGAACCATTGTAAAACCAATCACTTCAAACTTATTCTCTTATTACCATTAAAACTCTATTCTGGTATAACAACTGCTACAATAGTTCTAACTACAACCTTCTTAGCACTTCTTATTCAATAAAAGTAATAAGAGGAAACTAGGGTAATAAGAAATAGACGCCATGATAATTCAAACATAACCTTAAAATAATTTATGAAAAAACTAATTTTAAACGCAATTTTTACATCATATTCTGAATTTAAAATGAATTTTATTTACTAAAATACAGTACGATTATAAAATACAAAGGCAATAGGGCGTTTTTATCTTTATGTAGCTCGAGAGCATACCCCTCCTCATAAAATAAAAATATTTTTTACTTGAAATACCACTTCTTTTCAAGTCCCTGAAAAATTGAGATGCGAAACATGTATGATTCTCTCAATAAAGTTACCCGGCAATAAGTTTTAGTTATGTAAACTTTACTTACCGAGTTATGAAAATCCGTAACTTGTTTTTGTTTTCACTTTAATATTTCGTCATCATGATGGAACAGTGACAAACATAAAGAAAGAGTATAATTTATATGCAAAACTATAGAGGAATCAAACGTGCTAGAACTTTGAGTTGCTACTCAATATGGATCAAGATACGTAAAGCAAATCCAAGATATAAATGGACCTAAAAAAGAACTAATACATAACCATAAAATATAATATTAGCAGAATTTAGAACTTGTATACCATCAATTGTTTTTTATTTAACCATAGTACAAACTTTAAGGAGCTCCAGATGGCAAGATTATAAATCTACCACCATTGTAGAAACAAGAAATTAGTCGCATGTAACGCCATTGTATAACTATAATGTAACGTTCAATGTTACAATAGTGAATATTATTACCAATTTTATTACTTATAGCGCTAAAAAATGGGGCCCAATCGAGGGGTAGTAAGGGGTTAGAGCGTGCTCTAACACTAATCGCTAAAGCTTTTGTAGGACTCTGGTTTGCCGAAATCACTTATGAAGAACTCTTATACCACCAATTCTTATTACTAAAATGTTAGTTGGGCGTCCACCTCATGTCCCTCGTCAGGCGACAGCGGGGCTAGCGCGGGCGCGGGGGGCTGGGCGCTATACCCCAGCCAAGAGAGTACACCATTGCTGCGTACCTGGTTATGTAGCGGGAGCACGTCCACCTCATGTCCCTCGTCAGGCGACAGCGGGGCTAGCGCGGGCGCGGGGGGCTGGGCGCTATACCCCAGCCAAGAGAGTACACCATTGCTGCGTACCTGGTTATGTAGCGGGAGCACGTCCACCTCATGTCCCTCGTCAGGCGACAGCGGGGCTAGCGCGGGCGCGGGGGGCTGGGCGCTATACCCCAGCCAAGAGAGTACACCATTGCTGCGTACCTGGTTGTGTAGCGGGAGCACGTCCACCTCATGTCCCTCGTCAGGCGACAGCGGGGCTAGCGCGGGCGCGGGGGGCTGGGCGCGCTTCATACCCCAGCCAAGAGAGTACACCATTACTGCGTACCTGGTTATGTAGCGGGAGTACGTCCACCTCATGTCCTCGTCAGGCGACAGCGGGGCTAGCGCGGGCGCGGGGCTGGGCGCTATACCCCAGCCAAGAGTACAACATTGCTGCGTACCTGGTTATGTAGCGGGAGCACATCCACCTCATGTCCCTCGTCAGGCGACAGCGGGGCTAGCGCGGGCGCGGGGCTGGGCGCTATACCCCAGCCAGAGAGTACACCATTGCTGCGTACCTGGTTGTGTAGCGGGAGCACGTCCACCTCATGTCCCTCGTCAGGCGACAGCGGGGCTAGCGCGGGCGCGGGGGGCTGGGCGCGCTTCATACCCCAGCCAAGAGAGTACACCATTGCTGCGTACCTGGTTATGTAGCGGGAGCACGTCCACCTCATGTCCCTCGTCAGGCGACAGCGGGGCTAGCGCGGGCGCGGGGGGCTGGGCGCTATACCCCAGCCAAGAGAGTACACCATTGCTGCGTACCTGGTTGTGTAGCGGGAGCACGTCCACCTCATGTCCCTCGTCAGGCGACAGCGGGGCTAGCGCGGGCGCGGGGGGCTGGGCGCGCTTCATACCCCAGCCAAGAGAGTACACCATTACTGCGTACCTGGTTATGTAGCGGGAGTACGTCCACCTCATGTCCCTCGTCAGGCGACAGCGGGGCTAGCGCGGGCGCGGGGGGCTGGGCGCGCTTGCGGTCGGCGCCGCGCCGCTCCGGCTCGCCCATGCCCCAGCCAAGAGAGTACACCATTACTTCGGCCGAGCCACCTCCGCCGCTGTCCACCTGGAACAATACACAGCTCGTTTGAATTTCTCTATTTAGAAACTTGATTTGGGAAGGATAGGAGAGAATCGCGTCGTGAAGAGAGCATATTTGAGAAAACGCAAGGAAGAAACCAAACGGCAAACGCCCGCTGGGGCGCCCAGAGACGAAGCAGAGTAAGACCTCCTGTAGCTTCAGCACCCTGATTGGCGAAAAAAAGTACAGCTGGCGAATTCTGGTGTGGCAAGCCAAGATCCTCTTTGTAGTAAGTAAGTAAGAAACTTGATTTAATTCAACGTTTGTATTGTAACGTGTCAAGTTGCAACTGAGTTTTTGAATATCGCTGACCGAGTTTTTGACATTAGTATCAAATTCGACATCTATCGTTCTTCGACGATGGGATTACGATAAGCAGACAACAACTACAGGTGAGGAAATAAACATCTGTCGAACAAATAAATATGTATCACATATTTACAAGCTGTTTGGACGTATCTGATTTTGCGTCAATGCAAAGAGGTCGGCAACCCAAGACGTTCATCACGTGAACGAGCAATAAGGAGTACCTAAGGATATTCAGTTCATCGACATTACAAAGACTATAGCCGCCATATATCAAGCGATTTAACAAATTGCAGTAATTTACCGTGGCTTACATACTTCGTCACGCGACGCGGTACTATAGTTGTTCTGATAAATAGCTGTTCAAGAATATTGGTAGGATCTTAAGAGTGTATACAGGGTGTAAGAGACTGCTCTTCGAATACTGATAGGATGCATTCAGACCATGAAACTGAACGACTTCCTATAAGAAAATATTTTAAGAGAGGTTAAAAAAATTGACTTCTCATAGTAGGAAATGCAGTCAGCTGATCATGATATTGTATGTTAGATGAGAAAAAAAGATATTTACTTCTACTGAAATATTTTGTTATAGAAAGTTATTCAGTTACATGGTCTGAGTACGCTCTATCAGTATTCGGAGTAAAACCTGGTTAGGCGCACTCTAAAGCTTGCTAATGTTTTTACCCTAACGTAGGATACTTCTAGAAAATGACAGAATTGTATTCTACCCAGTAACTTGTTTAAAATAATGTTATCTGGTGTGAAAATGTTTACATACGTAATACGTGCGTATTTAAGGACCGGTTGACATAACCTGTCGTACCAAATATAGAGTTTATCCGCAAACAACATTATGGATATTAAATACCTTTCGAAAACAAATACCTGTTATCGGAATATACAGAATGTTTACACTAACAAAAACAAAACATTCTGCCTACGCGAAATACTCAGAAGTGCTTCTCTCCCACGCAAAAGGTTTTAACATAAAATCGATACAAATATTACGTCGTAATAGGGCATAACAGTTTTATTTTGCATTGCAATGGTCTGAGTGTTGATGTGTATTGCAATTTTAGGCGTCAGGCTGACAACCTGTCACTATGGTGATACACAGTCTTCTCAATAACTCTCAAAATTGTGTCAGACGTGGCGTGAATGGCCGTTTTTTACAGCCTCTTACGCTCTGCCTGCCCAGCAAGGGTTATTGGCGTGATATTTGTATGTATGTATGGTCTGATGCCAAAAGAAGTGATTAATGTAAGACGTGAAACATTTTAACACACTTTGTGTCCGAATGCACACTGAGAGGTCAGACAAATGCTTGTTATAATAACAGTTTTATATAATGTGTAAACATTAAAATGTCTGATAATCTGACGCAATATGCAAACAATTTACTTCAGATCTTGATATACCAACAACATCCAGTTCAATATCCGAACAATGAACTCTCTTCATAATTCAATAACACGAGATTATTTTGGGAAGTTCACGATCAAAGCCGACATTTCTTTAGAAGCGATTCAAAGTACCTATGAAATTGAAAAACTGGACTATAACTATATCTTTTTCTCTTCGTGTGGGACACTGTTTTCAAAGGTTTTGAACCGCCTACTACAATAAGCAGGCTTTTGGCTTGGTTGTATATCGACCTTTGGTGTGTTAGATACCGAAAATCGAACCCGGAACCTTTGGAGTCCCAGTCAGTTAGTTGCACAACCACTGCGCCACATGGACCGTCTAAATGGACTAACTACCTACTATAAAAATGATTCAACACTGATTATGGTTATATCTTGCTTAGAAACAGATAATGCAAAAATACACGTGCATGTAGCGTTAACATAACACGATAAGATGAAATCTGAATTTGTATTGGATTAATCTGATTCTGATCAGACTTTTATTCTGATTTTAGTGACAAAAGATGCATTTGCCTAATACCAAACCAAGTCACATATTAAGCCAAGTCACAGCTAGGTAGATATTACTAGTTTGTGTGTTTGTTTGCATGTAATCGATAAACTTCGAAACTACTAGCCCGATTTCAAAAAATCTGCTAACTGCTAAGGAGTGGAACTCCCTGCCTGCGGATCTGTTTCCGGAATGTTATAACCTGGGCCTTTTCAAGGCGAGAGTGAATAGGCATTATCTGGGCGAGCATGTTCCATCATCGTCTGCATCGTCACTTAACATCAGGTGAGATTGCGGACAAATGCTTACTCATTATTTATAAAAAAAAAACTTTCACCATTCGAAAGCTGCAACATCCCTAAGTAACATAGGTTACTTTTAACCATGGAAAAATATCCGGTAGGCTGAGCTCTATCTAGTAGTAAATACTTAAAACGCATTATGAAAATGACGAACTGCATACAAACATGTTATCTGATGCAATGACTGGTGATTCTATCCCGCAGCAGCAGCATCTTCGTACAGAAAACATTCTATTAAAACCGTGTACCTACCTACAGTAGAAATCAGATAGTAATATTCGATTAAAACCGTGTACAGTAGAAATGAGAACAAAGACCCAGTTCGCAACTGGTTCCAGTGGGTAGCTTAGCTGGGAAGGGCGAGCGGGTGGATCGTGACCGCTCGCTAGGCTGAGCTTGAACAGCCAGGTTGTACTTACGTTGTTTTTTGTACCTTGCCCGCGGCTTTCGTGCCGCAAGGGCGCTGCGGATGCGGATTATTGCGGATCTATCCAGAAAGTTCTGTGCACACTGCACAGCGCAGCGCGGGCAAGATTCATTTGAATAAGATCGTTGAGCGAACTTTATTTTTATAATGTATCTATCACCCCGATCAGAATACGTGATGACAGAATGAATCAGTGAGAGAATCTCGCGCTTCCGATCGGTCAAGGTGCAATAAACAAGTTTTCGCCACTACAATAGCTACCGCCCATCGGCTTCCTGACAAACATGTTGTGGTGTGGTTCACGTTCAATGCCAATGGACACGTGAGCTTTAATTTTCTGTATTTCACCGGCTTCTGTGTGACGCACGGTGTAAGCGTCGTACGGGCGCGTTGCGTACGTAAAGATCATTGCGTCGTATGGACGCTGCGCGCACGGGCGGCGGCGGCGTCACCAAATTAGAAGCGAATCAAGAACTGGCATCGCATCTGGCTCAGAGTATTTTGGTGACGCGAAAGCCCCGCCTCGGCCGACCGACGGTGGCGTGTCAGCGAACCACCGATCAACACGACCACCACACGTCAAAACTACGAACTACAGAAATAGTCCAGCACATAAATGTACGCTACTCAAAACATTAATAACTCTCTGTACCACGCCAAAATCGACCGAGTATTTAAAGAAAATATGGAGCTACAACTGCGTTGATAATTACGTTAAAGTAAATACTGCTCGGCGTATTTCAAATTTAGAAACCTACGAGACGAATCGAGAGTTTAAATATTTGCATTGGACGCGATATGCATCGGGGGACCTTCAAATTCTTGATAAGAATAACAAATGAGCGTTGAACGTATCGAATCGTCGTCCGTCACTCGTCGATAGTAGCTCTTGAATACTAAGCGCAAAGAGCGGCAAACGATTGAAAAGTTGAGATAATAAGGTCATGAATGTTGAGATCCGGACAAGACCGGTTCTACCACGAGCTTGGTTTCGACATAGACAAACAGTATAATTTACGTTCCCACAAATGACGACAACTACAGCAATTTAACTATTATGGACTGTTACGTAAGAGAAGAGAGGAATGTCTTACACGATATCAATTGAGTTACATTATGGAGCACACACATCGAACCATCTAGAAAATTGTATCTAGAACAAAAACTGTTTCGATTATCTCACCCGAAGATTCAATAAGGAAAAGGAAGTCGACAAAGCTAAGGAAATGACAAAACGTTCATATTTACGATTCTGTTTTCCGCACATTGTCAACCTTGTCATTTTACTAATTAATTATAGACTTTGTTATGTTACATGCAGCGCATCCACGCGGGGGACAAAGTTTGGTATTAACGAGGTCAAGTAGAAACTTCTATTCCTAGGACCGGGTGACCTCATTTCGATTGTATAATTCTCGAACCAGGTGTAGGTTACAAGTTCCAGGAAAACATACAAAATGGTGCAAGCGATACGAATAATGTAGGTAAATCTGCCTTGTGGTGCCGGCTTAGAATAGCAACATCCCATATCTTTCACGGGTGTCGTAAATGCGAATGATTGCAATATTAGGCGACAAGCTGACCATCTGTAGCTATGGTGATACCATAGACTTATATATATAAACTAGCGTTTATAGACCAACTGACAGCTCGATCTCGCGTGACCAATTTTGGTTTTGGCGCGCTTACCTCAGCTAGTGATGTACATTATTCAATTTGGAGGGTTATCGATAATTTCAAATAAAAAATGGTATGAAGATTTCAACTTTATTTATTTGTTCAATTTTTCTTTTCGTGTGGGACACCGAGTCGTTCAACGACATGTTGACATAATGCTTTCTTTGCTGCGGCAAGTCATTTCGCAGTCATTAGCGTATTTCCTACGTAGGTTTCTTTATAGAATTTGCTGAAAAGGTTGTTCGTAAGAATCCTGGTCAATAGGCGCTATCTTCACAAATAAGACGTGCGAAACGAGAAATAGAATGACATCTGTCAGACAAGTGATCGCCGGTGGTCATCGATGCAATGCACGTCTTACATGTATAGACGGCATCTCTTCTGTTTCATATATTTTATATGGAAACGGTTACGATCGTTGCTGTCTCTCACACCTCACGTCGAATCTCTCATTAATACGACCCTGAAAATAATATTAATAAATATTTCGTATGAGTCACCGAGTTAATCTCTAATAACTGGATCTAAAGTGAATCCGTTGGATGTAGGTAGTTAAAAAGAATGTTATATGTATTTGTAAAAAAAATGTCTATATTATTCGAGTACCTATTTAGCAAAAATTTAAAATTAGCAAATTTTTTAAGTTGTTATATCATTCAAAAAGTTTGTAAGGTATCTCTAGGTAACTATCGATAACTTAGTCGATAAATTGGAGTCAATCCCTGGCCTAAATACGAAATTATTTTATCCTCAAATATTATAAAAATTGCTAACTAATACACTTTTACATATCAAAAATACGAAAGTAAATATAAGGATTTGCGTATTTTATTATTTTAACTTACAAAAAAGGCACATTTAAACAAAAAATTCAAGTGTAATCCCAGTGACGACTTTCTGGGACTTTACCTGTGAAATGTGCAGTTTTCCGGGTAAATGTGAAGATTCGCACCACGTTAGCATCCTGAACACATAGCCATTGTGGCACACTAATCAAATTATAAAAATAAATTGGGATTTCTGAAAAACATACGAAAATAATGTACAGCTCAAAACCAGCGGGTTGAATTGGGAAGATTTGTCATACAAAAAGGGTCACAGTGACATAAGGTTCGCTATTCTTTTCTATCTTACTGAGTTTCCATAAAAAAAAATCTTCTCTTTTGCACACTATGTTCGTCACAGATGTTCGTCTATCGTTTCTATGTCTATGGGTGATACACAGTCTTCTGAATGACTTTCAAACTTTTGTCAGAGGTGGTGTAAATGGCCGTTTTTACAACCGTTTACGCTCTGCCTTCCCCGCAATAGGCTTATAGGCTCTAAATATGTATGTATAATGCAAATAACGGCATTTATGTGGGACACAAAAAGTGGGGCGTATCGGCACGATAAGAACAAGGCTGATATTTTAATTGTAAACAATGAGTGAGTTGTAATTGCTGGTATTACGATCCATCTTCACCAGAATCGTGATAATTATGATAATTATGGTCATGAACTTTTAATCGCTAAAATTGCGAATCAAGAACTAGCAAGTCCACGGTCAAGTTGAAATTGTAGTACAATTAGAGGTAGTTGAAGTATTCTTTTAAGAAAACTTTATGGAGAGCCAGTACAATAATGTGTATTGCTAATTTTACAGCAATTTTAGGCGACCGGCTGACAACCTGCCACTTTGGTGATAAACAGTCTTTTGAGTGACTCGTCCTTACATATAAAATTCCCGATCCCGATGACTTTCTATGGGATTTTCTTGCGTTAGGAAACGCTTACATTATGCTTTATGTTATACGATGTTCAGTATTATGTTTTGATCATGCCTGCAATGTTTTCGGTACACCGTCCCTTACTCCCAGTAGTATTTTGATCTCTTGGCGAGTGTATCTTTGGGTAAATAAAGAATATGCATATCATTTACCAAACATCATTAATCATCATCAATAATCCTTTCAGGATGGACGGTAAACAAACACGAATTTATTAGCATATCGTTGTAGAGTCAATACTCATTTGACGAGAAGAGATTAACAGTCTTTACCAATCTGCAGACTTATTATAAACTTTCCGCGAAATGTTCCGAGTCATCTCTTTTCGTGTGTCTCTCTCTTTGTGTGAGACACCGAGTCGTTCAACGACCCGATGAACCCTGGTGTCAGAGTTCTTCAACCGCCTACTGCAAGTAGCAGGCCTCTGACATGGTTGTGTAACGACCGCAATCATAGACAGCAACCGGGACCGACGGCTTAACGTGCCCATCCGAAGCACGGAACCATCTTACTTGCGGACAGTCATGTTAGAGCTTTACCGCCTACTACTAGCAGCAGGCCTCTGACATGGTTGTGTAAAGTAATCATAGACGGGTCCAGATTATAACATCGAAGGTCGTTACATGGAATGTCGCGACATCGACAACGCTGCATCGAAAGGTCGCCACATCGAATGGTCGCCACATCGAATGGTCGCCACATCGAAACGTCGCCACATCGAAAGGCCGCCACATCGAATGATCGCCACATCGAAAGGCCGCCGCATCGAATGGTCGTCACATCGAAAGGCCGCCGCATCGAATGGTCGTCACATCGATAAGTCGCCACATCGAAAGGCCGCCACATCGAATGTGCATTACATTGAAGGTCGTCGCCATGTCGAATGTTTCTGCATCGTATAATGCTGTATTGAATGTGCCCTCTTCAGGTGAATGGTTCATCGGGTCATAAGAGTTCATCGGGTAATAAAGGTTTATCGGGTCGTAAGGGTTCATCGGGTCGAAAGGGTTCATCGGGTTGTAACTTTGACTTTGATAGTAACTTTGATAGTGGCTCTGACAGTGGCTTTGAAAGTGGTTTTGACAGTGACTTTGACAGTGACTTTGACAGGAAATTTTGACAGGGACTCTGACAGTAACTTTGACAGTGACTTTGACAGTGTCTTTGACAGTAACTTTGACAGTGACTTTCATAGTGACTTCGACATTGACTTAGATTGTGACTTTGACAGTGACATTGACAGTGACTTTGAGTTTATGTTTGAGTTTGACTTTGACTTCGACTCTAAACTTGCGACTTGCGACTTGCGACTTATTACTGTCAAAGTTAATGTCAAAGTCACAGTCAGAGTCACTGTCAAACTCACTGTCAAAGTTCCTGGCCAAGTCACTGTCAAAGCCACTGTCAAAGCCAGTATCAAAATTACTATCAAAGTCAAAGTTACAACACGATGAACCATTACGACCCGATAAACCCTTTCGAACCGATGAACCCTTACGACCCGATGAACCTTTATGACCCGATGAACCCTTATGACCCGATGAACCATTACCTGACGAGGGAAGCATTATGCGATGCAGAAACATTCGACATGGCAACCTTCAATGTAATGCACATTCGATGTGGCGACTTTTCGATGTGACGACCATTCGATGCGGCGGCCTTTCGATGTGGCGATCATTCGATGTGGCGACCATTCGATGTGGCGACCTTTCGATGTGGCGACCATTCGATGTGGCGACCATTCGATGTGGCGACCATTCGATGTGGCGACCTTTCGATGCAGCGTTGTCGATGTCGCGACATTCCATGTAACGACCTTCGATGTTATAATCTGGACCCATCATAGACAGGAACCAGAACCAACGTCTTGCACTGCAAATCATGGAACAATCTTTCTTTTCTGACAATCAGGAGGTTCGGCATGCAATGTTGGGAACAAGTCCTCAAAGTGATAAATAAGCAACGTGAGTGACCCACCGAAAATCGAACCCGGAACCTTGTGCCGCAGGCAGTCCTACTATCATCGGCCACATAAGGCGTCGTTCCACGTGATGAAACAGCACCTTTGTCCAGTCCATTTACAGAGTTCGTCTAAATTTCCTTGTGATTTTATGGCACCGGCCCAAATGTGCCATGGCAGAGTTGTCTTGCGCAACAAAACAACGTGTGCTAGTGAAAATAGCTGGAGTTTTTAATTAACGGACATGACAAGCCGACCTCCAAAGTCCCGACATCTGCTTCATATCTGCCTACAGCGGTTCTCGAGTATACAAAGCGGATATTTTGGGAGAATTTCATTGACATACCGCGCAGTTCGTGCACTGGGTTTTGCTTCTGCCTCGTGTAATGAATTTACGACATGCAGTAACCTACATAATTCACGTTGATTAATCTTTTACAACCTGAAGTTTTAATTAGGTCTTGCTGCTGTTCAAACATTTTCAGTGAAGTCAAAAGGGATGAGGTTTTTCGAATGATGTAATACTGATTTAAACTTCTTCATATCTTTTTAGAAAATATTGATATCCGTAAAATGGATGTCTGACACGATTCACTATCAAATGCTACTTTTAAGAATTCACTTACTCAACATAACTCGATGACTTTATCTATGCGAGTTTTGATTTCCGATCTCTAATACTGGATTTCTCATCGATAGCCTAAAGACAGCGATAGGAAAACTGCATCTACCCGATCACACCAATTTTGGGGATAACCACATCTAGATGAAGTATGTACAGGTAGACATAGGCATTGGCTTTTTTAACTTTTTTATCTGCTTTTTGCCTTTTGCTTTACCTTTTGCTTTCGGTCTTCCAGATCTGATACTGACACCTCGCCTAGTGATAGGCAGAAGTTTAGACGCGTTATGCAAGAGCTAGTGCGGAGATGCGGTTGTGGTTGGCAGCATCAGTGCAGCCGCAACCGACCTATTGACCTGGCAATAACCTACTTTGCTGCAGCCGGTGCTAGGCCGGGACGACCGGCCTGCACGCAATCATATGCCTAATTCTCTACTCTACTCACAATTACGAACTAGTATAGCGCAATCACAAGCGCGTTTTTACTTGTGAGTCAAAGGGACCAATGACAACTATCGTCGTGTTTCTGCACGAGACAAAGAGACAAAAACATTTACTTTGTCTATATTCACTCCTGTTTATAAGGCTTGTACGTGGATGATATCGTGTTTGGGTCGTGGCGAAGATTCTAATGCGGAAGAAATCAGCTACCAAACTTGTCAAATTTTATCAACATCCACATCAAATCAAAACCACTAACTTTTTAGACCTCGTATCGACTCATCCTTTACTATCGTGATCAAGGAGATTTTATCTTTGTAGGCCAACAAACATATTTTGCAACAGCTGACGTCAGTCCACGTATTTGCTGATTAATATTGATGTGACAAACGCGCTGCAACCACAACATAATTTTCCTAAACTGCCTAGCAAACTTGCAACAAAGATAAGTTCTGAGGAGTATTTAAATAAAGCAAATCACGTGGAAGACAACAAGGCGAGCACTATTTATAATCAAGCATTTATCAACAATAAATACAGAGTTGCAGACTTAAATAAAGCAGACCTTACTCGCGAAAACACTATCAAACTAGTTGCGTCTCGATACAATTTACGTCTTGACAAAGGAAACATTTACGACTCAGGGAATATAAACTATATAGCCTATTTTGCGAAGACGTAAACTTCATTCAACACATCAAATCACGCAACATCCTTGGCGAGTACGAAGCTTGGTTGCTGGTTGTAGGTGAATGAAGCAAGCGCCAGCCAAATAACTGACTCACCATTCTCATTGACGGAAAATTTCCCAAACGCAACTAAAGCTACGGAACGAGATTCGTTTCTCCAACAAAATCTAACAAATCTTGTCTCTGAATCATTGTAACTGAAGGATTTTATAAGCGCCACACGAAATTGATTCACGTGGTAAAAATAAAGGTGTGTCACATGTTTATCGAATGAAGTAGCCCCACAATCGAGATCCTAAGGAGGGATTGGCAAGATAGTCCCACGTAATACTTGGTTGCCTTGAGCTTGACCTGGCAACGGACAAATAGGTGCATTGAATGTCGAGCACCAATCTTATCGTATCATCAATAATACTGAAGGACTTTTGGTAGCGCCACATAAAATTGATTCACGCGATATTTATAAAGGTGTGTAATGACAAGAGCTCGTCCACTGAAGCGATGAATCTACCTGGCTCACCGGTGAAGAATCTAAAGAGGAATGGGCTAAAGAATCCCTTGTTGTACACAGCTACCTTGATCTTGAACTGGCAACAAACAGACAAACCTGACCAATACCTGACACTATTACCGAACCATTACATAAGGAAATGCAGGTGGCAATTGACAGGCCATTAGCATAGCTGCTCGTTGAGATAAATCGTGCTATTTCTTTAAATATACACCTTTGTAAACTAGACTCCGAAGTACACTGCACAGCACGTTCTGATTAGGGCATCTAAAAGAGCAGTGTAGAAGTCCGGTCAATGTTTTTTTCTTGACATACCTATCTAGCGCCATGCGTAGAGGTATAAATATTAAAAGTATCAGCAAATTATTAGCATAGGTACCTATCTCATCTCACGTAACTAGAATGTGCAAGCATGCAACAACACCTGACAAACCATAACAAACCGCAAAATGTTCAGGTGCAGTGCAGTGTAGTCAGAGTATAATGTAATAAAATCTCGTGAGAACAGCGTTAGTCATCGATCGTATACAGTGTCACCTATATAGTTTACAGACGCATCACATGCTACAGCATGAGCTTAGGCATGCGCTTCAGTCCGCATGCCATGCCAATAAGAGTGCCAACGGGCGTAATGACCATATAAATTATCATAATACTGCGTCTCTGATTGATTGGCCATGGCAGTTTGATCGAGATGCAAGAAATGTTGTTTGCACTTAGAAAGGAGGACGACCGGATTCGATAACAAAACTCGTTTCGCACGAGAATGATTAACATAGTTATGCGAATATAACACCACAAAAAACTCTAGCAGACAATCGTCTGCAACACAGGAAGGGAAATAGAAATCCAATAAGATGACTGCCGAGGTTTGTTGCCATGCAAACTGCTTTATCCAGGAAATGCAAACAGACACCCTGTCATTATAAAACCTTAGGTTGCGAAAGCAAAGCGGAACAGAATGGGAGGCTGCATAACGGAAAATTCCATGAAGCTTTCTAGAAGGCTCACGACGCCGCAGCGGCGCTGCAGGCTTGCGACACGAGCTGGTGTTGCTGCGCCGGCACACATCGCCGCCATCGGCACTTTCACTGCGCATGCGCCGAGCCAGGACACACCACACTGACCTTACACTTTCGAAGAGTTCGCAAACGAAACCGAGTAGAACGGTAGGCAGCAGTCACGTGTGAAAGAGTACGAGACTTACAATGTATGACCGACTTAACAGGAAAGGTTGAATTTACAACGGCACTGAATATTCATAACCGATAAACCAGTTATATGCGCGTTTGTCAGTAGTAAATTCGATATGGCACGAGGAACATAATGACTAACTAATGACATTTAATTAGTCAACAGCACGCGCCTGATAATGCAGAACGATTAAGTGCATAACAACAACGAAACAGGTTTATCTATGTAGATTTCAATCAGAAATTCAGAGTTGCAAATTTCAAACAACTTTAATGAAATTGAACATAAAGTGAAATACCTGTACCCGGGTTTAGGTCAAGAGCAACAACTGCTGGATTTAAACTTGAATGCATAACGACACAAGCAAGAATTTAAGAATATACTAGAAACAGACATAAAACTTCAAAATGGAATGGCCGTCAGTCAGACAGTGTTTCCATTTGTGCATCAGAATAGAGCCGAAGCATGTATGAAATATGTCGGCATTTTGTCAATGTCAGTGCAAAGTTTTTTTCCATTAAAATCGAGGTAGCGTTCAGTTTACTAAAGTCAACGAAGCTACTGCTAAGGCAGCCTTAAGCATTTAGAGCGTATGTAAAGAAAAGTATAGAAGGAATTGCTTGTTGAAATGAAGAATAATATTTGGTTTGCTAATAAGACACAAGTAAGAAAACACAGATGTTTTTGTCTGACGTAGAAGCAAACGTTATTGGAAGTTCGGAAATACAAATTGTTTTGTTGTCTGACGTAGTAACAGACGAAATTCAAAGATCAATATAGTGTCGTATTAGTACATTCATAAAATTAATTGATTTGATTGAAGAATGGGAAAAGCTTCAAGGCTAAGAAACGCGTCTGAACATTTAGAAAGGTTTCTCGGATTCTTGGCAGCAAACAGTTAGTAACAGAAGTAATAGACACATACAATAAATACGTTGATAATGTTACTGACCCAACATAATAAGGTGATGTAAAGAAAGTTATCATTGTAGGCACGATAGTGAGAATTTCAAAACAAATTCCGAGATTGAGTTAGCAATCGCAATAGGCATATAGGATAAGAGGTATGAAAACAACAGTTCATACTGATAAAGTGAGTTACACGTGGAAATTAATATACACACGTGCAACAAGCATTCCTGGAAAACATGAAAATGCTTTATGCTCTTCAATTTACACCGGTTAAAAGAGACGATGGTAAACCTCATTCCTTTTCCCAGGAATACATGTTGATTCTGCGATTTTTTGTTGCCCTGTTCTTTAAAATCTACATTGCTGTATATAAACAAGATCTACCTAATTAATGATATTTTTGATCTTGAGATTTTAACACTATAGAAGGTTACGGAGAGACAGGTTTAACCTTTTTAAACAACAAAACATTCTGATAAACCAAATTGGCAGCAAAGGCGAAAACTTTTTTTTAAAACGTCTTTTGTTGTCTCTATGTACATAGAGATTTGATTTTGCAGATAGAGTATGTTCGTGCCACGTGGAAGTTTAGATTTGATAGTGGTGCGGTGATTGGAGCCCGACGAGATATCGGTTTTGTGGTTTCGGACCGAGTCGGACTCGACTCTATCAGAATCTGTACTCGAGTCGTTAGTGACGTGGAGTCACTCGACGAGAACACACGGCTACGCTCGCCGCTACAAAAGCATCACACGAAAAACGCAAAGAAAAGATAACTCAAAATATTGCAAACTAATAAGAAATATTATGCAAAAATGCAAGACAGTAGATTTGGATTGAGAAAAGCTTTTGATTCAGGGAATTTTGATATGAATTGAGGTTCCGAATAAGAAAATGGCAATAGCAGGCAAATACTGTTATATGGTAGAGTCTAATGAGTTAACCGATGCTGATTTTTACTAGGCTACTGATGGAGTTAAAACAGCTGTAACAAAGGTTGACAGAACTGATAAAGAAAAATATGTGCGTTTTATAATTAATGAATTAAAACAATTTAACGAAACTCACTTGACAGTAAACTTCCTTGAGCCCGCTCGTGATGAAATCCCAAATTGGAACACGTTAACGATGAAAATGTCTGATCTATCACAAGCACAACCACTGCAACTGACACAAAATATTACTCAACACAGGAACCGAACTGGGTAGAGCGCCAAGCGATGTAACACACTCGAAAACTGTTGCTCGTTCAGGTCCACAGAACAACGATACATGAGCGAATTGAAAACGAGTTTTCTTTGTATTAGCCTAGTACTAAAAGAAGGAACGCAAAATAAAAAGCGAAGTAGCACTGAACACTTGCGTCTCGTGGCGTTGCGCACTGGTGACTGAGGAGCCGCGAGCTACGAATCAATGTTGCGCGGCGCGGTGGTGTGCGTGGTAGCGTCTACACGCTCGCGCACACACGCGCACGGGGGAAGCCTGCCGGTGCTGCCGGCATTGTCTCGCCTGCTCCGTCTGGGGTACCTGTCCGACCACTGCCAGTGAATGAACCCTGAACGTTCTAAAACCGAGGGTCCAATAAGTCAAACGGTGAACCACTTGAGCGAATACTCTAAGCCGCAGCTAGACGCATTCAATAAGTCATTGTTAGCGACCGCAATGCTGCAACAAAGGTCGTTTGTACATGACTCAGCATAGCAACAATAGCAACAAAATAAACAACAACAACAACACACGATTGTCCATTGTAATGGGTATAAAATGTTCAAGAGTTGTTTTGTCTAGAGCTAAGAGGTAGAGATTTAATTGAGAGAACGCCTAGGACCAGCACAAAGCAACAAACAACAAAGAACCAGTTCACAGCAGATATGGACGTTCGTGTGAACTTTGCTACGATGTTGCTTTGTCCCCAACCCGTTACAGATAACCATTTTAGTACGCACTACACTACGCACAATCACAAACATAGAGTACGCAAAACAGTCCAAGATCACGGTTAAATATTTGGGACAACGCATTTGATTGTAGAGTATACTAGGTGCAGACAAATATAATGTTTGCATTATGGTGCAAAATGTCTAAGCGACGCAAATGTTTGAATAACGCCACTAATTTGTGACTACGACTTAGACGAGGAACTGGTGCTAATTTTGCCCTCAATGAGTTTATTGTGTAAACTCTACCATAAAAGTTAGTTTATCGTATACTATGAAGGCTAAACACAACTGAAATAGATGTTAAACGCTAAACAATCGAATAGGTGGAAAATCATTCTATTTTAGTGAAGTATTTTGCACAAAATTATTCAACCCTTTAAAAAAGCAGTTTTAAACGCAACAACGTTTTAAAAACATTTCATAAATGACGTCAATAATGCACGACACAAATACAATGAAAGAGTAATTACTTTTTAATTTTAATGACTTTATTTTAGCCCATTCTTTCAACAAATACTTCAGTGAGAACCAGAGATTGTGCCGTTATCATCTTCTCCAACCAAATTATCTGCAAAAACTGTAAACGATTCAACTATCAAAAAACTCTTATCATTATTGTATTTATTAGCAAAAACCCACATCTACATTTTCGGCATGTGAAGAATCATTCGTTTTACGATTGAATATTTTACGATAAAACTTGACGAAAATAAACAATGATATGATTGAAGAATTTTGCATTTGGTGGTATATTACAGTTTGACAAGCAAGTTGTATTGTTAACATTTTCTTTGTACTTTGCAATTGATTTGAATGAGAAGATTTTACAGTTAAAATTTATTAACACCCAAAAGTGTAACGACCTTCTGATGAACTGATTTCCAAAACATAATCATACCCAACTAACAAGTTTTGGTCGTATAATGGTCGGGACAACGTTATCGCTACGTCTTGAAGTCGGATAGTTTTGGTCGTATACTGGTTATATAAACGATTATACGACGCGATTTGGGCACAAATTATATGACTTTTGTCCGTATAAAGATCGTATTAAGGTCGTATTAATGGGCTTAAGTCTGGTAAAAGTCATATACAAGTCTGATTCGCGACGTATGGTCGAATAACAGTAACTTATACGACTGTTATTCGACCATTTAGCCGTGTAGTGGTCGTATTATTGTCTTTAAACCGATCAAAAGTCGTGTAGTGGTCGTATTACTGACATTTACACGACCTGAAATCGTGTAGTGGTCATCGGTGTTACTTCAACGTGCACGGACTTCAGTGTGCTATCAAACGAGTGAAAGTGAGGTTAAAGACAAACAAATCATTCAAAATAATTAATGTCTGCCATGTTTGTTATCGAATATAATCTGAAAAGTTGTGAATGGTGTTAGGAACTGTTTAGTGTTGAGTTTTCAAGTGGGAAATCGTTTTGTCGACTATTTTGTGTTATTATTCAAACAAAATTTTAATGCCCCCTACAAATAATAACGATTTGAATTATTTTATTTATGTTATTAATTCATTATTTATTTATATAACGTTTATACAACTTAACATAGTGATCGCGACTGTTAAAGGACACTTTACGACTAAAAGTCGGGTTATATGACTAGAAACCATTTTCTGTCCGCCATTTTCAGGGTACCGTTTAGAAAGTGAAAACCTTGAAAGACATTGTATTGTACAGCATAATACTGGCCGACAGTATAATGTACACCACACCAGAGGAACACAATACAACATCATGGATGGAATAAAACAATGTCGCCATCCTTCAACCCTTACCAAAAATGTACGGGGGTGTAATGCTCGACATTGTGATCGGAGCCATCACGTGAGTAGTAGCGTAGTAATGTGACTTGATTGATAATTTTACATACATCAAACAAAATCCTTATCGTTTTTATTTAAAATAATATAATTATATAATATTCTTTATTGAGCTTAGTCGCTCAATTTTTTTCGCTCCAACTCTAACCTTACCTAGCCTACTGTTTTGGAATTTTGTTAAAGGTGGTCTTTTATTGTGGGGGCTGCACCCCCCAAACCACCGACCCGCCGCCCTGGGTTGCCTTGTATGTTAGGTTCGAATAATGAATCAACAGGGAGTTAGGAAAAGTAGTCTGTCCCATCGTATAATTAAGTATGTTAAGGGTGTTCAAATGATTTTTAAAAAATATTTGAGGACAAAAATATTTTTAAAATCTTTTAATCAATTAGTTCAACTCTACAACTCAGAGCGCTTTACAATGTACTGTCAATTTACCACTCCAATAACTATGCACTGTTCCTTCACAGCGCGTAATAAGCTCTACAACGGTGCAACCGCAGCTGAATGTGACTATTTCAATATAACGTTGAATATATCAATATTTTTTTTAAATAATGTTTTATATAAAATATTTTTAATTTATTTTTTTAAACGTGGTCAAGACACTATGTTATACCTAAGTAACAGAACTTGTGGTTTAAAGGATCGTATTACTTTTCTTAACACCCTATATAAGTCGATTACAGCTAACACTGTCACATCACTTCATCCGCTATGACGTTACTTGTTTTGATTCTATTTGCAGCACTCTACATTATTAGTCTGGGCCCGTTTTTCAAGCCTATCCATAATGCCGTACATTATTCTGTAGTACAATACGTTATCGGGCATTATCGTGTTGTGCATTGAGTATATCGTGCATAGTATGTACTCCACGGAGGAAACGTGGTGAGACGTAAGATAACATCTGTCAGACAAGTGATAGTCAGCTGTAATTGATGCGACGATTCCCTATAATGAATGACATAATGAATAATGTACGACATTCTATTGTACAGCATAACTATTGCTGACAGAGTAATGTACGACATAATTAAGTACGACATGATGAATGGAATCAGGACCAACTATAGCCCCGTACAAAAAATGTAAGGGGGTGTACTACACAACATGATGAACTATTCTCAAGGCTGACAGTAGTGATCTGATTTAATCGTTAATTTCACATACCTACTTATCAATGCCATCTTCCTGCCCTCATCCCAATTACCTGGGGTCGACGCAACACGTTTTGTTGAACACAAAATCGTGTTGCAAAGGATTTGGCTTAATTTTACGACTGTTTGTCCATCTGTCTGTCCATTCGTCCATCCGTCCGTTCGTCCGTCCATCCATTCGTTAATTCATCCATACATACATCCAGTCTGTCCGTCCGTTCGAACATATATTTCCTATTTTATTACCTACAGAACCATGGCCACAATAATTCACACCACAGCGAGGTCAAGTAGTTGTGAAGAAGTATTATGTACGACTACTAAACAATTAAAAGGTTTTTAAGAGTCATATAAATAGCCTTTTTAGGACTTTTAGTCGTTTAATCGTTATGTTATACCACGTTTATACGACATTGCGTTGTGTTTTAGGTAATAACATGATCATAATATAACTAATGATCAAATTACAGTTGTAGGCTTGACTAAAAGTCATATAAAGGTCGCAATGACGATTTTGATACGACTTTGCGGTTTATTAAAGGTAACAATATGACCTTTATATACCTAATGGTCAGGTAACAGTCGGTGGCATGACTAAAAGTCATAAAAATGTCGAAACAGCGACGTTTTTATGAGAATGCGGTAAGACCTTTATACGACCGTTATATAACTAATGGTCCGGTAACAGTCGCTAGCAGACTTCAAGTCGTATACGAATCACCATGGTGATCTTAATACAACTATGTGGTTGATTAAAGCAAATAATAAGACCTTTATATACCTAATGGTCTGGTAACAGTCGGTTGCATACCTAAAAGTCATATAACAGCCGCAAAGGCGACTTTTATGCTACATTTAGACAAGAAATTTATTCGACTTTTATACGACTTTTATATAACTTATGGTCTGGTAACAGTCGCTGAATTGACTTAAAGTCATATAACGGTCGCACTGGCGACTTGTATACGACTATACGTTTTATAAAAGATAATGATACGACCTTTATATACCTTATGATCTAGAGACAGTCGGTGGCCTGACTGAAGGTTATATAATGGTCCCAACAGCGACGATTAGTCCTATAATTTAATCGTATAACGATAATTTATATGACCTTTATACGACGGTCGTATAATTAAGTCGTATAAACGTTTACTCGACCAAATTATACGACTTTAGACACCACTACACAACTCAGTGAAATTCTGATTACCACTATACGACCTTTATATAACCAAAAGTCGTTTAGTCTGTTTTTTATAGGACCAAGTTGTTAGTTGGGTAATTTGGAATCCCAATTGGATCCGGTTTGATCTCCACAAAATGGTTCCAAAAATGTTTTTTGTAATGCGTCCAGCAGAGCAAATTGAGTCCTGAAGTTTCCATTCCTTAGGTTTCAGTCTTTCGGAGAAACACAAGGTAGAGTGCTATTTTAGGAAACATCAGACCAACATCAGACTGACTCTGGAAAAATGTGTAAGTATCAAAGACATTCAAAAGCAAAACTTACCACCGCAGGATCAGGTAGACCAAAAATTTACATTTGCAAATATTTTCAAAAGGACTAGATCTCGAGAGAATGTGTACATTTCGTGAAGTAAAATTTATAGTTGCAGACTTCTTTAGACCAACCTTCACGTTTACAATAGTTTCGCGACACATGCACTGCGCTGATAATGATAACAAAGCCGGATAAAAGATAACCTTTGCTTAGTGCCTATAGTGCCTAAGGTTCGCAAAAATGACAAATCGACCAGAATTCCTTAAACTGATCATATAAAATCCTTTGACCCACCTCGTCTATCCGTCTGGAGAGGGCAGCAGCTTGGAACACGAGGTCCGTAGCCGTCGGCGCGCGCGCAGCTCGAACGTCTGCAAGCAACATCGTGTGATCACCGTCTAACCAACCAACTTACTCCACCACAACACTACACCTGCATAATATACAAAGCTGTATGTACACAGGTAATTCTCCACGATAAGATAGCCTGTGCACACAATGGATGGGTTAGCTTTAATACTGAGACTGATTGATCCGATTATCCTGCAGATTCATCATTTTTTGCAGATTTGTTATGAACTTTTAACATCTTTGATAGATCGATCGATATTATAGGGTAATAAATTATTTGCCTACTTAAATCAATGACTCATAGAAAATTGTTGGTAAACATGAATATCACAATTTACTATCTTAAAATAATAATAGTAGCTAGGTTAAAAAAAATAGATAAGTAGTAAAAGAAAGTAAATGAAACATCATCATCAGCATATTTGTATATCTACAAACTTTTAGATTGACAAACGTTGGATAAAGCTTGAACCTCAAAAAGATTCAAACTTGGAGTTTTATGAACAATAAGATTCTAAGACACCTCAATATTATCGATGTTTTTTTTTACAATTTTGATGTGAGTGTATTAGCCCCCTCTGAAGATGATTATTTAAGCGAAACCGGTTGGGACCAAAATAAAAACTAAGTGAAATGAGAACAAGATTAAATAAAAAGTCAGACCTCCATGAGAAACAGCCTTTACCAGTTTAGTTATAAATATAACAATAAGTTTCAAACAAAGCAACACGTGTTTCTCTGTGACCGAACATATTGAGAGTTTGCCGAACAGATTTAGGAAAATTCACGCTAAGCGATAAACCGCGATTTATAACAAATTTGTTGACATGATAAAGCACATTTTGCGAATAATCTAATTGATTTAGATCACATCACACCGGGTAACGCTAAACTGTTTGTTACCCGACTGACTCAGAAGGAGGGTTATGTTTTTCGAGAGTATGATATGATATATGAATCTATGTGGCGTGCGTGGGGATGTATGTATGTGGACAAGAATTTCTTTTTCACGGGCTACAGCCGAAAGGGCTGGGCGGATTTTGACTTATGAGGTGTCGTCAAATTCTTCTTAGCAGCGCGAGTGCACTGCACAGTGCAGTGGCTTTATTAAAATTTCATAAATTCAAAATGGCGGATTTTAAGCGCAAAACATTACTTTGGAATTAGCGGGTCGAGTCGGGTTTTAGTTTTTAATACATCTGCTTGTATAAATAGAAAATTTATACCATCAAGATTTACTTAAATGATCTAGTTCAAATTAACATGGACTAGAAATGGCGAAGGACGACGTATACTATGCTAACAAGTTGGTAATGCTAACACCAAATATTGAACAATTTACGGCCCTGCCGACACTACCAAGTGTCTTCTAATGGGTAGGGAGGTAGTGACATAAAACCAAACTGGTCTTGTAAATTGTGGTTAATACAAACGAAACAATTGGAAAAAAAACTCGCCGCCGGCGGGATTTGAACCCACGTCTTCTGACAAGCATGGTCTTGTAAAGACAATGAATATTTTAGTTAGAATGTAGCCTTAGTGCTTATGGACTATTTAGGCGAAAGTCTGGCTGCTGCTGTCTGTTGAATTTAGGAGCAGTGAGCTGCTAAATTTAGTAAAATTTTGTGAAGCCAAATCTTGTATGTGCCAGACAATGAATTTTTTATATAAGACAACACGTAGAAATATCGCCAAGACTCGTATCTTGTTGGTTAAATCTTGCCAAACTGCAAGAAACTGCCTAGTTCTTTGCAACTTCAGCGGCTCACTTCTCTTAAACGCTACCACTGTCAGCTTGATCAAAAATAGTCCTTATTAAGCGCAGACTTTAAAAATATAGTATTTTTTTTTTACAAAACATGTTCGTAATTTTGCCATGTCTCCGCCTCTTAGGCTATTTGGTGGCAAATGGCGCTCGGTTCGCCGCGGTAATATTTCACAATGCCTGTATCGAATGTTTAGAGAGGTTTATCTGTACTTGCACCGCGATAATGCCGGATCGGATTAACAAGGTAAATTTTCCGTTGTAAATCAGCGCTGCATAGGGTTGCCAGGCGCCCGGCTACTGCTATAGCTATAACAGTCCACTGATGGACATGGGCCTCCCTCAATTAGGGGATATTGCCATACCCTCCACGCTTGGCAGGCGGAATCGCGAGCGCAGAGCTAAGTGTTGTAGATTTTCACAGGGAGCACTGCTGCCCATTGCCTGGATCCATCCCTTAGTCGGTTTTTTTACGATACCCACGGGTAGAAATGGGGTGATGCTATTCTAAGCCGGCACCACAAGCCTATTTGAGTACGGCGACACACGACTACGGCGAAGCAAAAAGGAGTGTTTTCATTGCCTGTCCGGCCAAAGTAAGAGGTGTACGGTCTGTCCTGCTTTTGTTAGGTTTTTCTTATTCTGAAATTCGTGCTGTTTGCGCGGACAGAGACCGAATTGCGAAAGGACGATTACTGGTTGGCCGCTATATTTGCAATATCACGCATTTTATTTTTAACATTAAGACCAAAAATCCTCAAAAATGCAAGATGTACGGCATGTTAAAAAAAACTTGGTATTGTGCATTTTTTTTGTCCGGCTTTTTTATCTAAACTAGCTGCTCGCCCACCGGTTGCACCCGCTGCTAACCGCTTTCCCGTGGGAATAAGACATTACTTCACTTAGCCCTTATATCTTTAAAAATACGCTCTTTAAGTTATAACGGGGACTTTCTTGTTCGAGGGGGGGTAAAGGGCTATTGCACTATACAGGGTGTTAGGGACGGTGTGACGAAAACTTTGCTGGCATGATCAGACCATCAAACTGAACAACTTTTACTATGGAGCCAATGGTGGGAAACGAAAAAAATTTTTCAACCTCCCATACAAAGTCAGTCAGCTGATCGTAAATTTTGTATGGGAGGTCAGATTTTTTTTTTCTGCACGCCTGCAAAGTTTTCGTTACACCGTCCCTAACACCCCGTATAAGTCCCTTTATCGTACCGGGAATCCTTTTTAAGTTTTATCGGCACATACGTTTTATCAACTTAGTTTTATGATATATATCTAAATGTTAGATTGTTAGGCCAAACTTACAGGTCTGCCCGGCTTTTAGGTATGAGAAGCTGGCAACCCTAGCGCTACAGTGGAAAGAACCCACAGTGTAAACCACAGCGTAATGTAAAAACTGATTCTTGGAACGACCACGACTATTATAAATTATAATTATCGCAAGTATGTTGTTCTTCATACAATTTTTGAGATCTCAAGATGTAGCAAACATAAAACCCGCTGCTACTAAAACCTTTTTCTGTACCTAGGTTGCCTCGAAGAGATTGCCTGAAGGCAATAAGGCCATCTAACTGTTAACGAATGTATTTAATTTGATGTGAGTCTGTATTAAATTTAGTCCTTTTGGTGTACAATTAAAGCATATAGTAGCTATTATTGTAGTTAAGTAAATAGGTATATGTAGGTATGTATTGAATTATTTTGTTGTAGGTATGGTTGCATGTTGTTGCAGTATTAATCACACTCATGCAATTTAAAAAATCATTGTACGATAAACTCGGTCTAACAAAACGATAAATTATAATAAAATCCAACAACAACCTTCACCTTATCGCGAACTACTAAATATAGACTCGCGTGCTCACTATCGGTATGCCTTTATCAATGTGACTTCAGCCTAAACTACAAGAGTACCCAAATATCAGCAAACCGTGGAACAAAATGATTCCTGACATTATGCTTCATGCAACTCCACATTTAAGGCGCTAGCTCAATTCAATTCAATTTCTTGTTTTGTGGCGTTTTCATTGTGATTTCGCCAGTGTCGTAGTTTGCGACCCGAGACGCAAAATGACATCTGCCAGACAAGCGTGACAGTGAGACGTGCGACATCACGACCGCTTGAAACCGTTTTCATATAAAATGTATGAAACAAAAGACAGATACACACGTGAGTCGCGTCGCGCGTCGCGTTGATATTAACATCAGAATGGCGGGACCAAGGCTAAAGTTTGAATTTGAAAATAACAAATATTTAGTGCCTAATTTCTTCCAATTAGTTCCTATCGTGAGGTAATTTCTTCCGTTTCGGTTTTACAGATAATTCAATTTCAAATTGGTCTGCGATTCTGATGTCAGATCCGCGGAACCATTCACGGTTTACCAACAATTACACACTGCAATGTTTAACTTAATGTGTCATTAATTACTTCTCAATTAGTTCCTTAAACACTTATTCAATTCAAGCTTGTAACTGTTACCATTACCTCATAATTTAAGCAATAAGATATACGTACGCCTGTTACACGCAGTAGAGCAAATTATTGATGAAATGAATTGCTATGTTCTCATATTTAGGCGTAAGATGTTCATAATATTTCATATCGTAATTTAAAGGTAACGGCAGCAGCTATTAGCTTGATTTCAATAAGTGCCTAGGAACTAATTTAGAAGTAAATAATGATATATAAAGTTAAACATTTCAGTGTGTAGTTCTTGGTAAACCGTGAATGGTCCCGCAGACCTGACATCAGAATTGCGGACCACATTAAAACTGAAATAATTTCTAAACCGATCAGGAAGAAATTTCCTTATCATAGGCACTAATTAGAAGAAATTAGGTACTAAATATTTGTTATATGGAAAATTCAAACCTTCGTCTTGGTCCCGCCATTCTGATGTTAATGCGTTGATGACGGCCGACGATCACTTGTCTGACAGATGCCATCCTACGCGTCACGTCGCACGACTCCTCTGTGGAGCTTGCACCTTAGGGCTCAAAACAAACCATTTTATGTCCGTATTGATATTTGAGACACGAAAACACCATAAACTTCGAACAACAAGTTTACGCGCTGCGTTCAAAAATACGAACCTAATTTTAAAAACAAAACCGGAATTGAGGCTGTCGTAAAAATAATTGCCGTTTAATTCTTTCGCGTCATTTTAAACGGAAATAATTTACGAGTTCAATAAAACGAAATGCATAAAGCGGGCGACAAAAGTTCGGCCTCCGCTGAATTCCATCGGGAAATTCTGGCGCGCATCCAGCGGGAGCCCTGGCCCTGCCAATTAAAGTCCGCGGTACAAACAGTTCATTCTTAGTCAGATCTCATCAGGGGCTAAACTATGACTAACGAGCACGACTAACAAGCTAGCAAACCGAATGGAAAGTTCCAAACTGGAGTCTGCAGAAACAAAGCAATTCGTTCCATGAAGTCTAATAAGATATGTCAAGACGCCACTCTTTGTCCAATGTCAGCTGCTCCTCCTGAAATATCGCGTACTGATTCACGCGGTCGTCGCCCTGGGCAACCCTGGGCCATCCAGATACTTGTAATATGTAGACACATTAATGTAGCACGAGCATTTGACAAAATAGGTCACTTGTGACTTCCTTCTCGTTGTCATTCCGATTACAATGCGTTGCAAATCTGGAGGAAAATTCCATTTCGGGTATTCTCTTCACAAAGGTGACAAACCTTTTGTTTTCGCTTCTCATCTCTGAAGTCTACATGACATTTCATGAATTCCAAATTCGTTGGAATTGCAAAGCAGTTGACTTGAGTAAATTGAATTTTCGACATCATCGCTCCTGAATATAAATGGGCGAATCTAAATAGCATTTTAAAGTATTTTGTTGTTTGAACAAACATCGCAAATGCGAAGATTCTAGGAATAGAACTGGTCTATATCAAACGGAGTGCCTCAAGATTGGCCAAAACAAATAGGAGCCTTCAAATAGATCCGGATAACATATTAATCACAGACTAAACAGTTCTAAATAGTTATTTATAACAAGGTTTCCGGAAGGAAAACATTACGATTGTACGTGCTGTGCGGGATCAATGTCAAGGGAAAAGAACTGCTGGAAGTAACTGATTATAGGTTAGGAGAAGGTGAAATGATCGAAAACATTTTTGAAAATGAACAGTATTTTCATAATTTACGCTCAAGGACTATTTTTGGTCAAGGCGTTGCAGCAGAGATTGGTTGCGATTAGAAGCAGTGAGCCGCTGAATTTGCTATAAAATATGTAGAAAAAAAAATTTTTGCATCTTCATTGCTGTTCGGCAAGATGAGCAACAAGATACGAATCTAGCTACATTTCATGTGTTTTCCCATATAAAAACCTAGTGTCTGTCTAAGTGATGATGACCCATATAAAAACATATTCGTCCCATACAAATCGTATGGATAACTTATTTTGCAAAGAAAACGAAGTTTTTGTATCGTATCTTATATCGTAAGAACGTGATTTATTTTGCTAATAATCTGTATGTCTCTACCTCCCTGCCTATTAGGTATACTCAGGTATAGTTGGTGATTATCCGGCTTTGTTGTACGGCCAGAAACGTGAGTGGGAATTCGGATTAAACTAAGGTTAAAGTTTGTAAGGTCAAGAGCAGGTATTTGCGGTACGAACCGCCGGCAAAGGCTGCCTCGGTTCAGGGCTACCTTCTAATGAGGCACAAACATTACAAACATGTCGATTGTCGCTCGTATAAATAGCAATGCTTTAATTAGATCCGATACGCATATAAAATCACATTAAAATTCCGATAGCAATTTTGCGCGTTGAATTAATTAAAATATTTTAGTTGTTACTTTGTTGTTAGTTAGATAATGTTCAAAACAAAACAATATCGTTAGATGAACCATCTGGTATAGAAGTCTGACAAAAGTTATCTATCATCAGTTGTCCATTCCGCACACTACCGATAGAGAACACACAATTTGGAGGACTCCTTGTAGTAAGGAGATTCAGTATAGTTTTGTGTACCTCCCACTCTGTACTGCACTAGCAAAGGGCCCATCCATACATTCCGATTACCATCGGCATCCCTTTCAAAACTTTACATACCCATATTCTCAAATCAGTCTACTTTCACTTAGTACCTACTTTCGTTAAAATACCACCCTTCGCCACTGCAGTGTACTGTAAAGGTCAAGCTAACAACTTCTTCAAGTAATCTCTGGAAAAAGCTTATACATTATTATGTACCCTTAGTGGAACTAAATATACACTAGGTATATTTACAAAGTGGTATGACGCTGAAGCTCAGGTGTAGGCAGTAAGCGTGGGATAGCACTTTGAATATTTAATCCCAGAGGGGTGGAGGTAGGAGGGGGATGACGTTATGCAACCCGCTAGTGAGGTCAAGCTTGTTTAGCCATGTTTCATACAGGTGATCTTTATGCCACAACCCTTAGTGAAACTGAATATACACCTGGTATATTTACAAAGTGGTATGACGCTGAGGCTCAGGTGTAGGCAGTTAGCGTGGGATAGCACTTTGAATATTTAATCCCAGAGGGGTAGAGGTAGGAGGGGGATGACGTTATGCAACCCGCTAGTGAGGTCAAGCTTGCTTAGCCATGTTTCATATGGGTTAGCTTTATGCACAACATTTGCATCAGGAAATGTGCAGGAATTGGGCAGAAATGTATGACAAGACAAGCGATCAGAGACCACGCTATACTGTGTGAAATTTTACGACGACCGATAGCGAAAACTGAGAACCGGTTGGTGATAAGGAACAACTTTCCCCAAGAAACACAAGTCGAAATATGACAAAAAAATTGGACCTCCCATTAGTAACTCAAATCAACTGATCGGCAGTTTTATATGGGAGGTACAACAGTTGTTCCTTATCACCAGCCGGTTTTGTGTTTTCACTATTGGTCACTAGTAAAAATTCGCGCTTTATACACCCGGTATATTTACAAAGTGGTATGACGCTGAAGTTCAGGTGTAGGCAGTTAGCGTGGGATAGCACTTTGAATATTTAATCCCAGAGGGGTAGAGGTAGGAGGGGGATGACGTTATGCAAACCGCTACCCGCCAGTGAGGTCAAACTTGTTTAGCTATGTTTCATACAGGTGAGCTTTATGCCACAACCCTTAGTGACACTGAACATACACTAGGTATATTGGGATTGTAATGCACTCACAGTGCTATATTATTCTCACAAGTGAAAATAAGAAATAGAAAAGATGACATGCATCGACCGGGGATCGAACCCGGGCCGCATGGGTAAACGCCCCACCAATAGATTGATTAAGCAAGCTTCATCATATGGTTTGAATTCCACTCATAATGTGGACTAACCATGTAGTAAGTTCTAAATACTTTCTACAGATGTCGCTGGATCGTCGCTTGGAGACGAGCATCAAGAGATAGAAAATTTGGCGTTCATCGGCCATACACTAGGTATATTTACAAAGTGGTATGACGCTGAAGCTCAGGTGTAGGCAGTTAGCGTGGGATAGCACTTTGAATATTTAATCCCAGAGGGGTAGGGGTAGGAGGGGGATGGCGTTATGCAACCCGCCAGTGAGGTCAAGCTTGTTTATCCATGTTTCATACAGGTGAGCTTTATGCCACAACCCTTAGTGACACTGAATATACACCAGGTATATTTACAAAGTGGTATGACGCTGAAGCTCAGGTGTAGGCAGTTAGCGTGGGATAGCACTTTGAATATTTAATCCCAGAGGGGTGGAGGTAGGAGGGGGATGAAGTTATGCAACCCGCTACCCGCCAGTGAGGTCAAACTTGTTTAGCTATGTTTCATACAGGTGAGCTTTATGCCACAACCCTTAGTGGCACTGAATATACACCAGGTATATTTACAAAGTGGTATGCCGCTGAAGCTCAGGTGTAGGCAGTCAGCGTGGGATAGCACTTTGAATATTTAATCCCAGAGGGGTAGAGGTGGGAGGGGGATGAAGTTATGCAACCCGCCAGTGAGGTCAAACTTGTTTAAATGTTTAGCTATGTTTCATATGGGTAAACTTAATGCCACAACCCTTAGTGACACTGAATATACACCAGGTATATTTACAAAGTGGTATGACGCTGAAGCTCAGGTGTAGGCAGTTAGCGTGGGATAGCACTTTGAATATTTAATCCCAGAGGGGTAGGGGTAGGAGGGGGATGACGTTATGCAACCCACTAGTGAGGTCAAGCTTGTTTAGCTATGTTTCATACGGGTGAGCTTTATGCACAGCATGTTTCAAAAGAAACTATGCAGTATGCACTGCAGGAATGTATGACAAGTGATCAGAGACCACGCTATATTGCTGAAATCGAATGGAAACAACTTCAAGTAATCTCTGGAAAAAGTTTATACTTATTATTCGCGTGGGATGGCATCTGTCAAACAAGTAATCGCCGGAGACGTGCGATATCACGACGCTTGAAACTGTTTCTATATAAAATGTATGAAACAGAAGAGATATTGCTACACACGTGAGATGCGCGTCGCATTGATGACGGCTGACGATCGCTTGTTTGACCGATGCCATCTTACGTCTCACGTCTAGTCTGTGGAGCTTGCGACTTATGTACAGTGTGTTTAAAAAAACTGTGTACTCCAGGAAAATATGTCAAGACAAGCGATCAAGAGACCACGCTATATAGCCGAAACAGAATGGCACATGACATCTCGCTACACAAACATTTTAGAACGTCATTTTGTCGCATATTGGGCGAAACTTTTCAGAGAAAACTAGGGAGGGGGGAGCTTTACTGGGAAAGCTCGCTACTAGGAATGAATGTCGAAAATTCGTGGTACGTTGAAATTTCGTGGAAGCCGGTAAAAGCATGAATGGGCTTTTTCATTCGATCGATGACTAGGAATTTTATACAAAAAGCTTAACTTGAATTTACGTCGTGTAACAAGCCGATATTACAATATTGATAGATATGTTTTAATTGCCGTGCCGTATGGTGCCGGCTTAGGATAGCATCACTCTATATCTTTCCCGAAGGTTTTGTAATAAGCGACTAAGGGATTTGGGAGATGGTGTGTATTACAATTTTAGGCGACAGGGTGACAACCTGTAAATATGGTGAGTGACTCTCAAAATATTGTCAGACATGCTATAAAAGGCCGCTTTTACAAGTTGTTTACGCTCTTCTTAACCCGCAAGGAATATAGGCGTGATATTTGTAAACTGAATTACGTAATAGGGTGCGACCTCCCACGTTTGGCCCTCCTACACAAATCCCACTGCGGCCCTTTTCGCGCCCCCACTCACAAGACATGCACTTGGAAAAGTCAAGGCTAGCTTTTAGAGCTTGTTTTAAGTTTACAACGAGCAGCAAATAGCGGACGACATTCGACAATCATGTGTGGTAAATCTAAAGTAGGAAAAGAATCTAAGGTAGAACAAGAAATGTGAAAATGTAGGTTGGTATCTAACAGAATTACGTAACCGGGTGCGACCTCCCACGACAGGTCTGGCCTTCCTACACAAATCCCACAGTGGGCCTTTTCGCGCCCCTGCTAACAAGACATGGAAACACACACTAACTAACACTTGGAAAAGTCAAGGCTAGCTTTTAAGTTTACAACGAGCAGCAAATAGCAGACGAAATCCATGTGCGGTAAATCTAAGGTAGGAAAAGCATCTAAGGTTCTACTTTAAGAAGAATAAATGTAAAAATATAGGTTGGTGCCTAACTGAATTACGTAATAAGGTGCGACCGCGCACGCCTGGGCTGACCCTCCTACACAAATCCCACTGCGGCCCTTTTCGCGCCCCCGCTGAAAAGACATGCACTTGGAAAAGTCAAAGCTAACTTTTAAACTTTTCGACGCAATAGTTTAGTATAGGTATCGAAATGAAAATATTTCACAAAGTGGAAGTTTGTACCGAGAACATTTTTAAAGGTAACATTAATATGAAAATATGATGCGGATTTATAAAATTTTATACAGACAGGCACTTCAATAATTCTCTTTAACTGTGAAGTTTTGGATCCTCTGTGATATTTCGCAATTTCTTCAAATTCCAGTCAGCCTGAAAGTGGCGCCACAGTGACGTATACGAAGACGTATAGATATTGAAGTCCGCAAGATGTACGGGGAGCAAATCCGTTCAAGGTTCTCTTGCTTCTCCCAGGTTCCGCATTGCGTTCCCGTGTCCATAAATCAAGTCAAGGGAAGGTCAGGGCGTCGGGAGCCACAGGGTTGGAAACTCAGAACCTTCAACTTTGAGTATGTATGGGAACGTGGAGAAAAGTACGACACTGAGTAAAATACAAGGTGTAAGAGGACAGCTCTCTCAATACTGAGAGTGTGCATTCAGACCATGAAACTGAGCAACTTTCCCCAAGTAACATATGACGTATAGACATTGAAGTTAGCAAGATTTACGAGGATCACGTCCGTTCAAGGTTCCCTAGCTAAACCCGGGTTCCGTATTGCGTTTCCATGTCCATAAATCAAGTCAGGGGAAGGTCAGGGTGTCGGGATCTACAGAGTTGGAAACTCAGGACCTTCAACTTTGAGTATGTATGTGGACTGGGAGAAAACAACGACTATAAGTAGGATATGAACTGTCTCTAGTAGAAGGAGTCTGGTTTCAGAAGAAATGCATACACATAACACGCCTTTATCTTTTTGGAAGTTAGGCAGACAATTACGCCATATTTTTGGAAGACTTCGAAAATTTTTACCGCAGGCAGGATTTGAACCTGCGACCTTCGGCATCAGTACTGCCGACGCCCTAACCAACTGGGCTACCGCGGTTCTAATCGAGCCCGCGAAATTATGGAAATATATCTTGTCCACTATCGCGTGGATGGGCTCCATCTACCGGGATAGTTTTGCAACTAATTCTAATTTTGCAACAAATGGAAGTCTTCCAAAATTTGTTTACCTAACACGAGAAGTGTTTTAAAATTTGGTATTCAATTACGCCATACTCAGACGAATATTTTGAGGGCTGTTTCAGATAAACCGTGTACCACTATAGTGACAAGTTATTAGTTTGTCGCCTTACATTGAAATACACATCAAACCCTCGTGTCCCTTGGTCGCCTTATACGACACACGAGAGAATGAAATGTAAGCCGGCATTACACGGCAGAATAGAGAGAAAAGCGAGCACAATGTTGAATGAGTGCTTTGGTCCTGTCTACTACACAAGGGGCTTGTTTTTCTTTCAATACTTATGATGATAAATACTGGTAGTTTGAAGCAGTCAAAACAACAAGTTCCCATCCCCCCGCCCTATCTCCCTTCCTCCCTGCCTCCCTAAGGTTCCTGGGATGCCGCATTGCGTTCCCGCTACATCGAAGTCAAGACAAGGTCGAGTGGATCAGCTCCCGAGTGGCACGGCGACCTTCAACCGTGTCTTCAACTTGTATGTTTGGAGAAGATATACAGGGTGTACCGAAAACTTTGCAGGCATGATCAGACCACGAAACTGAACAACTATTACTATGGAGCCAATGGTGGGAAACGAGAAAACTTCTGCCCTCCCATACAAAATTCACGATCAGCTGACAATATGATGGGATGATGCTTGAAGTAAGTTTTGTCCACATGAAAAATCTCTTTCCTTCTCTAGCTAGCAATCATAATAGTAGCTTCTGGTTCCATGGACGTATCTGGTTCCTATTTCTTTGAATTATTATGACTATGAGATGAGTACCTACATTCTGTGTATTTAAATTTAGACTGAAGGCTGGGCTAGAGCACTTCTGATAATAAATAACAGAGCTCTTTTACTCTACAGTTTGCCTTGATGTAATGTTTGCAATAATAAACAAGGGTTTAGCGTTGTATCTTATAAATCATGCATTATTATTACGAGCAGAAACAAACTGTTACCTACACTGATAACGAATATTGCTGTAATCTCAGGTAACAAGTATTTCTTCAGCCAGGCTTACTTGCTCATCAATACTGCATAGAAAACGCCATTTTCCTTGGCTACGTGAATACAAATGTCCGTGCTTATCTCGTGAACATTCTTAAAGAAAATGTTACATATTATTTTTTTCAGTTTCAGTTTTTTTTTTGAAAGAAAGAAAGAAAACTCATTTATTCGTCGACATGCATACAAGGTCCCTTAGTGTAGGTTAACAATTCTTAAATGTATCACAAATGATAAGGTACACAGATATGATGCCACGAAAAGGTGTTGACTCAGCATATTATCACTTTTTATATTTGAAGGGTGTTCTAAAAACAAGAATTTGATATTGTATAATAATAAAAATGAAGTTTAATGCTGTGGCGAAAGCTGATATGTATTTAACGATCGTGACCGGCCAAAAAGAGCAAAATATAAAAGTACATTGATGTGTGAGTATGAATCTGAAATTGGCACGTATAGACCATACATGAATCGGCATGTATAGACCCTCCGGCATTGATACTGTTTAAGTTTAAGCTACATAACAAATTATGAAAAGTTTATTATATTCAGAATGCAGTAATTCAACGCCCACGATGCTTCGGCCCTGAGACTATCGATCGGCTTTGAACACGCACTTTGAAAGCCCTACCGTTCTTGGCATTGACGAAATTTCACAGGGCCAAAGGGCGAACCTTCATTTAGGAACGCTGGGTGAATGTGAAGGTTATGTGATGTAATGGCAAAATACGTAGCCAGTCATGTTCTTGGAACTGGTCAAATTATTAAAAAAAAAAATGTTATTTGTGTTATGTGATTTTTCAGAAACCCGTGAAATTGAAATAGGTACTTTATTTTCTTTTCCCAAAATGTATGAGTCGTATGAAAAAAGTATTTTCAAGTATTGTAAGTTTAGGGCCCTAGAAATGCTTTCAACATACCTATTCATTTTACATCTGACACCTTCATTTTCCGTGTGGTGCTCGCTTAGAATAGCATCAACCCATATCTTTCCCGTGGGTGTCGTAAGAAGCAACTAAGGGACTTGAGAGTTGATTTAACAACCTGTCACAATGGTGATGCACAGTCTTCTAAATGACGGTACTCTCATACTTTTGTCAGACGTGGTGTAAGTGGCCGTTTTGGTTTAGGTTCTGCCTACCCCGCAAGGGATATACGCGTGATAATGTATGTATGTATTTTACATCTTAGACATAACATGCTGAGCTGTATAATCAACCTAGTAAGTAATCTTGACTGTGAAGCGCGTATTACGTATTCATACGCTGTGACGCACCAAGGTCGTGTAATAATGAAAGCTACTTCCCCTGATATCATCCCGGGTTATGTAATGCGGTGGGCGTCGCAGGGGGGGGGGGTGATTTTCAGTCATAATATGGGGGGTTTGTAAAAGGGGCACCAAATAGAGAATTCACAGAAGGACAGCTCTTTTCTCGATCATTTATACCTACACTCTGGGGTTGCTACATTTTCTTTCTGATTTTATTAAATGCGGTACCTGGAACAAAAGTACTTAGGTACATTACTTACATTATATCAAACTTACACTATGACACGCTATACAAAAATATTTACACTTGCAAGCTCTTGCAAGTCATCATTTGGCCGTCCACTCTCACCGAACGCTTTTAACTTTCGCGACTAGCCGGTTCGACACGGTTCGAGATCGTGCAACGATGTGTGGATGTGTGTGTGAGTGTAGCGACGTTTCCTTGTAGCCATCTCTCTGTATTGGGCGCCCGCCAATACTTAGGTACTTTGTGTTTTCAGTCATAATATGGGGGGTTTGTAATAGGAGGGGGTGTGATGATGTTGCGTCGGCGGCGGCTAGTCTGAAGGACGCGCGTGGGGGCGCCATTGAGCCAGAGCGCGCTGCGTGATGTCAGACTCTCACAGTAGGAGTAAAAAACAGGGATCTGTCTTCAAGGGATAGAGTCCGAACTTATACAATCTCCTCTAGAATTTGTTTGGTGTTATAATAGGGGGTGATATTCAGTCATAATATGGGGGGTTTATAATAGGGGCTAGTCTGAAGGACGCGCGTGGGGGCGCCATTGAGCCAGAGCGGGCTGCGTGACGTCATTGCTGCGTGACGACAGACCCTCACAGTAGGAGTAAAAAACAGGGATCTGTCTTCAAGGGACAGAGTCGGAACTTATACAATATCCTCCAGAATTTGTTTGGTGTTATAATAATAGGGGGTAATTTTCAGTCATAATACGAGGGGTTTATAATAGGGAGGGTGTGATGATGGTGCGTCGTCGGCGGCCAGTCTGAAGGACGCGCGTGGAGGGCGCGTGACGTCATTGCTTCTACCCGTGGGTGTCGTAAAAAGCGACTAAGGGATATGGGCAGCAGCGTTCCCTGTGAATTAAACATCTTGTACTGCGCTCGCCAATCCGCCTGCCAAGTGTGGTAAAGGCCCATGTCCAGCAGAGGACTGTTGTGGCTGTAAATGTAAAGACGCTAGAGTGTGTACCTGAAATTGGTTGTCTGTCTATAAACATGATAAGAACATGTCTGTCTATGAATATCTATATTTGTCCAAGATTTCGGCCAATATGTCACAAAATCTTTCCTCCTTCTTCATTAATATTGTATATTAGTCAACGAACTCTGGGTGTCCTTTCCTTACTTTCTATTACATAACAAGGTTACTCTTCTTTACTGTGCCCCACGCACTACGCACCGGGGCCAAGGCTGTTCCCGACTCGACCTTCCACTTGACTTTGCGTGGACGAGGCACTTTTCTATACCACAATTATAAATTTTCTTAGCTAATTTGATAAGAAAAACCAAATATTGCGTAATGTTTACCAAGTAGTTTTGGTAGCTACCTCCCTCAAATTTTCAAAGACGGTCTAACGCTGTATCTTTAAAATTACCAACAGATTTGTATTTTTTAAGTACTTAGTGTGTGGATCAATCTATCACCATAATGATTAATGATTTACACACTAAACTTTTCAAAATATATTGCTGTGAAGAGAAAATAAATGCTCTCTTTCATAATTTATGAAACGGTTCGTTGACTCACGTGACTCACATAAACATAAATATAATACTGCTCTAGGTGATAAAAAATATGATTCAACTAATCTTATTTTTACTAAAGTTTACTTAACAATGTTTAATAGGTTTGGAAGAATTTTCTCGAAGGTAACATTCACTGACAGATCTAACATTGATTGGTATTTTCGTTTGCCAATAACATGTTCCATACTTTTTTCTTTTTTACCTTCACTCTCAATGATACGCATTCAATATGCAGCCAGGAGCAGGCATACTTTACCTATCCCATGCATCGTTTCTGAAAGGTTCAGTCATCCAGTAATATTACTACACTATGCAGTTATGCACTCTGTGTCGTGTGGTGCCGGCTTAGGAGTGACTAAGAGTTTCTTAAGGATTTTAAGAGTTCATGTGTATTGCAATATTAGGTAACAGGCTGATAATGATAATGATAAGATAACACAGCCTTCTTTCTGAATGACTCTCAAATTATTGTCAGGGGCGTGGTGTAAATGGTTGGTTTTTACAACCACTATTTACGCTATGTTTACCTCGCAAGGAATGTAGGCGTGATATGTGTACGTATGTACGTACTCTGTCGTTCTCTTGTTATTTATGGAAATACCTACTGTCCTCAACTCAGACATTTTTCTTACCTCGAAAAGAATATATAAGGTCTATTAAATTCACTGCAAATATTTTAAGGGCATGCGTAAATATGTATAAGAAAAACATCTAAGGCATTTTTAAAAAAATGTACACGCTAGGTTTTTCATTTTCAAACAAACTTTTTAATTAATTATGTGAACATCCTTTGACTGACCCGACTGACGTTCCGCCACGTAGACAGAATTCACTTACACGGCACGCACACTAACAACCAACCAATCACAGCACCTTTTTTGGCGCGTAATTTAAATTCATCGAAGTGTGTGTTTCTAGGACAAACAGGGTGCACTTTTTTCGCTTTGTGTTTTTTTTTAGTTAAATGCAATTTTCTCGAAAACTAGCGTGTAGATTTCTTTAAAAAATTGTCTAGTAGATGCTTATATTTTATTTGATCTGCCCCTAAAATATTTGCAGTGAATTTAATAGGACCTTATATAGCATTACTTGCTTTAGACCCTATTCATTCAAACCTTAGCTAACCAGTGCTTTATGCGGTATTCGGATTGGAACAAATTGTCAAGCGATTGAGTTCCGCCACCCACGTACCGATCTGGATACCGCTGTACTCGGAATAGGGCTTTAAAAATGTACCTTACAGGTCTCCCGGGTTTGTTGTACTAATTGCTCCAAAGTTCAAGCGCAGATTATTTTTAACAGTTTATTTTCTGATTTTCTGGCGCTCCGCTCACGTTTTTTTTCATTGCACTGGCATAGGTAACGCGCAATTTCGTATTAAAAATAACCTACATGTGTCTAGGTCAGACTTCAACACTCCTGAATTTTCGCATAACAAATGTTATGGATGTAAAAAAACAGCTGCAAATATGAACAAATTCATGAAACTGAACAACTTTGCCCAAGAAATGCTGCTCGAAAATTCAGAATAATGAAAATTAACATTCGACATCCCATGCAAAATGTACCAGCCGACGGAGACAATTTATATGGGAGGACCAACAAATATTTTATTATAAAAGACTATAGTAAAGCACAATTAATTTTCAAAAAAATTGTAGTCGACTGTGATTGTTGACAAGTTAATAAATGAGAATTCTAAAGGCCTTATTCTTTTACCTGTAAGAATTATGTTACTTTAATTGTCAGAAATGATGAAAATTGTAACGCAATGGGAAAGAAATAAATAACTTTTTATAGAGAAGCAATAGACTAAAAACGAGATAAAAATAATAGCACCAGATGTCGAAACTCATGGCCAATGCGCAAATATTTCCGGTTACGAAAACTTATATAAAAATAACTCCGGATTTAGCGTTGGGATTTAGAAGCAGATGATCGTCTCAAATATACAGGGTGTTAGGGACGGTGTACCGAAAACTTTGCAGGCATGATCAGACCATCAAACTGAACAACTTTTACTATGGAGCCAATAGTGGAAAACGAAAAAAAAAATTGTATGGGGTGTCGGAAAATTATTTTCGTTTCCCACCATTGGCTCCATAGTAAAAGTTGTTCAGTTTCATGGTCTGAGCACGCCTGCAAAGTTTTCGTTACACCGTCCCTAACACCCCGTATCTTCAATGTCTGCGTATCATCTAAAAACCTTTGGGTACTTAAAGTATAAAAAAAGCGGCCAAGAGCGTGTCAGACACGCTCACAAATAGGGTTTCGTAGTCAACGTTTAAATATCAGGTCTTTCAGCATCACAAAGTTAATTTTGTTGCTGGTTTGTTTGCAGCTGTATGGTTACCAACCGCAAATTGAAAAACTTTAATATTTCCTTAATCTTTAGTGGTACAGCATCCGTTATAGTTTTCATTCCATATTTTTTTCAAATTTTTAGCATGCTTATTTTAGAAGTTACAGCTGGAACAAATTATGGCTAAAAACGCCCCTTTTAAAAGCAAATATCTCAAGACACAAACATTTTAGAGACTTTGTTTAAAATAAACCTCCCCTTAGTTTTAAAAGACCTATCCAACGATACCCTACTCAATAATACAATAGAAAAAAAATTATTTTGCCCCCCTTTCACATGTATGGGAAGGGGGTCCAAAAAACAATTCAAATATTTTTTTCTTAACATTTCTAAATTTGGGTCAACACGATCTATCTTCACACCAAATTTGATGTCGATAGCTCCAAAACTGACGAAGTTATGAGGGCGCGGCATACAGACAGACAGACAGACAGACAGACAGACTTACCGAAATGATAAGGGTTTCTAGTAGACTACGAAACCCTAAAAAAGTTCCGCAATAAGTTGGCACAGATATAGGTATAGGTAACTACAGGTAGAGCTGTCAACACGTTATTTATGAAGACAACAAAGCCATTATTTTGCACAAGGTATTTAAAGTGTCAACTGTGATCGAAGCCACATGGAAGATGATCCGTGAAGATATGACAGGACGTCAAGAACGTTTAAATACTCGACTCCTACGCAGTCCAAGTCCAAACACGTTCCAGCTTCCGTCCTCTTTGACCTGTGGTAGGTGCTTTATCATATATTTTTATTCGTGGTAAAGGTATTTGCTGTCTAGTACTAGGTAGTATAAATATTATAATTCTTTGCACGCGGAGGATTCTTAGAATATGTGCTTTGTGGTAGAGCAGTAGGTACTATATAGCCAGCATTCAACCTACCTATTTAAGGGATCAACGTATGTACTGGATTTTCTTAATCTATTTGGACGAAATACCAATTTCAGTTGGAAGGTATACGATGAAGACGATATTTAAGCCGGTCGTAACAGCAATGATAAATGTAAAAGGATGAGTTTATACGTGAAAACGGGAGAACGTGCCTTGGGGAGGTCGACGTCCAGCTGAGTGCAGTGGACTGCAATAGGCTGGCATATGTATGAATGAATGAGTGGTAGCGGCTAAGAATTATACCACCTCTATTCTTCTCAGGGTGTTTCGTAAAAGGCGACGTAGAGTTTTTCACCTTGGCTACATTATCTGCCGATCACGATCACCATATGATGGTACCCCCTACGATAACATTCCCTAAGAGGGTTTACGTCAGGCAGGTAGCCGGTCGTAAAATTAATCCAAATCCTTTTGCAACATGATTTTGTGTTCAAACAAATCATATTGCGCCGACCCCAAGTAATTAGGATACGGGCGGCAGGAAGATGATGATGTATGAATGAATTCATTCGCCTGCAACGACGATATTTAAATTCAGAACAATTCATCTTTACTTACATCAACGCAGTGGTCTAGAACCCTCGTGCCATCGACCTTTGACTTTCTTTGGCACGTGTCGCGCGGCCGGCCTGCATTCGAAATTCGAACGGACCAACCGGCTGGCGCCAATCCAGGGATATGTAATAAATGGGTGCGCAGGCGCCGCCGGTCGCCGTTGAATCAGCCTAGGGTTGGCAGGTCCTAATACATAAAAGCCGGTAATAGTCAGGCTTTTTGATTTTTATTACACAAAATGTTACACAAATTGTTGTTTATTACACAAATTAACAAAGGTTCGTATTTACAAGACCATCATACTGGACGTTAACCCTTGAGAAGAAAGAAAAGCTCTTAGTAGCAGAAAGGAACATACTACGAAAAAACCTGGGACGAACTTGATTGAGGATGGATCCTTTAGAGTCAGAAAAAACAGGGAGACAGAGGAGATAGTCCAGGAGCCCAACACCATCGGGGAGAGTAAAACCGCTAGACCGCGCTGGCTTGGCCACGTGGAGAGGATGGAAGATGATCGCGGGGTCAAGGCATACCTGGGTCGGCCGACCTAGATATCGCTGAACTGACGAAGTTCTAAAGGACCTGCACTTACTCCTAAAGCCTGATTTGAAGAAAACTGCGCAGAACAGGAAAGAGTGGTATGCTGTTGTATCGGAGACCAAGATCCACTTCGGATCGCTGAGCCAGCCTAGTAAGTAGTACGGCTTTATCCGGAAGCCTGGCAACCCTAAACCACCCGATAGTGACGGAAATAGTGCATATCACGTAAATTCGCGTGTTACATCAAAATAACTAATTTATGTCGAGTAGTTCTAGAATTACGCACATATCGTCTGTGACAGGTATTTTCATGTGCACTCAAAAACAGTTTTAGGTTTACGACGTGTTAAAAACTTTGAGAGAATTTGCTGGAAATATCGACGCTTGTATTTTTAAAACGTGTGTTTCACGTGTTTACCATCATAGCCTCCACTAAGATTCCCTGTCTTTGGGTACCTACCAAGAAGGGCTTTCACAAAACACGTACAAAGATCACCAATCTTCTAGTACAAAGGTTAGCTTTGTAATGCAAAGTTATTATGTAACTCATTCTTCACTTCTCAAATTCTCAAAAGACTGGCATGCGGAACCCAGGATAGATCTAGATGGAAGGAGAAGAGGAAGGCCTTTGAATGGCTTAGGATAGATGATATGAGATGAGATTCTTTACAACTCATGTAGATAAGTATTCATTGTATTTAAAAAAATTAAAGCAATTGCTCGCAACTGCCTACTGCAATTTAATTACTAAGTCGCCTTAATAAGTGATATCTGATCGGGCGGGTACAATTCCAGCACATCAACTTACAATCTGAGGGATCAATCAACCACTACGAGTATAAGTGTGCTGGCGATAGTACAATGATAAAGTAAAGCTAAGTAGGTAGTTCTTGGAATCTTTAGGTAATTTGTACTTATTAAATTATCAATCAGACGTCTGTGACGTAAATGGACACTGAAATCTATATAGGAAACTTCTTTCTTTTTCGTGTGAGTCATCAAGTCATCCAACGACCCGAAAAACCCTGGTGCCAGAGTTCTTCAACCGTCACTACAAGCAGTAGTCCTCTGTCATTGTTGTTTGATGACCACCCACCGCCAATCTAAATAATCTAGTCAAAGTCACGGCTTAACGTGCCCTCCGAAGCACGGAACTATTTTCCTTTTCGGACAATCAGCTGGTTCAGCCTGCAATGTCCTAACCTAACCAGACTGGGAACAAATTTACAAAGTTTCTAGGAAGAAAAGGGACGATTCACTATACTTCTGCTTCGCACGTGTCCATTATGACCTTGTCAAGCAGTTTTCGCTTTTCTTTCGTTCAAAGACACGGTTTTAAACACTGCGCATCCAATCAATTTCGTTAATTGTACTTCAACAGGTCTGCTTTCGTAGGCGGAGACAAATCTTCTCTGCCTGTCCAAGACATAAAAGTCTATTAGGCGTGGTTAAACGTCTATATGTGTCCAAGTTTGCTATTGTGTTTTGGCAACAGCTGTGACAGAGCAATCTGCTTTCAAACCAACATCACACGTGCTACAAAAGACACGTTATAAAGGGTGTAAGAGACAGCTTTCCGCATACTGACAGGGTGCATGCATGCGGACCATGAAACTGAACAAGTTTCCCTTTGGAACATAAGTGAGGAAACGACGAAAAATTGCGACCTCCCATACAAAATCACGCTCAGCTGACAGCACAGACAGACAGAAACACTTTATTGCTCACATTAAAACATAACATATCCAAAACCAAAGAAATCCAAAAAAAAGGCGACCTTATCGCTTCCAGGCAACCCAGCACAGTAAGAGAAATTACTATGGGAAGTCAAAAATAAACATTAGGTTTCCTGAAATATTTTCTTATCGGAAATTGTTAGTTTATTCATGGTCTGAATCTGAACGCACGTTATCAGTATATTCGGAGAGCTGCCCCTTACATCCGGTATATTAAGGCAGGTATGATATTAGTTGCCAGGCGATATCGGTCATGTGTTCGACAACGATAACGGTATCGCAAAATATCAGTTTGTGAAATGAAAACATGACAGCTTTGTTTACTAAACAATGACTTCGACACTTCAATGAAGGTTTTGATTGAAAATCTGCCATCCGATACTTCGACACTTCAATGAAGGTTTCAATTGAAAATCAGCGGCGAAATTCATAATATTATTATTGAAAGGTTTTGTACATTTCGTGCGACCTTGTGCGAACAATCGCTTGGCACCTATAAATTAAAATGTTAGTCCTATAGATGGTATATGCAAGTAGGTATACTGCAAAAACACCCTTGAAATTACTATTAAATATTTGTTAGACGTGGCGATAACTACCGCGCGTTTGCAGTCTGCCTATCCCATGACGGATAGAGAAAAAAAACAAAGTCACATCGTTCATGTAGGTATCATGGAAAGAAAAGTAAGCTAAGTAGTCGTCTACATAGATGGCAACTTAGGGTGAAATTTTAATAGTGACTCATAGCGAAAACTCAAGACTCAGAACTGGTGATAAGGAAAACTTTCCCTTAGGTGTTTGACATTTAACAACTTAGGTGTTTAGTTTAACATTTGACACTACGAGTCTACCTATTTTTTACAGCACTCAAAACCGCAAAAATACTCCTCCCATTTGAACCTACACGTGAAAATATAAAACTAAATGGATATTGTCAGGAAACGAGAGACAATGGGTGCAGTTCATGGACCGCAGCCAAGTAGGGCACTACAACATGGCTCTGGCAACACACTGGGGAAAGGCGATGCTGTAAATTGCATATAGAACGCATTATAGCATAGGGCCTTACCACCAAAAGTTTGACGAGCGTGAACGCGTGTCTATGGTTTTGTTTTTAGTCCATTGAATAAAAAGTTCTAGAGTGCGTGAGTAGTAACTAAATTGCATAAAGGGATTATACTTAGTAGGTATTGCCACAAAAAAGTTAGACAATTGAACGCCTCTAAAGTTTATTTTTGTATGAAGTTTTATTTTAAACACGCGTTCAACACTTGTCTAGCTTTTCGTGGTCAGGCCTAAGCGTAGTCATAGACAACCTCCAACCAGATGGATCGATGACTAAAAAGAGGACGACTGGTAGTGACTGGATGGCGAAAACGAGAGATCGTGCCTTATGGATACATACATACAGCATACATACATACTTGGTGTTGGGCCTGCGTGGGGAACTTTACGACATATAGTTTTAAAGTTATGTTATATCGCTGTAACAATAATTAATTATGTATGTATGACTGTAGAACCAAATAAACATCTATTCTATTCTATTCTATGGGTGAGGCCTATGTCCAGCAGTGGACTGCTATAGGCTGTGATAATGTAATGTGGATGTAGTCAGGAAGCGAGAGACAATGGGTGCAGTTCATGGACGGCGGCCAAGTAGGGCACTACAGCATGGCTCTGGCAACACACTGGGGAAACGCGATGCTGTAAATTGCATATAGAAGGGTGGACCATAGAGTAACGTCAATAAAAAGAAATTAGATTCCTCGTATGTTGGGGTATTCGAAAATACCCCATGTATGTTCCGCGATTATTTTTTGTTTCAGAGTTATTCAACTTTTAAAGTTGTATAGAAAAATTTCGACTGGCAGTAATTTTTCCTTTGCTTTTATTACTTCCGTATAAGGGCTTTTCGCGCGTTTGATTTCATAACATAATCTTTATGATTCGTACTATTTAGCGTACAAAAAAAAGAAAAAATGTCTGCCATTGGAGTTTTTCCCATACAACTTTAAAGTTGTATAACTCGGAAACTAAAAATAACCGTGGAACATACATCAACAGTATTTTCGAATACCCCAAGCTGTGAGGAGTCTTTAAAAGGTATCACTGAAAGGCAACTTTCAGTGATACCTTTTATGCATTTGTATCTGCAACCAATAGGTATCTACCTGAATGTTTTACATGAATAAATTGAATTGAAAAACAACATGGCCGGACACGTGAGCTAACAGGAAGTATTGCCAGATTTTTAACACAGCGCAAGAATAAATTTCGCACGTTTTGTTTTTTTCTCCCACGCTACAATTTGGCAAGCATACTATTGGATAATCTTAGAGCCTATTATCTACCATATCTCCTACCGTTTAGTTTATTTTGTACCATCATCTTCTGCATGCCCTTATCCCAAATCGGTTGGAGCCGGTAATGTTTTGTTAGAGCACAAAATCATGTAGCAAAAGGATTTGGCTATGTTTTATCCCACCCAAAACATAAATGTGAAAGGCTGCCAAGTTCGATAATATTGGAATGCTTCGCCTATAAAAGAAGTGAGATCTAAATAAGTACCAAGTTCCATACACAGACCTCAGTTAAAAATAGTCACAGGAATGCACACTTGATTTTTCGCAGTTTGGAAATAAGAATCTACTTTCCAAACTGCGCAAAATCAAGTGTGCATTCCTGTAACTATTTTTAACTGAGGTCTGTGTATGGAACTTGGTACTTATTTAGATCTCACTTCTTTTATAGGCGAAGCATTCCAATATTATCGAACTTGGCAGCCTTTCACATTTATGTTTTGGGTGGGATTTCACTTATTTTTGTAAGGTTTATTTTCTTTTTTTCTTATGATTAAGTTAGGTAAGGAAATATCTCATTTATACTTTACTTTGACTAAATACAAACCTTCGTAACGAATTTTAGGTCGGTACGACGATTGGAAGATATAGATAAAGTTTTTGTTTTAGTTCCTTAGGGTATGAATTTACACCTTCATTATTTTTAAAACCGACTCACACTTGGCCATTTTCAGATTTTTCCTTTACCTTGACCTAAAGACCTACCTCCATGCCAAATTTCAAGTCAATACGACCATTGGAAGTGGTCTAGGTTTTTGATGAGTGAGTCAGTCAGTGAGTGTATAGTAAAAATAGCGATTTTCTGACGTCAATATCTCAAGACCTACAATAGGTACATTAATGAAATTTTGTATTTTAGATAAGTAAGTAGATCTCGACAGATACTAGAAATTTCATATGCGTAGATAAAATAGATTTTGAGTTATAGGTGGGTCGAACTTGGCCCGAAATGGTTCGTGTAATATAACCCACGGCCGGTGTGTCGCTTTTTTTGCTCGAACTTGGCGGACACACTGCCGTGTGTCTAGATGACCAGCCGCCTGCCTGACATCAACCCTTTTGGGGAGGTTATCGTAGGCGGTATTACCGCCACCATGGGATTGACCATAGTCGACAGATATTCACCTGGGGTCAAAAACTCTACTTCGCTTTTTACGAAACACCCTGAATGGACTATAGATGGCAATATTCTTAGCCACTATCACTACCACACGGCATTTAGTTTATTTTGAATGCAGTAAAGATAATACTACAGAACCAATAACTAAAGTAAATATTTATTTTTGAAATGCACACACGAGTTAGAAATAGCGCTGACCGTTTTATCTAAACACTATAAATGGAAAATCAAACTGAAAGATAGTAACAGCTGTAATTTTCCAACTTTATTGATAAAACTAGCGTTTGTATGGAACTTATGGGTTTATTTATACTATGCAGTATTATGTTAATAGTAAAAATATTTAATAAAATATAGTTAATAGTTTCACTGAAATTGCAATTTTGTGCAATAAATACTGCTTACATAATAAAATATAATTCAAAAATCATACTTTATGGAATGCAAAGAAATTAGGCACTGAATGCTTACCCTTAAGCTAACTACATGATGAAGATACATATTAAACTTAGAAATGTTATACATATAATCTATATTTAGTGGTAATACAACCTCTATTTACTGTGGTTTACCTTTTTATCACAATCGTGGAGATTTTCCAATTGACTGAAGTAGAAAACGAAACAAGTGTTATCTATTCTCAGTTGTTTGTAATCTTCTATCTAATATAGTAAGTATATTATACAACAAAAGTTTTATTTGTGCTGTTTATATTTTTAGGAATATTAGCGTAAGATTGTCTAAGTTTTATTCTATTCTTGAAAATTCCAAAGAAAGTTATTCATCCGATAGGGATTTTTTTGTATGACAGGTCAAAAATTTATTTTGCTTTTATACCAACATGCCGCCGTGGAAAAAGTTATTCAGTTTCATGGTCTGATCATGCCTGTAGAGTTTTTGGTACACCTTCCTTTACACCTTATTTATTTTGTGGCGGTAACAACTCAATAAACACTTTTCTTTTTAGCTGTATTTTCAATTTTTGACGTATTCGAAAAAGGTAACATAGCGGGACTGGTAGCATACCGGTCCTAAGGGAGTAGGAAGGTATCATTTTACAAACTACGTAGGTACGGCACGCAGAGCGCCTAACCTTTATTTTCTGATAACGCGCATTACTAACAAAGCCACGTGCAAAAATAGGTCCACAGCAAAGTTGTAAGGTTATCAGCAAAGTTTATTTTGAAAACAACAAGGTCTTTACACTGGCCGTATCAAGATCACTTTACAACGCCCCAGACAAAGCAAATAAACAAACAAACATCCTTAATTTGAAAAACAAAACATTTGTACAGCTGGTGGGTAGCCTTATCAGTGGAGACTCTTAATGAAACTGTGGAATTCACGCTAAAACAAAACGTATTCATTAGGTATTAACCGATTTCTACCCGTGGGTGTCGTAAAAAGCGACTAAGGGATGGATCCAGGGAATGCGCAGCCAGCAGCATTACCTGTGAATATCTGCTCGCCAATCCGCCTACCAAGCGTGATGAGAATGTCAAAACCCCCGAATCGAGGGTGGCTCATGTCCAGCAGTGGACTGTTGTGGCTGTAGTAGTAGTAGAGAAAGTTCGAGGCTTACGGACTAAAGTTTTAGGCGTTGCTGCGTCAGAAGTAATATTTTAGAACTGTTTACTACGGACCTCTGCTACGGCGTAGAAAACTTGCTACGTCGTAGGATGTGGTAGCACAAATTAAGGCGATTGCGCCTCCAAAGAGCAAACAAGTTATTTTTTTATTGAACCACTAATACCTACCTAGGTACGTATACGTATTTAAATGTGATATTTTCAAAATAAACTTGTCTGAAATGTATAATTAGTGTACGTATTATGTATTCACATTTATTGGGATTTTAATGCACTCACAGTGCTATATTATTATTTATTTTCACTTGTATTTATATTGGTGGATGATCCACCTACAAGATTTCTTTTGTCAGCTATTTCGTAGAAGAGCCGAGGAGCTAAACATCTACTTGGCTATTAATAGTCTAGAATATTCGATAAATATCTAAACTATGACGTCAACACCGAACTTTAACAGAAGGGGTGAAGGCAGTGATAGAACAACAAGGATACAGGTACATAAATTGTGACGTCAGGTTATGAAACTTGACAACAAAACAACATTAAATCACAAATTAGGGAGACGGCGCGCAGGGCGCCTATACAGATGGCTCATAAGTTCTAGCGACGATTTTGACGCTTACTGACTTTAAATGGAAATAACTGGAATTACAGAGGAACTCAGAGGAAGAAATAACTGGATTTTAAGAAGATGGTTGCCACGCCAATTGCCAGTTATAAAATACGTCATATTTCTTACATTACTATTGACTCCGAATCATAATATGAAGTTCTTGTATCTGATTTTTTGATATTCTTATGGAACCGAGTTATGGAACTATACTTTGAGATTTTTGACAATAGCAACCCTGGGGCTAAGTAAAAAGTGACAATCACAAAAATCCTAAATAGAGTCGAGTGAACCGTCTGTAAACCCTCTATTTTGTACACATTTTAACAAAGGTAGGCCGGACTAAAAAAACGTAACTACTAAATGAAATAGGTTGATATGAGAATATGGTTTTATAAATTCGCTACTTGTACCTACATAAATTATGACGTCAGGTTATGAAACTTGATATCAAAACAACATTAAATCACTGTTGATTTGATTAGCTTCTTCTAATTATTATTTACTTATCAGGCTTATCAGATATTTTGGGGAAATTGTACGATGAGAAAAAAACATTAGTTAATATCTAAGGCGCAAGCTCCACATAGCAGACGTGAGAGCTCTGTGGAGGTTGTCCCTATGTATTTGCCGGGCAGTGGGCTGACGTAGGCTAGCTAAGATAAGATGAGATAAGATTATAAAATATTGTAAAATAAGTTACCAGAGCTACGTTTTCGTAACCAAACAATGAACAATTTATTTAAAATAGCCAGTTATAAAATACCGAATGAATTTTTATTTTTATGTTTCAAATGTTATGCACAACACGAGTTATGTTTTCTGCGCTAGTCGGCATAAAAAAGATGAATGTTTAAATCGATTTGATAATATTTTCGTTCGTATACATCAGCTGTTAGTTTCGTATTAAGAATTCGATTAGAATGTGTGATCTACTCGTTGCATCTAACCTTAAACAATGCAAAATCAAATATAAAGGTGCAATGAAATGTAGAGTCAAAAATAATAATTACGTGCTTTGTTTACAAGATCTAAAAAAATGCAAATATTTTAGGGGGTCTCAACCAGCCCATGAAACTCAACTACTTTTCTCAAGCTAATATTTTAAGGTCGTCGTGTCAATAACTAATAATACATTGACGCTTCGTCCGAACTTAACATAGGTAAAATGTCTGGCAAAACTCCATGAACATAACAACGTTTTTTTTTATGAATTAAAAATTAAAATATGAATAATGTCCCTGAAACCACAAGAACAGAACCTTGCCATTGAACGGCAGCCAGCTTGTCGCCTCGAGATGTAGCAACCAAAAAACTGCGGCAAAAACAGCATTGCAGTTAACAAAAACGATACCGCTGCAAAAAACATTGTGAGGATTTTGAGGCCATTTACGGTCAATCAGAAGAATAAGCAAGGAAATTATCAATTTAATCCTGTGCCTATCGAAGGTTTTTTCATAAACACTTCTTAAGGCGAAACGTCACGTCATACAAACGAAAAAGTGTAAGTTATTCTTCATTGAGTCGATAGTAACAATTTAAATAACTTTTGACCAGTGCTTGGCCACGAAAAACTGTACTCAAATCGACTTATATTATACATGACCTACAAAGCAATTTATTAAAAAAAAACGGCCAGGAGGAGCGTGTCAGACACGCTCACAAATAGGGTTTCGTAGTCAACGTTTAAATATCAGGTCAAGTTAATTTTGTTGCTGGTTTGTTTGCAGCTGTATGGTTACTATGTCCCAGAATCTCGTATGACATTGAGTGGCAGCCAGCTTGTCGCCTCGAGATGTAGCAACCAAAAAACTGCGGCAAAAACAGCATCGAACCTTCATCATTGATAATGGTAACAAAAACGCTACAAAAAAACATTGTGTCAGGATTTTGAGGCCATTTACGGCCAATCAGAAGAGTAAGCAAGGAAATGTGATCGTTATCAATTTAATTCTGTGCCTTTCGAAGTTTTTTTAATACACACTCCTTAAGACTTGTAGGGACACACGTTTGTGTCACGTTTTGCATTGTCAGCATCTAGACACTTCCAGCAGAGTCGAGTGCAGGGACGCTAGTCGTCGCTCGCCCGCCACACAGTTTGTACATCAAAATGTAATTGACATCGAAATAAGCATTGCGCAATACAATGGCCTCAAGACATATTCTGGACTTCTTCATTTCTACATTCCCCAACAACACAATATTCAACAGACTCTTTATCACACAAGCGTTTTGCGAGCGGAATTCGCTGCGCATCCATCGGTAGCCAGTACAGTTATGTACAATGTACAGTTATGTTCACCTTTATTATTATTTGTCTACATTGTATTGTAGGTATATTAATCGTTTTTATGCATGCTAAGTATCTACATGATCATTCAAATCAATTGGTATTGTATTCGCATTAATCCATACATACTCCTCGTTAATGCAACACGTAAAACTTTTCACTCCAAGTTTGCACACAAGACACAACATCTCGTATTATAATTATCCGGTACATTTCTTCATAGTTGCCGTGTGGTGCCGGCTTAGAATAGCATCCCCCATATATTTTGCGTGTGTACGTAAGTAGCGACTAAGGGATTTGAGAGTTTATGTATATTGCAATTTTAGGCGATAGACTGACATCCTGTCACTATGGTGATATGCAGTCTTTTGTATAACTCTCTTTTTTTTGTCAGACGAGGTGTAAATGGCCGTTTTTAACAGCCGTTTACGCTTTGCCTACCCCGCAAGGCTGTAAAAATTCCACTCCTAGTTTGCACACAAGACACAACACCTCGTATTATAATTATCTGCTACAATGCTACATAGTTCGCAGACTAATAACAATAAAACTTCATAATGGAACCCACGCGGCGGTTTGTGGTAACAATCATTAGTTACACGAGCTTGGTGTTACGACCCCTGGTAACATAGGTACAGACTAACTGCAAGCTGCATAAAAAGACACCAAGCGCTGTTTGTACAGTTCGCGTGCGTGTTCACTTTACTCCGAGCGGTGCAGGTGTGAGCGAACTGCTCACGAGCCCTTGCATTGTGGGTCTGCGCGGATAATACGCGTCGCGCAACACACGCTCTGAGAGATTTACTTTAATCTCGAACAAAGATGAACGAGATACGAGTCACAACCATGGCTAATAAAACCAACTATGGTCGACCCAGTCTACCCAACCCAATTGAGGGTCGGGAAAGATACTCACTGAAACTGTCTTACTGGTATTTATTTCCTTGACTATCTAAGGTTTAGTCCAGGGGGCTGAATCTGACCGAATGACCTCCTTGTAGTCACTAGGGGTGAAGAGAGCTACAGCTAAGAGCAAAGGTCTCGCCAGTAGCTGACGAGAAGGCGTTTTGATCAGACAGAGTCAGATGCAAAATCTTTTTATAGTTAGGTACCTACAGACAGGATCAAATCTCCTCAAATGAGTTACATTTCCAAATACCGAAGATGGATTATTGTAAGCTGCTTGTGGCTGGACTCCAGAAGGATATAGTTGCAAATCATTTCCACCAAATTGTGATCACTGATCAGTGATCACAGACTTATCACACCACAGGCAAGCTTGAGCCGAGTGGCTTGAATTATATAGGGTGAAATTTTACTAGTGACCGATAGCAAAAACACAGAACCGGCTGGTGATAAGGAACAACTTTCCCCAAGGAACATAGGTCGAAATATGAAAAATATATTTGGACCTCCCATACAAAATTGCCGATCAGCTGATTTCAGTTACTATGGAAGGTTCAAAATTTTTTTCCGTTTTTCGACCTATGTTCTTTGGGAAAAGTTGTTCCTTATCACCAGCCGATTCTGAGTTTTCGCTATCGGTCACTAGTAAAATTTCATTCTATATTCGTATTATGTCGTTTATCAGTGTAGTTCGTCTATAAAGATCCTTAACTACCGATGGCGTCATGGTCACCCGTCACCATCGGCAGCCAGCCTGACGCCTGGCAGACTTGACGAAGGTCGTACTAGTCATCAGTGTTGCCAGCCCATAGGTAAGTTGGTAACTACTCTCGGTTCTAATACTAACGCAAGTAATGGGAAAAGAATTACACTCCTGAAATATTTTCTTATGGGAAGTTGTTTAGTTTCATGGTCTGAATGCACCCTATCAGTATTCGGAGAGCTGACCCTTATACCCCGTAGATCAACAAAAAAAAATTGCCAAATCAAGCAAAGCGTCTCTAGCTAAACTCTTATCATGGCAATAAAAACTCCCGACGAATTGAGATTCTCCTCTTTGAGTCAGTCATAAACTTAATTGTAAGCTAAGGTAAGTATAATAATTATGTACTATAAAATAATTTTAAGCTTTAATTAGGCTATCGACTATAAAATTGGATTAGAGTATCTTGCATCCATATTACTGTAGGATTATTATTTATGTGCAAATTTTCAGTTCTAGATAAAAACAAAACACCTTGAATGAAACCGTTATAAGTTATAAATAACATATAACTGTTTTTATCTTTATATGCACGTAATACTAACATCTAGTTGTGTATTTGTTTTAGTCTAACAATACTACGCAGTTTCGTTAGTAAACAGAACACTACAGTATGAATCAGTGTTACGTTTTCTAAGTATTCACTTGTTTTCATACAATAGTAAACACGTAGATAGATTAGAAACATTGTATGTAGGTAGGTACTGTACACTGCACAGCGTGATTCTTGATAGTGTGCAGTGCACATACTTTCTACACCAATTCTACACATTGAGTTTACACAACTATCACTCGACCCTATTTAAGATTTTCGCAATTATCACTCGACCCTATTTAAGATTTTCGCGATTGTCACTTGTTACATAGCCAGGATTGATAGATTCAAAATGAGGACGAAATACGGCTAAATCTGATACAAGATTGTCATATAGATTCTGAACCGATTTCAATGTAAGAAATATGATGTTCGTGGCCAATATTATTTTGGTTACCATGAGTTCCTCTGAGATTCCAGTCAATCCAGTAAGCGTCAAAATCGTCGCTAGTAATGAGTGTGCCATCTGTAAAGGCGCCCCGCGTACCGTCTCCCTAATTTGTGCTTTCTAGGAGTGATCTAGATGTAAAAATGATCAATTTTTTCGGCTACCGCTGTAATTTAAATAGGGGCGTATTCGCGATAGGTAAGAAGCTAGTATATTAGCTCGAAATACATATGATGTCATGCAATTAAATGTGATGCCAGACCAACAAAAAATCGTAGCAAAAAACTAGTACAAATTGTTGGGTATAATTAGAATCGTATGACCACAGTGGAGATGAGAAACTGGTTTCTGTTCTATGAATATGATTCTGCGAATTATAATCTCAAAGTCAAATACTTAGCATGAGTGGAAAAAAACATTGACAAAATATTAAAAAATAAAAACCCGACTGTTGCAATTTCCAAGTTATATTTTGATTTTAAAATCCGCAATGGAATTTATGAAATTTTAAAGTAGTCAGTGTCATTTGCGTTACTTAGACGAATCTTACAATACATACCTATCTTTCTGTGCTGTAGCCCGTGAAAATTACATACATCTTTAATCTCAAAGAACACAACCCTCCTTCTGAGGCCGTCAGTTAAAAAATATTGACCAAAACATATGTAGAGGAAAAAACAAAGCTACACAGACGACGCGGTTAATGACACAATTTTCGTCCAAAACAGTTTGCTCGCCTTATCATAATTTACCATATATGTATAATCCCAAGGATTATTTAATGTTTACAAATACTTAAACGAAAATGCATCATCGAAACCTAAGAAAAACACAACTTTAAAGCATAGGCTACTCTACAAGCGGCCCGTTAGCTGTTTCATCCGCTGCAACTCATTTTCTCACGGCTAAAATTATCCCGGCATACAAACAAACATAGAAATCTCCACTCCACTTGAATCACTCTACTTATTACAAAAAACCTTATCAAAATACCTATGTTGCGTGGTTTAGGAGAAGTTTAGCGAATTCCACGGCAGGCAGGGAGAGTAATTTAAAAATAGATACTGTGGTTATAACAGTAGGTAAGAAAAAACAATGTAACGAAAATGTTTACATGTTGGTTACAAAAGTAAAACAAATAACTCAATTATTTAGCTACAAATAAGGAAAGCAAAAAAATAAAGGCACATGCACATAATTAACTAATAAACAAATTCGCTGTTGACATCACGTTTAGCCACTGAAAGTATTCACGGCACCTGAACCAGGAGCCGAGCCAAGAATCTGTTTACTTTATTACACCTGGAGATTGCAATAAATAGATCATTATAATTCTGCTAGGGATGCTTAGATGACGGTGGAAAAATAGTCTATCAAGTCTAATAAAATAAAAATACGAAGCTGTTTTTAGCCGAGTGGTAGCGGCTAAGAATACTGCCACCCCTAGTCCACTTAGGATGTTTTTTAAAAGGCGACATAGATTCTTTGGCAACACGCTTCGCTCTTAAACCTGAGATACAAAAATACGACGATATCGTGCGGATAATATCGAGTATCGCCGGCGTAACGGTATCGGATGCAACCCTAATTCTTGATTCTAATTATGAATCACGACCGCCATGCGCCAGGGCCATAAAAAGAGAAGCACCCGTGGAATGCTTGTGTTGGCCGCGGGCCACCGACGCAGCCCCTCGGGAAATACCACTCTGTTTGCAAATTGTCAGTACGTACTCTCAATATGCAGTGGTATGTTTACGCCCTCTTTTTCTGCCAATCGATATCGCCAGTTGTTATAAAGTTGCGACGCAAATGCGGTATTTTATTATTATGTATAAACAGGCAGCAGTTGTAGCAACTAATTATGCATGTATCTTGCTCTCCTCTTGTTTGGACTTCTCAGTTTATTTTTAATTTGTACAATCTGATTTTAAACTTGTTTGAGAAGCCTTTGTGAAACTTCTGTGAACCTACGCTGGACTCTTTCCAGCAGATCGATGACTTTTAAAAAGTTTGGGCATGCTTGAAATGCGTTTGTACTCCAAGATAGGTCTATTTTATTCAAACTAATGTAATGATGTAACACCAGGACCAGATCATTCGAGGCGTTCAAGTAGGTCAGCCGTTTACCCCTATTTAAAGTTGAAGCATTCGATTCGTTCGGGCTTCTAGAATATTTGAGAGTCGCCTTATGTAGGTGACCGCTTAAATCGTAATAAGATTCTATCAGTGCAAGGAGAACAGATTTTATTAGGAATGGACTAGAACTTGTCCGTGTGATAGCGGCTAAGAATATTGCCACCCCTATTCTACTCAGGGTGTTTCAAAAAAGGTGACGTAGCGTTTTTGACCTCGGCTGAATATCTGTCGACTATGGTCAACGGTGTAAGTGATACCACTTACAATAGCATTCCCAAATAGGGTTGACGTCAGGCAGGCGGTCGGTTATAATACATAGCCAAATCATAGGTCATAACTCATAAAACTGACACCAGGTTTCATCGGGTCGGTGTACGACTAGGTGTCTCACACGAAGAGAGAGGGAGAGTCATAAAACTACGACAGTCGGGTAAAAACCAAGCAACTGTATCATAAGTAATCGTGAGCACAATGTCTACGACAAATTGCTCGCAATATCTGTCGTTATCGAGCAATCATCATGACGGCTCATGCCAAAACTGGCTTAAAACCGGATCGAAATCGTTTATCCTTGGCCGGTTAACACTTTAACCAATGATAACCCTTTTGCAGCAACTATAACCGGTTATTCGCCGTATCACGCGTGGACCACACGATAGGTGAAGACTTTGACACTTAGAGTATAATATAAGCAAGCTATAGAGTGCACCTAAACAGTTAAAACGGTTGGCATTAGTCAAACACAACGTCTCTGTCTATCAGTAGCAAAACGCCAGTGACAACACTATGAACCTCTATTGCTTCTCATACCTTTGAAGCACCTTTGAAGTCTGTATCTATGGAGCAACTGCTTACGTTTAGACAGTACGGCGCAGGGCGATATGCGCACTCTATAACTTGCTTATATTTACTCTAAGCTTTGACATATTTTGTAATATTTTTCGCGTGTACATTTAACATCCATGACGGGACACGTGTGAACCAGATTGTACGGTTAAATCTCGATTGTATGGAAATTTATTATGTAGGAACACTTTTTGTACAGTCGTACAATCTCACAATTTTTTGTTCATACGAATGAATCACACATATTTATTGAGGCGGTATTTTCTCACGGCTTTGACATCGTGGAAAATAACTGCGAATTTCACAGAACGGTTTGATAAAAAAGGTCATAAATTTTTGCAGCATAATGATAAATGCATGCAACTGAACCGTGACATAACAAAGATAACTGAACTTATGTGTCTGCCTCACTGAAATCATAATTATAACGATCAATAGTAGAAAATAGTCACCAATGAGAAAATTGTCACTGCAGTGAGTGCCCGCATTATGCCTTTAATAATTCATTGAACATATGGCACCTTCCTACTGATAGAGTGGTTGTGTTCACACCCGTGCCAGCCATTCACAGCTGGTACAAAGTAGGTAGAGCAAAGTAACCAAAATATACGAACGTCTTGCTTACATATTTGTCGTCAACAATTAAGGAATTCAACTTGTCTTTGTAAAATATACGAAGATAAAACACGGAAGTTGCGTAAGACAGCAACTAGTAACTGAGTACAATAGGCTTGTCTGTAGGTGACGGAGAAGTCATTCAAGTGTAGCCACTGAAGCGCATAGAACTTATGACGCTATTCATAGAAATTACGTGCACTAAACGGGTGAATGAAATCGCATAAGTACAGGGCTTAAAAACCAAGCGACAGCGACAACGACGCGCGTCGTTGCCGCTGTCAAATGACTGGTTTGTATGGGTTTGTATGGGGAACCAGAAAAACCGAGCGACGGCGTCGTTGCGGCGCGCCACGACGCCGTCACGTTGACAGCGCGCTGAGAAGCGTATGGGATGCGGTCGGGTTTTTCTACAAGACCGCAGCGACAACGACGCCGTCAAAATTTGACGGCGACAACGACGCGCGTCGTTGTCACGTCGCTTGGTTTTTAAGCCTATCTTTAGATAGGCTTAAAAACCCGAACGCATCCCATACAAACTCTAAGCTTCTCAGCGCGCTGTCAACGTGACGGCGTCGTGGCGCGCCGCAACGACGCCGTCGCTCGGTTTTTCTGGTTCCCCATACAAACCCATACAAACCAGTCATTTGACAGCGGCAACGACGCGAGTCGTTGTCGCTGTCGCTTGGTTTTTAAGCCCACCTTTAACAAAGTATACACGTGAAGAAAAAAATAAGTAAAGGTAAATATTGTGCCATATCAAGTGGATAGTTCAAGTATTGTCGTCGGCCCGTTTTTGACCAGAAACCTAGGTTTTTCATGGAAAACTTGCAAAATATCAATCAATCAATACATAAAATGAAGTAGCTTTTTGCGTTTCTCTGCATGCCTGTCTGTCGTGGAATTCACTAACTCCTACTAAGCCACGCAAGTGATATTGATGCGTTTTTTTTTTAATACATGTGGCAGGTTTATATGTACATACATGCTGGGAAAACGTCTTATTCCTACTGGAGTTGCACTTGCAGCGGGAGACACCGCTGACGGGCCGCTAGTTTTCCTAAGCTTAATTTAAGATCTAGATGTTTTATTGTAACAAGGAAATTACGCAAGGCAGCAACTAGTAACTCAGTACAATAGGCTAGTCTAGTCTGTAGGTGACGGAGAAGTCATTCAAGTGTAGCCACTGAAGCGCATACAACTTATGACGCTATTCTATTCATATCTAGGACTTACATGCGCCGTGAGGTGACGCAACGGATGAATGAAAACGTATAAGAAAGGAGACTCGTGGAGAAAAAAAGAAATTAAAGTAGATATGTCATGTCAAGCAGATAGTTCAGGCTCTTTTATCGGCTATTTTCGGTACAAAAATCTAGGCTATTCATCGAAAACCTGCGACATATCAATAATCTGTAACAGTAAAAAATTATGAAATTTAAGTTTCTCTGTCTGTCTTTAGCGGAATTTCACTAACTACGCCTAAGCCACGCAACGGATTTTGAAGTGGTTTTTGTAATAGAGTGATACCTCTAAAAACCTTCTACACAAAAGTTTCTTATATGTATCTACCTACGTGCTTAATATCGACTAGTAGCCCAGTTTTATCTCGTATACCAAGTACTGGTTAGACAAAGTCCAGCCTCTTTGTTTACTACGTGAGTAAGGTAAATGAACCAATTAGATACTACCGAGTAGATATAAAAGAGGGGAGGTGTGTATATTTGAATAAAGATAGATACTTCATGACCTTGATAGATATTTCGCCATTATATTCTTGGACTTTGAATATAACAGCTTAAAAATATATTTGTCGCATCAAAATATCGAAAGTAGTGAGTCACATCGTCAGTACTAAACGCTAGAATATCTTGCCACCTTACGCCTCCGCCCATAGCTCCGTCTATGTGGCGTTGACATTTTTAAATTACCAACATATTTCTCACGATTTGCCTGACCTTCAAGCGAAAGGCGTGAAGAACTGGCGTGAAGCGGCCCAGGATCAGGATATGTGGCGGAAGCTCATTTCTCACTCTGGGTCTATGAGGCTTAGGAGTAGCAGTAGTAGTAGTAACATACCTAATATACCTATGAATGTACCTATTTCTTAAAGTCTTTTTCTTTCTAGTCACATGCATAGCTATGGATTTGTCACATGACTTCCATTGCAACAATTTCGCTAGGTCAAATTGGTTTAACTTTGAAGCCATAAAAGTGTTTGTATTCAATTGGATTTAATGACGAAAATACTGCACATTTATTCATATTGTCTCGTACTGCCAAGATCTAGTGGAGTGATGTGACATTGCCGTATTTTTTCTGATAGTTGAATAGGTTGAAAGTTATGGAGTAAATTAAGGAATAAAATGCTGTTTATGAACTTTTGAAGTGCAATACTTATGAATCCAATATGAATGCTTGCAACATTCCAATGTTTCTTTACATTAATAAAAGTACATAAGATATACTATGGATCTACCTATTTATGTCGTAGTAACATGTTAGATATGTGGTAATTGCATGGTAACTATGACAATGCATTATGTACTGGAATGGAACTGCGCAAAAGTGAATGGTGCATCCATATAGCCTGTTGTTAACTTAAACTCAGCCTTGTCTAGACCAGATCTAGTAATTATTAACTCATATGATCTATTTATTTACACAACCAAAGACAAAAAATTTAAGCTGTAATAGCTTTGCTATTTGTAGTACCTACAATTTTTATTTTGTTTCTAGTAATGTATGGTCTATTATAGATGGAAGTTTACTTGTTAGTACAAATCTAAACATACTATACAAGCTTTAGAAGCTTTATTCTGGGATGTTCAGAGGTGATTAAATAATCTAAAAAATAACTATAATTTTTTACATAGATATTTATGAATAAGACTCTTATTTTATTTCTTATTTATCATTGAAAATATTTAGATATATAAACCACAAATTAGGAAAACGGCGCGCGGGCGCCTTTACATAAACCAACGAAAAAAAATGGCATATTAAACTAATCTATGTGATAAGATAAGAGTAATTTTTCAGTTAATTTGTAGGCCATTCTGTGGGGAACCTATAGCAAACATTGATTCGCAAAAGGTGGGGCGGATTATGTTTTTGCATAATCTTGTAAAGGTATCAAGGACAAATAAAACCCCAAGTTTTCGACCTCGAGACTCCCAGGCTCCAGCCGCCATCTTGAATTAAAAGTTCTAAAAACAGTGTTTTTGCGAATAACTTGTTAACAATTGATTTTATGACAAAAGTATGTATGAAAAGAATAAAGAAAATATTATTTCCCAAATTTCATTCATACATGTATACTAGCTAAGTCTAACAGGTAAAAAGATATAGGCAAAAACAAACATATTTTTATTAAAAAGTTAAGTACACCGCACAAAATGGGGGTAGAAAAAAATATGCGTGAATTTTTCTTTTTTTTTATTTGTTCTCTCTCCCGCCACTGTACACAAGATCTCCTGGGCGTAGATATAGACGAAATCGGGGCGGCTCTCAGACAGCTTAAGAATGGGAAGGCTCCCGGGGAAGACGGAGTGGCCTCTGAGCTACTTAAGGCCGGTGGAAAACCTGTCCTCGAGGAGCTGAAAAGGCTTTTCAACTCTGTAATAGCCAATGGGACAATCCCGAAGGCGTGGAGCAGAGGTGTAGTGGCATTGTTTTTCAAAAAAGGAGACAAAACGCTTCTCAAAAACTATAGGCCGATCACACTTCTGAGCCACGTCTATAAGCTGTTCTCGAGAGTCGTCACGAATCTTCTGGCATCAAGATTTGACGCCTTTCAGCCACCGGAACAGGCCGGGTTTCGTAAGAGCTCCAGTACCGTGGATCACATCCAAACTGTAAGGCAGGTTATACAGAAGACAAAAGACTACAACCAACCACTGTGTATGGCTTTTGTGGACTACGAAAAAGCCTTCGACTCTATCGAAACCTGGGCTGTTTTGGAGTCCTTGCAGCGGTGTCACGTCGACTGGCGGTATGTGGAGGTGCTGAGAAGCCTTTATCAAATGGCTACGATGTCCGTTCAAGTACAAAACCATAATACAAGACCCATCCAACTGCTCCGTGGTGTAAGACAGGGTGACGTTATATCCCCAAAACTCTTCACCAACGCATTGGAGGATGTCTTCAAAACGCTACAGTGGGATGGACTGGGCATCAACGTCAACGGCAAAAATCTCACGCATCTCCGCCGACGACATAGTCATAATGGCCGATGAACTTGGATAAGACGAAGGTCATTTTCAATCAACACATAATCCCCGAGCCCGTCTCCGTCGAAGGTCCAGAAATATGTGTTCCTTGGGCAAACTTTGCAGATGGGAAGAGACAACTTTGAAGCTGAAATCACCAGAAGAGTGCAGCTTGGCTGGGTAGCATTTGGAAAGCTGCGTCACATCCTCGAATCATCTTTTCCACAATGCCTCAAAACCAAGGTGTTCGATCAATGCGTCCTACCAGTCATTACCTACGGAACCGAGACGTAGAACTTGACAGTAAAACTGGCCCACCGGCTACATGTCACTCAGAGAGCTATGGAAAGGTCTATGCTTGGTATCTCTATAATGGATAAAGTCCGGAATGAGGCCATCCGAAAGAAGACCAAAGTGACGGACATAGTCTGGAAGTGTAGCAAGCTGAAGTGGCAGTGGGCTGGCCACATTTGTCGTAGAACCGACGGACGGTGAAGTAAGCGAGTTCTCGAGTGGAGGCCACGCCTCGGCAAGCGTAGCGTTGGACGCCCTCCGGCCTTGATGACTTAAAAAAGGCGGCTGGTAGCGACTGGATGGCAAAAACGGGAGATCGTGCCTTATGGCGTTCCCTGGGGGAGGCCTACGTCCAGCAGTGGACTGCAATAGAATAGATAGAATAGTTACGTATTATGGTGTATTTAAAAACATATGTGACGGGTGAACACTTTCTATGTCTAATTTCGGAGATATAATGGCGTTTATGATAAACGACATGACAGTCAATAAAAAATAATGAAAAAAAATACATTGTATATCTAGTTTTTATGGTATAAGAGTTTGAATGTATGCAAAATATACTTTAAAAACACTAGACATAGAATGTTTTTTTTTATTTAATCATTTTTTTGTAACTGTCATGTCGTTTATCGAATGAAAAAATAAATAATAAATCTCGACTCATTTCAAAAATAAGTCAGGTTATTTTTTTCCCAAAAAATATTGACGTTGTGCGAAATATCATAGAAACTATAAGCCAGCCAGGATATCTTTGTATAGAAAAAATGTCGCGAAACAATCTGTTAATAAATTTCAAAAGTAAAAAATAACAGTTTTTATTGTAAAAAGGTGAGAAAATCGACTTATTTGAAAACTGGCGAATTTTACCATTTGTATGATGGGAAGTCGTCCACATAAACGCCATTATCTCCGAAACCAGACATAGAAAGTGTTCACCCGTCACATATTTTTTTAAATACACCATAATACGTAACATATCTAAAAAATAGAAAAATTCACGCATATTTTTTTCTACCCCCATTTCGTGCGGTGTACTTAACTTTTGAATAAAAATATGTTTGTTTTTGCCTATATCTTTTTATCTGTTAGACTTAGCTAGTATACATGTATGAATGAAATTTGGGAAATAATATTTTCTTTATTCTTTTTATACATACTTTTGTCATAAAATCAATTGTTAACAAGTTATTCGCAAAAAACCTGTTTTTAGAACTTTCAATTCAAGATGGCGGCTGGAGCCTGGGAGTCTCAAGGTCGAAAACTTGGGGTTTTATTTGTCCTTGATACCTTTACTAGATTATGCAAAAACATAATCCGCCCCACCTTTTGTAGGCGAAATATCCCTACAGATTGTACTATTGTAGCAGTTCAGAGTAACTCGCTTTGATATACTCAGGAAGTGAGTAAGTTTAGGTGCCAGCAATAGAACCATTTGGCAAATGCACATGATTTTAAAATTAAACTTTAACAGAAGCTGGCGGGAGTTATTTTGGACAACATATTCTTAGCTCAGAGAGAGCACTTGTGGAATACTGCAAATTATAACTACTTTATAAAATACTAGCTGCCCGTCAGCGGTTTCACCCGCTGCAACCTATTATTCCGCGGGATAAAAGCATTATTCGCCAAGAGATGTCGCTGTTAGTTTTCGGCGAAAACGTTTAAAACGCGAATCGGCTCAGTCACGCCACCTATTTCAAAAATATTGGAAAATGCGTGATCCCGTGGGAATGCGACATTTTTCCGTGGTAAAAAGTATCCTATGTGTTATTCCAGATGCCCTTTTATATTTCTGCAAAGTTTCATGTCAATCTAATCAGCCGTTTTTGCGTGATGTCGTAACAAACACACACACAAACATCCGCCTTTATAATATTAGTAGGATTCATGTAATTAAATCACTCTAATGTCATACAGGAAAAAAGAGTTTTTATTTCATATTTGTTAAGTGTGTTGGTTTATTAAAATGTTAGAAATGCATTGCATTAATCTACAATACAATAGCTTTCAATTTCTAGTATGGCATGGAATGTATCTGCATTTCACACATTCAAGTGATACAAACAAGATTTTTTGATATGAGCAGCAAGCAGATGCTTTCAAACTAGAGAATGGCTTAGTATAGAAAACATGCTGTAGGCACTGGTATCATCAAAGCAAATTTTAGCTACACTCATAAATTATACCTAACTATAACTTACGCAGATAAATAATAGATTACAAATTGGCAATATTATTGTTTGCCTCTCTATCATGTTAAAAACAATAATGTTGCCAATTTGGGGTGCATTATTTAACTAGTACAAGTTATAGCAGAAGAAATACAATGCCGTGTGGGTTTTGAACAATAAACTACTAGTCAAAATTGGATAACCTTGATCTTCCCATACACACATTACCATTACATTTCTATTATTTCCACTTGATCTAAACAGCTGTAAGACACATTATGATTGGCAGCCAGCCAGGCAAGCATACTTGCTTCATCTCACAATATACTGTGTAATATGTATACCTATAGGTCTTTTGTTCTATAACAATGGTATGTTTGTCTTTGTATAATTCAAAAACGGCTGAATATTCATTGGGAATGCTACAAGCACTTGGGTTCACTATTTCACAGTTCAACATCGAATAATGTTTTAACACACTAATAACAAAGATTTCTCCCGCACACTACTGGTTGCGACAGCAATGAGTTTGCTGTACAAAACGCAAAACTAAAAGATTTCTCCCGCATGAGAATTCCACACAATTAAAATATAGGATTAACTTCCACACTGGACAGGGAACTCTTCCCTGGTGGTCAAGGCACACACAAAATAATAAAACCCAGACTACTTAAAATATGTGTCTAACACCGGACGCGCGAGTGACTAAAAGTGAGGTTATATTTGCCGGCGGCCGCGTGGTTCTCAATCAAAGCGCCGGAACCAAATCCACTTGGTTCACTTCCCCACCGAACAGGGAAAACCACACGAGAAAACCGAAAGCACACTAAATTACACCATTTATAATTAAAATTCGCATCAACGATGCGAGCGACGGCAGAGGACGTGACAAAGACGAACAGTGTTGCCAGCGCCGTCTGCTCAAAAAGAAATGGCTCGAGACGCAAATCGCACCGCGCGCCCATTTGATACGAAACTAAACAGACAAAGTATCGCAACATTTCATAAATACAAAAGTCCCTTAATAAATGTTCCCAATGAAGATGCATTTATACAATGCTGCGGGACAAAGTTCCCAATTAGGGTGCATCTTCATTGGAAACTTTTTGGGAACATTTCATCGGATACAATGTTGCAGGGATTTTCTCCTGAATTAATACCCGCATTTAATTTGAAAAACTAGCATTCTAGTTTAGGAATTGTTTTAAACTAGGTGTTATACATTTAAGTTCTGCAGAATTAGTTCAATAATTTAGATATACAGAATAGTAATAGTAAGCTTATCTCCTAATAGGTTGGTGTATATTTTGCTAATTACAAGCGTAACAACCTGTTGTACATGAAATATAGAGACCTGGAAAGTAACCTAAGAAATGCTTACAGAAGAGCAGAACCGCTAAAAAGGAAGGGCAGGTTTCTTTGTCTTTATGAATTTATGATTACAGGTAATAGAAATGTTCACACGTACCTTTAATGTTGAAGAAGTGCAGCGAAGCTAATCGGTATAGGGAGTCAATAAACTTGAATAGCATCAAAAATCACAAAATTCACAGTCCAGAACACCACGAATCGTCAAATGAAGGATGAATATTGCGACCGACACTGAACAATATCTAGTCACTGTAACTGCTAATAATGTTAAGAGATTAATTACTTATGGAATTTACCTAAATAAACACAATTTTATAGCCAAAAATGTCCGATTTTTGCAAAATATTTGCATTCATAGAAAATTCTTTTGCTTTCTATTGACAGTTCGTTTTGCAATCCCAAAAAAACAACGTTTTTATCATGCAACAGAGAAAGATAGATAACTTTGCCTTGGAACTGTATAAATCTATCTCTTTCTAGCATTATAGCTGTAGTTGCAACGAAAAAAAAAACATTTTGTGCTGTGTTTTCACTCGACTTTTTTGCGGATTCATCTGCTATGTTGATAATCCCCGACACGCGATTACGTGATAGTGGTATTTCCCGACTTGCACAAAATCATTATTAAAACTAAGGTTTAATGATACTGATTTAATCATACCTACGAACCTTTTTTTGTTAATGATTTAAATTCAGAACTGTATGTAACTTTCAGTCACTTTGTCATTTCGTCAAACTAAAGTCACATCACATGTCATTCTGACCACGATTAAGACTATTGTATTCAAATTACAGAAATAAATTATGAAATACTGACTCAAACGATGCCTGTTGAACTAGAAGACTGTACTTGCAGTGCACCCGTAAATATAATAATTTCTACTATGTTAATTTTGGACTTATAGCCTGATTTGTAGTCTTGTGAAGTTGTGAGTTGCCATACCACAGTGCAATGTGCAGCGTCGCGACTACGTTGCAGCCCTCTGCATCTACACTTTCCAGATCCAGACCTCGCAACTAGACTAGATTTTGTAGATTGAAAAGCACATTAAAAGATCGTCATCGGGTCGTTCATCTACTCGGTATCCCGGTACCAACAATTTAGATAAAAGTTTATTGTAATTTGAAATCATAATCACCGGTTTTTAAAAGTTAATCATCGCATCCCATCACTAATTTGCTCATGCGTGCGACCGTGAAAAAAAAAGAGCGAACTGTCACCTCACCTTTGGTGTAGTTCTTCCTTGTCTCGTTGCCTTCCGATTTTCTGAAAATAAGTTGGCACGAGGTTGTAGAAACCGTGAATATAACAAGGATTCAATAGACTGTGTTAAACTGTCCATAACATGCTTATGGAATTGACCGATGAGCTGGAGCAAAGCGACAGTGGTATGGAGTCTTTGACCGCAAGCAAAGATGATACCCCTGAGCGAAAACCCGAGGATAGTTTGCAGATCTCCCCTGTGTCGATGCCAGTACGTTAGCTCCAAGCCTTCCCATAATATCAATGTAGTGTAAATCCGTGTAATTTACAGTTTGTTTCCCTTTGCAGACAGATTCAGCTCTTTCACCCTGTCTCAAGGAATATGAGGATGTGAGTACCAATAATAGTCTATCGGTTTTCTACCTTACAAAATCTGACGAAATATCTATGTTATGTAGTTAACATACAAGTGAACGAGTAATCATTCATGCATGCTTCAATCTGGATTCTGGTTATGTCATTCTTATCAGTGATTTTTTATAGGTTAACTGTTATCCATTTGTTGTTATAGATAGGTACATACTTTAATAGATCTATCTCAAATTTAGTGCTTATTTAGTAAATATTGCTCTTCTGTGATAATGCCCCTTACTAATGTTAACTACAATCGCAAAATATTCATTACAAACTCCCATTTATACTCTGTGTCGAAATTAGTGAGTGTTCTTGTTGTCCCTGGTGAGCATGTCCCCATCTCAGGGACAACGAGACATCAAAATTTTTGTTTATTTTAATATATTCACATTGTTGCCTGTGGTAACCAGAGAGACAATCACTGGGGCAGCGGGAACACACAAAAATTAATTCTGTTAGAGTAAAGCTTTAGCACTTACGAAGATTTATTAATTTATTGTAAAATAAAGAATTGTTATAGTTAAATCTATTTATATATTTAGGAGCCTGACGAAACCCTCTCCGAGAGGCTCTGGGGCCTGACCGAAATGTTCCCGGAGTCCTTGAGAAACGGCATGCACACAGTTACCTCCAAAACCTTGTAAGTTGAATTATATTTTTGAACCTTTTTGTCTTTCTTTTTCTATTGTAGACTTTTCTTGGGGTTCATTTGCAAAGTATTGTTTTCCTAGGTTTATTTAGTCTTCTTCCTTAACTTGTCCTTTGACATAGGCCTCCTCCAGACCTTTATATTTGTCTGTCTTGGCCTAATCTCTGCTACATGGAGGCCGCCGTCACCTTTAGGCCAACCATTAAGACATAAATAAAGACCTCCACTGATTCACATTATGATGATCTTTTTTTGATCTTTCCGGCCGGTTTCGGCCATGGCGACCACTTCTACTCCTAATCAAGTCGGCGCTGATGCGCTCGTAGGTGGCTATTGTAGCCTATTTTGGCAGTAAACTCCCGTGCACAGTGTGGGCACGTGAGTTTGCCATTGATATAATTGTAGTTAATGGCGGCGGGAGGACGGGCCTTCAGTTCATCGCGTTTAGCGTCAAGGTCTGCTTTACGCTGCTCCTCGAAGTCGCGGATTCGCCTCTTTACAAGACCGCGCCATTCTGGCCGTTGTGCTGCCAAAACCTCAAATTGAGAGGGTTCGATATTGCATCTTTTCATGTGTCTCTTCTGAACATCTTTAAATCGGAGGAGTTGACCGCCATGCTTTCGCTTGCCCTCCTCTAGCTCAGAATAGAAGATGCGCTTCGCCACTCGCTCATCCGCCATCCGGGATACGTGACCGCACCACCGAAGCTGTCGACGCATTAAGTAGGCTTCAATGCCACCAACATTGGCTCGTCTTAGAACTTCGGTGTTTCGCACTCGGTCGGACCATCTGATCTTCATGATGGTGCGAAGGCATTTGAGGTGGAATCGATCCAAAGTGCGTATGTGGTGACGATACACACAGGTCTCGGAAGAGTACAAAAGGTTTGGCAGTACAATCGCCATATATACAGATATTTTTGTGGCTAGTTGAAGGTCGTGCGAGCAGAAAACCTTGGAACGCAGCTTCCCAAATGCTGCAGCTGCAGCACTGATTCTGCTATTGATCTCAGCATCAAGGTCACACTTAGCTGTAATAGTGTTCCCCAGATATCGGAACTTGTCAACCTGTTTCAACATATCTTCACCAAGCTTAATTGTCAGTGTCTCACGACCTTGTGTATCCAGGGACATCACTTCCGTCTTTTTGACACTAATCTTAAGGCCGAATTTGCAGCATGCTTGGTGAAAAACGAACATCAGTTGTTGTAGGCCTTCTGGGGATTCTGCAAGAAAGCACAAGTCATCGGCATACATAATTTCAGTAATAAGTGCATGCGAGACTTTGGTGCGCGCCTTAAGTCTAGCCAAATTGAAAAGACTGCCATCAGTGCGGAAGCGGATGCGGACTCCTTCGGAGACAGTATTTAGGACCTCCTTGACTACAACCGCAAAGTATAAGGCGAACAGTGTGGGCGCTAGAACGCACCCTTGTTTCACCCCACAGGTGACGGGGAAAAAATCAGACTGTTCACCGTCTACAGAGACGCAGCACTGCATATTGTCATGCAGGAGTCTCAGGAGGCGCACAAACTTCTCCGTGCACCCCAGTTTTCCTAGCACCATCCAGAGAGCCTCACGAGGCACACTGTCGAACGCTTTCTCCAGGTCAACAAAGCAGAGGTACAACTGACGACCTTGTTCTCTGCTTTTTTCCTGCAGTTGACGTACCGAGAAAATAGCTTCACATGTGCCTCGGTCAGGTCGGAAGCCAAACTGGGTTTCGGGCAGAATCTTTCTGATAAGTCCTTCAAGCGGTTTAATAGGACTCTTGCAAAGGCCTTTCCGGGGACCGATAATAACGAAATACCGCGGTACGAGTTGCAGTCAGAACGGTCACCTTTGTTCTTGTAGAGGGCACTAATGCGAGACACTTTAAAATCGTCCGGGACTCGCTCCTCCTCCCACATTCGAACAAAAAGTTTCCATACCATCGAGTGCAGCTCCGCACCGCCATATTTAAGTATTTCGCCTGGTATAAGGTCAATGCCAACAGCCCGTTTATTATGCTGCTGTCTGATGGCAGTAACAACCTCATCACACGACAGGGGCTCGTCCAGCTCGGTGGCTAGGGGGAGTTGAGGTAATAAACTGATGTGATGCAGGTTAGCTGATCGATCTACGTTAAGCAGATCGTTAAAATGTCCAGCCCACCGTTTGAGCACATCCTCTTTGCTGGTCAAGAGTTGCGAGCCATCCAGAGACCTCAAAGGCACTTTTGCTCTATGGGGCGTACCCGTCAGTTTACGCACCTCGCAGTAGAACTCCCCAAGCTGGTTTGTATCGGCAAGCCACTGCATCTGACAAGCTTTTTCCTGCCACCACTTGTCTTTTATTTGCCGAGACAGCCTACGTAATTCTTGGTCACTTTCTTTGACTGCCGCTACACTTCCACCTCTCCGATGATGCTGTCGCAGGAGCTCTCGATGTTTGTCGAATGCTGCCTTGAGAACTTCGTCATTGTCATCGAACCAATCTTCACTACGCCGGTCTTTTGTACCTAAAGTAGCGGTAGCGGCTTCTATGAGATGACATGACAAATTTCGCCAAGCAGCATTGACATCAACTGTCTCATTTGTTGGCAACAGATTTTCGGTTAAGGTTTCAGCATACTTTTCTCTCATCTCGCGATCTTGCAGCCTATCCACGTTCAAAGACGCAGGCTTTTTTATCATGGATCTACGAGGTCGACGAAGGCGGAGTCGCAGTTTTGTGACAATAAGTCGGTGGTCAGTCCAGCAGTGAGCACCGCGCATGACGCGGGTGACTTGGACTTGACTGATGTCTCTTTGCCGCATAATAGCATAATCGATCAAATGCCAGTGTTTGGATCGCGGGTGCATCCACGTCGTCTTGTGCTTAGCGGCAAGTCTGAACATAGTGTTCGATATCGCTAGATCGTATTGAGCACAGAGACTGAGTAGCAACTGACCATTGCTGTTCATGTTGCCGACTCCGTGTCGCCCCAGAACTCCAGGCCAAGCCTCATAGTCCCGACCAACTCTAGCATTGAAATCGCCCAGCAATAGTATCTGCTCTCTGGCGTTTATGCTGTCAAGGCATTGAGATAGTTCCTCATAGAATTTGTCCTTAATGTCATCAGACTTGTCTAGCGTTGGAGCATAGACACTGATAACATTAAGGTAGTTGTCTTTGTCCAAGTGAAGGCGCAGTGTGGTAACGCGGTCCGAGATGTGAACATTACATTCTTCAAGTCGCTTTACTAAATGATTTTTGATGGCAAATCCTACCCCTGAACGTCGAGGTTCAGATACGGATGTACCTTTCCAGAAGAAAGTGTATCCCCCTCCATCTTCCACTAGTTCTCCTTCATCGGCAAGATGTGTTTCGCTGAGTGCAGCCACATCCACGTTATAGCGATGAAGTTCCCGAGCTACTATAGCGGTTTTACGTTCAGGACAGGCGTTGCCATCTCTATCAATGAGCGTTCTCACGTTCCATGCGCCAAATGTGATTATAGATGGTGTGTTATTTATTTTATTTTTGTTGCGTCGACCACGTGTTAAGTGATGCGATGGCAGCCGTGGTTACTACCACCTTCCAGGAAGGGACGAGCATTTGTTTAGGGCCCCTCGACTGAGCGAGGAGAGCAGTGCTTCCTAAATAGGGCTGCTCTTGTCATCCCAGGTGCTGCCGAATTCGCATTGTCGTCCCGATTTTTCAATGCAAAGCGACCACGGCGTGTACTCACACCCTGGGACCGCCTGCGTGCAGGAATCAGACAAAGCCCAGCTTGCACCACGCTAGACCTCTCTACTTCAACCCATCGCCGCAGGACTTAGCGTCATCGGAGTCCATTATTCGGAAGCGGTCAGTTGCGCAGGATATATTAGGGTGCGCAGACGTTCGCGCAAACGCAAGCGCACACACTTAGTCCTTCCTCCCGGTTCAGTGGAACGGAGAACCGCTACGACTGAAGGAGAGGTCGGATGCAGTGTCTGGCCGACAGTAACTACCCGCGCCCTCTACCGTCGCCCTAGGCCATCCACCTTGCCTCGCTGAATCGCCGAGTCCGCCAAGCCCATTCGCACTATCTGCATTGGGTTGCCATTCTCGCCGAAACAGACTTTGTTTGTTAAGCAGGAGGGAGCTGCTTTTTTCCTTCCCCTCCCCAGTTCAGTGAAACGGAGAACCGTTACAACTGAAGGAAAGGTCGGATGCTGTGTCTGGCCGACAGTAACTACACGCGCCCTCTACCGTCGCCCTAGGCCATCCACATTGCCTTGCTGAATCGCCGAGTCCGCCAAGCCCGTTCGCACTATCTGCATTGGGTTGCCATTCTCGCCGAAACAGACTTTGTTTGTTAAGCAGGAGGGAGCTGCTTTTGTTGGATCTAGGAGAGATAGGAAAGTAGGAATAGGAGTGGGGAGGAATGTGGTGAGATTGGGACAGGAATACAGGTAGTAGGATACTACTGCCCGGAAGGTAGTCAAAGACAGTAGAAGCTCGGGAAGCTGTGTCTCTCACCCAATTCACATTATATTGGGTGAGAGACACGAGTTGGTAAACATCCCAATGAACCCTAGTGCCAGAGTTTTTGAACAACCTTGTACTACAAGAGGCGTTTAAGAGCGCATTCAATTTTTTCTAGCAAATTTGCAAATATTGGCTTTATAAACATGCGAGTTTCTCGAAAACCGTTATGTAAAAATAATATGTTACTTGAACATTTAATCAAGCATATCTTCATCTAAAAAATGTACAATGTAAATATTAACATTTTAGTTTTAAACCTGTTATAAACAGCGATATCTAAAGCGACAAAACCAGAATTCAGGAAAAGACCTCAAATCAAGCGTGAGTTTTAGAGTTTTGGTTCACTGTAAAAAAATATGAATTATACAAAAAAATAGAGTATATATTTGAGAACAAAGTCTACAGTGAACATTTTACAATTTTATTCAGAAATATAGAATAATACCACGTTTTCATATACGATTTTTTGCAAAATAATGCGCCATTATAACGGCTTCTGTATGAAAAAATAACAGTAGTAAAGATTTTAAAAAAATATATGTTATTTAAGAAGGTGTACTTAATCTAATTGCAGAAAAATATATTTATTTTTATTCATAATATCACTGTAAAAAATATTCAAACATCCCCATGTTTTTCGCAAAATGACGCTCCGAGAGGTTTGGCAGGGAGAATTGTATGGGCTTCGTGAAAAGCTCTATAGCGGCCTTAACACAAAAGTAATGAATGACTGAGTTGAATTGTATTCCTTATTTGGACCCAATTGTTCGATTAAACCAATTTTTTGCACCTACATTGAAGAAAGTTCAGCTTTTTGAGTTTGTTACCACTTGTATTTTATCATTATTAGCCTGTTCTTATTCTATTTTATTTGGGGTCAGTTCAACATGTCTTTTTCTTCCATTTATCTCTGTCAGCAGTTAAATACTCACTTTAATAAAGTCCATCCAAACTTTTAACTTTTAGTATATTATATAATCAGAAAATTTATTATAATGTTTGGAGTTCCAGTGCTGTAGTTACTTGTAAACTTCCAGGTCTGGTGTGAAATCCTTCTACGGCCTGTCTCGCACTGTTGTCTGGATTGTGGCCAGTTCCTCCGTGATCCTGTTCGCGCCCGTCATCTTTGAGGTGGAGAGAGCTCAGGTCGAGGAGATGCAGAAGTCACAACAGAAACAGGTAAATAAAGTTCATAGCAGTACCTCAACCTACCATTTACAGGTATGAGTACATTCCATGAAGTTGGTAACTTTTTGTCCCGTACAAATGGCTATCTTTTGTAATTTAATAACTGTTTTAGGTAACATTATGTACAGAATAAAATTGTTTCCTAGAATTAAACTTTATCCACATTTTAAAATGCACTCGCAAAAAATCTCCACTTAAAATTACTGAGGCTTATTTGAGAATTTACTTCACTTTCTGACATCATTTTTTTTTTATTTCAGGTGTTACTTGGAACCAACACGATAAACAACCTGCCACCTATGCCACGATAAGCCACCACGCCAATGAATAATATATTCACCTACTTTACATCAAACAAAACTTGATAAGTCATTGATATGCTTTAATTGATAAACTTAGTGATAGGCACTTATATGTTTAATTTGAAACTAGCAAAGAACCTGAACTAAATTCTTGTTTGACTGCACATCAAATTAACATTCAGATTGCATTTATTTATCAAGAAAATAATATATATTGACGGCTCCATAACATGAACTGCAAATAGTTGTACTCCTTTTCCTACTAGATTACATACGATAATATTAACTTATACCTGGTAAAATGTATTGGTTAATAACTGTGTCTAGATTTTATTGTATGATCAGTGATGGTTTATGATTTAAATGTAATCATTCTTGTAGATAGTTTTGTTAACATCCTGATAGAAAATATAATAAACTTTGAAAATAACACTTTCATTATTTTATTTAGTTAAAGAAGCAATTTAAATCCACTAACTTATAATATCACTTATCACTATATTCGGATCGACAAGACAGATAATCTGGCTATAAGAAGTTCTATGTGCCCTGCAAAGTTCGTGAAGCCTTTGAAATAAGCCGTCGTCCGCATTTTAATAGAGATAGTGGTTGGTCGATATCGCCGTCATGGAATGGTTGGTTACAAAATATATTGAGGAAAAATATGAACATTCTGAGGTTTACATCTGTGACTGGACCTTTCCGAGAAAACTGTCTTCGAGCAACACGGCTGACTGATACGTTAGTACTCTGCTAGCTGTACGCAAACAGAGAGCTAGAAGCAAGTTTATTCTGTTGTATGGGACCCTATGTTGATTTTGCGTAACGTGCCCTCTGAAGCACACAAGCGCAACGTAACCATAAGTTATTTTTATAGAATAAGTGGGTTTGATAAAATATTATTCCTTTGCCGATGCACTGAAAAAAAAACTAAGAGTACTAGTGATGTGATATTAGATTTTTTGAAATAGAAATATTTATCGTTTTTTACAAAATAATAACAAAAAAATAAGCTTTATAAGATGAGATTTTTTTGGAATCCCATCTTACTATGGTCTTATCTTAATACCTTCAATAGACGCTAGTCTATCTTTCTTCCAATTCTTCTTTCTCTTGAATCCAAGAAAGATGTTTTACAAGTTTTCATGCGAGTTTCAATAAAACCGGTACGATTTTGGGTACGATTAGTTGCATCACTAGTGCAAGACCGAAACTACTGCTGTCTGTCAGGATTCTTTGGCGGGAATTTGAATCAAGAGGGTGAAAATTTTTCAAAGAAAATTTTAAAATTGCTTTTTGCAGAATAAATTGATAATTTCTTAGTAAATTTAATTACTAGTAACTTATATTCTAATAGTGCAATAAAAAAGCAACACAGCTTTGCTGCCCAGCCATGGGTCGCAAAGGCAAACGTAAAAAGGGAAACGATGGCGGAGAGGTAAGCGAAGGAGAGGACCCCGCTATGAGCGATGATGCGGGCGACGACGATGTAGACAAATACAAGCCATACAAAACCGAAAACTACATTCGTCAGTATCCGGAGGATGGCGGTGAGTTCGAATATATAGTAATTTACGAGAGCGCGGACGACAAGACGCCGATAGGTGAGAGAGACTTGATGGGCTTGGGAAGCGCATTGAAGCTTAGTAACAAAGGTATCAAGCAATTGAAAAGAATCAATCGTTACAAAATAGCGGTTATATTTGAGCGACCAGGGTTAGCAAATGCAGCTCTTAATAATCTCAAGTCTCAAAAAGAGCTAAAGTTGAGGGCGACTATTCCAGCAAGATTAACGGAAGTGACAGGGGTAATAACAAACGTTCCAACATACATGAGCAACAAAAAAATATATGATGGAATTTCTAGTTGCAGAAATGTTGTATCTGTACGCCGATTCATGCGACGTTCCAAAGACGACGAAGGTAACTCCTGCTTGGTACCAACACAAGCGGTATCCATAACTTTCGCTAGTGCAGTACTTCCTGATTATGTGGATATTAACAGCTGGTATTTCGAAGTAAGGCCATACACGCCTCCTGTGAGCCAATGCCTGCGATGCCTGCGCTTTGGGCACATTGGTAAATTCTGTAAAACGCCCAGAGGTGCTCAATCTGCGGTGATTCTCACAATTATAAAGATTGCGTAAAACGGCCAGAAGAAGCAGTCTGTGTTCACTGCAAAGGAAAACATGTTGCAATTGCCAAATCATGCCCAGTGAAAATTCAAAAGCAGAGGAGATAAAAGTTCAGATGCGCAGGGCCTCGTATTCTGAAGTTTTTAATAACAAAACTTCCCCACTAAAAAGTAAAGTAGACCCAGTTCAACAATTGTTTAAATCGGAACAATTCATGAATCTTCTGATTTCTTCAATTATAAAAATTATTTCCGCTAGTAAAGATGCTGAAAATCCCATCCCAATCTCTACTCAAAGTATAAAAGCGCTTTACTTGATTCATTCAGTATCAATAAAACCACAGACCATAAAACTAAGTAAATTCTAATTTATGGATCAGTTAAATATTGTTCAATGGAATGCTCAAAGTTTGTCTAGTAATTTACATGCTTTTACTTATTTTTTATATAATAATAATATTCATGTAGCACTTATTTCTGAAACCTGGTTAAAACCAGGAAAAAATTAAAATTAAAGGTTTTAACATCGAAAGATTAGATATAGGTACTAAACACAATGGTGTTGCTATATTAATACAAAATAATTTGCGTTACAATTTGTTAAACACACATTCTGATAACTCATTACAAAATTTGGCAGTTCAGTTACATTTCAACAATGAAATTATTACAATAATTAGTTTCTATAGTCCCACGTTGGCTTCTCCTTCCAACTTTACTTATTCCCGTCTTGATAGTTTGATTAAATCTGTACCGGGGCCTCTTATTATGGCTGGGGATTTCAATGCACACAGTACTTCGTGGGGTTGCACGTCAACTGATGCGCGTGGTATAATTTTGCAAGATGTGATTGATGATAATAATTTATGCCTCCTTAATGACGGCCAAGCAACTACTGTGGGTTCACATGTGTGGAACCAAATGCATTGGATCTTACTCTCGTTTCTTCCTCATTATCATTACGTTGTAGCTGGTCAGTTCATGATGATCCAATGGGAGTTATCATCTTCCCACTGTTACTAGTATCCTTGGTTCTGTAAATAGAATTAACAATTCCAATTTAAATCAAGGAAATTACATCCGTCCAAATTTTTCAAATGTCGATTGGAAAAATATCAAGAAATAGTTAGTGACAAATTAACTACTTTTAACTTTGACTTTGAACGACCCCAGGAATCCTATTCTAATCTCTGCTCTTTACTACTAAATTGTGCATTTGAGGCTAATCCCACAACCAGAAATAATTCAGTGCAGCCAAATTTAACACGTAGGAAAAGACCATGTTTGCCTTGGTGGAATAATGCCTGCACTTTAGCAGTAAATAATTCTAAAGCTGCTTACATTCAATTTAAAATGACCCAACATTAGAAAATTATATCTATTTTAAAAACAACAAGCTATTAAAAAACTTACCATTAAAAGGGAAAGAGAAGCTTCATGGATGGCTTTGTGTGAAACATTTAACCGGCAAACACCTCTGTCTGTAATATGGAAAACAATGCGCATGTTTAATAAATCTTTTTCTGAATGTAATGTGATACGGTCTTCTAACACAGATTGGATACCAGCATTTTTAAATAAGTACACAACCGTTTCTCCAAATATTGTCACTACTACTGTTAACTCTCCAGTCACTGGTGGTAATGATTATTTAATTACACCTTTTACTTTAAATGAATTTATTAGTGCACTTAGCTCTAGAAGAGATACTGTTTTTGGTTTAGATCATATTCCATATAAGTTATTAAAAAATCTTTCATTGTCAAGTAAAAAAATGATTTTGGACATATTTAACTTTCTTTGGTCTAATGACATAATTCCCACTGAATGGAAGGTTGATTGTTTAATTCCAGTTTTGAAACCTGGTAAAGATGCGGATAATTGTAATTCTTATCGACCTATAGCGTATCCAGGAGTATCTGACAGGAGTATCTGACAAGGTCACTAATGTGTTACAGTACTGGTACACAAACCAAGAGAACCAAGTCAGGTGGGATCGGTCTCTCTCTGAATCATATAAGTTGGAATGCGGGGTGAGGCAGGGCGGGTTAAGCTCGCCTGTCCTGTTTAACTTATACGTAAATGGTCTTCTGGAGGAGCTCAGCAGCGCCAGGATCGGCTGCCATGTTGGCGGTGTCTGTGCCAACAACCTAAGCTATGCGGATGACATGGTGCTGCTGGCTCCTTCAGCAGACGGACTTCGTCAACTATTACACATTTGTGAAAGGTATGCGTGTGCACACGGCCTTACATACAATGTAGCGAAAACGGAAGTAATGATATTTAAAGCAGGGCAAGGTCCCAGTTGTATACCTGTGATATCGTTGTGCGGTAGTCCTTTGGCTATAGTAAATAAATTTAAATATTTAGGTCATATTATTACCGACTCATTAAAGGATGATGATGACTTGGAAAGACAAAGACGTGCACTCGCGATGCGCGCTAACATGCTAGCTAGGCGGTTTGCACACTGCTCTAAACAGGCGAAAATCACGTTATTCACGGCCTACTGTCAGTCGTTCTATACCAGCCAACTTTGGTACAACTACACGAAGGGTGTTTTAATACTTTCGTGTGCAGTACAATAACGCCCTAAGGGCAATACTGGGACTACCTTGGCGGTGTAGTGCGACTGGCATGTTTGCTGAGAATGGAGTGGTTGATGTTTTGTTCTATTGAATAGACTGAAATTATCTTTTCATAAAAGACTGTCAGATTCAAAAAATTATATTGTTGAAGCATTGTATAAAACATGTTACTTAAATGACTTTAATATGATTCGTATGTTTGTCATGTAATAATATCTACTAGTATTGTAGTACTTTATTTATTAATGACGTTATGTACCTATTTTAATTTAATCTATGACATGTTGCTTTGTGACTATTTATATTGGACTTGTGCCTGAAATAAACGTATTTTAATTTAATTTAATTTAATTTAATTTAATTTAATTTAATTTAATTTTAATTTAATTTAATTTAATTTAATAGCATTAACATCCTGTATAGGTAAAGTTTTTGAACAAATACTAAAACAAAGACTGGAATTTTTTATTGAATCTAATAAGTTATTACCTCCAAATCAGTTTGGTTTTAGACGTGGTCACTCTGCAATCGAAAGTTTGAATAATCTCTTTCTTGACATTCATCATTCCTTCTCATTTAATAAATTTGTTGTTTGTGTCTTCTTTGATATTGTTGGAGCCTTCAATAATGTTAATCACCATGTGCTTGCTGCGGAGTTACAGTTGTTAGGTTTACCTGGAAAATTAATTAGTTGGATATTCAACTTTTTAAATGGTAGGCAAGTATATGTCAAGTTTAAAAATAATTTATATGGACCACAATCGTCATATTTAGGTGTTTGTCAAGGTGGAATTTTAAGTCCTTTGCTGTTCATCTTGTATATTAATAAATTAAATAGTATACTGGGTACCGAAGTAAGAAATTTACAATTTGCTGATGATTTAGCTATATATTGTATTGGGTCTAACATGCAAGCAACAGAAATCAAATTAAATTTAGCATTAGAAAGATTAAAAACATACTTTGATTATTTACATTTAAGTGTTAGTCTAGAGAAAACTAAAGTTGTGATCTTTAGTAGATCTAGACTTTTAATATCTCATATATATTATGATGGTAGCTTATTGCCAGTAGAAGATGAAGCAAAATTTCTTGGAGTAATTTTTACTAGAAATTTATCATGGAATAAGCATGTAAGTTATGTGTCAGATAGAGCTTCTAGAGCTTTTAATATTCTTAAATCCTCGCTAGAACATCATGGGGGCTGATCCTAAAGTTTTACTTATGTTATATAAGTCTGTGGTACGTTCCCACTTTGAATATAGTTTTCTTTGTTATGCTTCCAATCCTATTTTGGTTAAAAGTTAGAAACTTTACAGAATAAAAATTTACGTTTAATAACAGGTGCAATGAAAACAACACCTATTGTTTCTATGCAAGTTGAATGCAATATACCTCCATTGATGTTAAGATTTAAATATCTCAAATTTAGATTTCTACTGAAATTATTTTCTTTTACTCACCATTCCTTATTAGAGAAAATCGCTGAAAATCAAACTTTGGCCTCTGCATCTACTTCAATTAAATTCCCCTTTATTCTGCTTGATTATTCTGAAATAAAAGTTTATAATGAAAGGCATAACATTCACAAATCTGACAAGTTGGCATGTTACGAAGGAGCTTTTGAAAGCAAATTTTGCAATATGAATATAGTTATAGATAACTCCATTAGAACTAGAGAAGAGCTATATGAGAAACTATCATTATGGCCACAATACCAGCATATTTACACTGATGGCTCAAAACTGATACTGGTGTCTCTCTTGCATACTATCACAGTGCCTTGAAGACAGGAAATGGATATAAACTACCAAAACCTGCAGTATATTTACGGCAGAAGCTGCAGCAATTCAAGCCGCTTTAGAATATATAAACAATTTAAATCACTCTTTCCCTAAATGGCTTATTATTAGTGACAGTATGTCAGTTTTATCAGCTTTAAAGAATAACACTCTGAGTACAAATTATATTATTTATAAAATTAAACAGCTGTGGCAAACACTATACAACGCCAATGTTTCAATTGAATTTTTATGGTCTCCAGCACATAAAGGTGTGTCAGGTAATGAAACAGCTGACTACCTTGCCAGAACAATAAACAATAGCTTAATTGGACAACCCAGAAGAATGTCACTTCCATGGAGAGATTTAATCCCATTGATTCAAGAGGAAATTAGACAAAGCTGGATAAATCAACATCAAATTATAATACAAGAAAAAGGTGCATGGTATGCTGCAATCAATAAGAATCTGGGAGAGAAACCCTGGTTCGCTAAGAATAATACCTTTATAAAAAGATTCTTCACACAAATATGCAGGTTACGATTTGGTCATTGTAAATTTAAAGCCCATCTACACCGCATGAAAATTATTAACTCACCTTTATGTACAGATTGCTCTCTAAATGAAAATCAAACGCTGGAACATATATTTTTCAACTGTCCTGCTTTAAATATTAACCGAATTTTATTAATTGACAAGCTGCAAGATATTTACAAAGACAGTATCCCGCCTTCGCTTCAAGAACTTCTATCGAACCCTGCCACTTTTAATCCAATATTTGACTTTATTATCTCCACGGTTGGAGAGCTTTGACATGGATTTAACCCGGACATGGAATTTTATAAACCTGAAAATTACACAAGAATATATAGAAGAAATGGCATTTTTGCCTTGTTTTTATTGGAAATAAGAAATGAACTATAGAAGAATTGGCATTTAATGCCTTATTTTTGAAAAGATAACAGAAAGAACTAATAAAAGACTAGGCTGTATGGCTAGTACCATTGCCTATCCTGATGGATGAATTTTTAAAACAAACAAACTGCTGTCTGTCATGTCATGTCATTATTTTTTTTGGTATTTTGAGCTGTGCAAAGTGGAGAGAGCTAATGTTTTTAACGAATAAATTATTGTAAACATGGCAAACACAGGCTTATTGCCGTTTGTGCGCGGTGTAGATTTTACACGCAATGATTTCAGTGTAAGTTCCTTTGACTTATAAAGTAAAAGTCCCTTGTTTCATATGGATGATATCATGCTCTAACCTATGTTTTACTATTTTTAATGTTGTGGCCTAAATTTTCCTATGTTTCAGGATGACAAATTCCCCGAGGCTATCCGGTACATGACCGGGCTTCAATGGTTGAGGCTCGATAAGACTAATTTGTGTGACATACCAGAGGAATTAGGAAAACTTATGAAATTGGTAAGAAGCTCATCTGTACTCAGTTCCTAGTTGGAAACATCAAGTTTTAAAATACTCTCTCTTTGTTTCCAAGCGCAATTTTATCATAAAATAAGTTTATTTTCTCTAGTACATAATTTCTGCACATCTCTTCATATTTTTCATACTTAAAGTACACCTATCTTACTTTGTCTTATCAGCTTTACCTGCAAGGTCTTGCCTTTGTTTTGCTAATTGTTTTCTTACCTTTAAAGTGCCATTGGTATTGTCTTTAAAATATTTCAATTTTTTTATATTTATACTCATAATGTGTAAGCAATTTGGCCTATACTAATGATAATGACACAATAATGTCTCTTATTTGCGGTAATCTTTATTCTTGAATCTGGTTTCACAAGTAATAACGTTTACTGCACTAATAAAACAAGTAATTTCCATTACATTTACATTTCATTTTCAGGAAAACCTCTCTATAAAGAACAATAACTTAGAGAAACTATTTGGTGAGCTTACGGAATTAAAATGTCTACGATCGTTGAATGTACGGCACAACAATGTGAAAACATCTGGAATACCTGCAGAGCTTTTCCACTTAGAGGAACTGACGACCCTTGACTTATCACATAATAGACTGAAAGAGGTGCCAGAAGGATTAGACAAGGCGAAATCTTTGCTTGTATTGAATTTAAGTCATAACAAGTAAGTTCACTTATATTTATTACAATTTGTCTGCAGGGCAATGGAAATCTTAGTCTTTATATAAAAATGAATTTTAGTTTTATAAATTAATTTTAGTAACATTTTATCTCTTTTTGTGGAGTGCTTCAAGACTACAAAAAGTGATTGTCTTAGCATGACAAACTAATTGTAAGAATATGTATTATTATAAGATTGTATGTTAATGTGGATAACATCAAACATGTGATTAGTATTATTCTTATTTTAAATGTGTAATTAGACTATGCTGTATTGTGCAATTATTTGTATGTCTGACAGTTTTGTATAATCAAGTTTTATGAAATGATACTAGGTATTATTGTAATGCACAAACTTTGTTACAGAATTGAAAGTATACCTCCTACGCTATTCGTCCAACTCACGGACCTACTGTTTCTTGACCTGTCGCACAACCTTTTAGAGACGCTGCCGCCGCAGACCAGGCGGCTGGCGAACCTCCAGACCCTTATACTCAATGACAACCCTCTAGGCTTGTTTCAGCTGCGGTAAGGATGTAGAACTTAAAGAGTGTTGTATCAGGTCAAACACAACTATTAAATTGTTTATTAATTTATTATTGGGCCTCAGAAAGACAATGGATATTATTGGACTATTTATTTTTCTGAATAAACAATTCATTCTTTGACCATAAAATTCCTAAATATAAAACAATTCATTCTTTGATCATAAAATTCCTAAATATAAAACTTCTAACATAACGCCACAAGAGTCCACTGCTGGACATGGACCTTCCCCTATCGGGTGGCATCATACTCACCACACTTGGTAGGTGATTTGGCGAGCATATGTTGCATTTACATGGAATGTTGCAGCGTTGTGCAGCCCATTCAGTGGATGAATTTACCCCTTAGTTGCTTCTTACTCAATTCTAAGCTAAAGTACGGCCAACGAAACGAGATAATTAATGTAAACAACTTTTGTATGGCTCGGTGACAGTTATTACAATCTGTCCTATGGTATAATGTCAGCTGTCTCTTTTAGATTTGTTTACACTTTTTATCTCGTCTGGTTGGCCTTACTTTAGGTTCACCATGGCAAAACTTAGCTTTGACTGTGCTAAGTTTGACTTATTGTATCTTTCATTATAATAAACTTTCCCTTTAGCCAACTGCCGTCCCTGCAAAGCCTGGAGACGCTACACATGCGCAACACGCAGCGCACGGTCGCCAACCTACCGACCTCGCTTGACACGCTGTCAAACCTGTCAGACGTGGACCTGAGCAAGAACGCGCTGAACAAGGTGCCTGACGCGCTCTACGCGCTGCAGAACCTGAAGAGACTGAACCTTAGCGACAATGAGATAGCTGAAGTGTCTTCAGGTAAGCAACTGGATATTTGACAAGCTGTCAGACGTGGACCTGAGCAAGAACGCGCTGAACAAGGTGCCTGACGCGCTCTACGCGCTGCAGAACCTGAAGAGACTGAACCTTAGCGACAATGAGATAGCTGAAGTGTCTTCAGGTAAGCAACTGGATATTTGACAAGCTGTCAGACGTGGACCTGAGCAAGAACGCGCTGAACAAGGTGCCTGACGCGCTCTACGCGCTGCAGAACCTGAAGAGACTGAACCTGAGCGACAATGAGATAGCTGAAGTGTCTTCAGGTAAGCAACTGGATATTTAAATTTGTCTTACAAAGGGTTGTTGGACACCTAGAGTAAACATACATATAAAAACAAGATGGTTTGTCTGACATTTTAGAGTATAAGAAAGATATAGAGTGCACCTTAATAGGTATGAACGGTTGGCACAGGTACGAACACGTCTCTGTCTATCAGTAGCAAAACAACAGTGACAACACTATTAAACATCTATATTCCTCCTACATAGATAATAAGACAATGAGATAGTTAAACTGTCTTCAGGTAAGCAACAGGATATTTCTAACTGTCTTACATTTGTCTGACAATCTGACACCATAGAGTATGTATAAGCAGTCTATAGAGTGCGCCTTTCAAGCTATAAGCGGTTGGCACAGGTACGCACACCTCTTCTCTAATTATAAGCAGCAAAACGATAGTAACAACACTATTGAACATCTATATTTCTCCTATATTTGACATAAGTATCTATAGAATCACGCAAAATAGGCGCATGTAAACGTCGAGTTGCGGAAAACAGCCCGTTTTACCATTACCATTACCAGTATCTATAGAACTTTTGCTCATTTGACATAAGTAATAAGTATCTATAGAACTGTTGCTCATTTGACATTAGTATCTATAGAACTTTTGCTCATTTGACATAAGTAGGTATCTATAGAACTTAGCTCACGCTGGGCACAATGGTTCGGGGCGACACGTGGGCGACACAGGCACTCTATAGCTCGCTTATGTAAACTCTGACACGCTGTCAAACCTGTCAGACGTGGACCTGAGCAAGAACGCGCTGAACAAGGTGCCTGACGCGCTCTACGCGCTGCAGAACCTGAAGAGGCTGAACCTTAGCGACAATGAGATAGCTGAAGTGTCTTCAGGTAAGCAACTGGATATTTGACAACCTGTCAGACGTGGACCTGAGCAAGAACGCGCTGAACAAGGTGCCTGACGCGCTCTACGCGCTGCAGAACCTGAAGAGACTGAACCTTAGCGACAATGAGATAGCTGAGGTGTCTTCAGGTAAGCAACTGGATATTTGACAACCTGTCAGACGTGGACCTGAGCAAGAACGCGCTGAACAAGGTGCCTGACGCGCTCTACGCGCTGCAGAACCTGAAGAGACTGAACCTTAGCGACAATGAGATAGCTGAAGTGTCTTCAGGTAAACAACTGGATATTTGACAACCTGTCAGACGTGGACCTGAGCAAGAACGCGCTGAACAAGGTGCCTGACGCGCTCTACGCGCTGCAGAACCTGAAGAGACTGAACCTTAGCGACAATGAGATAGCTGAAGTGTCTTCAGGTAAACAACTGGATATTTGACAACCTGTCAGACGTGGACCTGAGCAAGAACGCGCTGAACAAGGTGCCTGACGCGCTCTACGCGCTGCAGAACCTGAAGAGACTGAACCTTAGCGACAATGAGATAGCTGAAGTGTCTTCAGGTAAGCAACTGGATATTTGACAACCTGTCAGACGTGGACCTGAGCAAGAACGCGCTGAACAAGGTGCCTGACGCGCTCTACGCGCTGCAGAACCTGAAGAGACTGAACCTTAGCGACAATGAGATAGCTGAAGTGTCTTCAGGTAAGCAACTGGATATTTGACAACCTGTCAGACGTGGACCTGAGCAAGAACGCGCTGAACAAGGTGCCTGACGCGCTCTACGCGCTGCAGAACCTGAAGAGACTGAACCTTAGCGACAATGAGATAGCTGAAGTGTCTTCAGGTAAGCAACTGGATATTTGACAACCTGTCAGACGTGGACCTGAGCAAGAACGCGCTGAACAAGGTGCCTGACGCGCTCTACGCGCTGCAGAACCTGAAGAGACTGAACCTTAGCGACAATGAGATAGCTGAAGTGTCTTCAGGTAAGCAACTGGATATTTGACAAGCTGTCAGACGTGGACCTGAGCAAGAACGCGCTGAACAAGGTGCCTGACGCGCTCTACGCGCTGCAGAACCTGAAGAGACTGAACCTTAGCGACAATGAGATAGCTGAAGTGTCTTCAGGTAAGCAACAGGATATTTCTAATGGTCTTATATAGATTTGTTTGACACCTGAGAGTTTGCAAGCAAAATATAGTGTGCCTTAGAGTGTGTTTCATCTTATAGTTCCTATGGCGTCATGTTGGTAGCATTGGGAATTTGTATGTAATGTTATGGCCGCCGTGTAATATTACATACGAACTTGACATAAGTGTCTAATGAACTTTTGCTCATTTGACATAAGTGTCTAATGAACTTTTGCTCATTTGACATAAGTATCTATAGAACTTTTGCTCATTTGACTTAAGTATCTATAGAACGGTTGCTCATTTGACTTAAGTATCTATAGAACTTTTGCTCATTTGACATAAGTATCTATAGAACTTATGCTCATTTGACATAAGTATCTATAGAATGGTTGCTAATTTGACATAAGTATCTATAGAACTTTTGCTCATGCTGGGCACAATGTTCCGGAGCGACCCAGGCACTCTATAGCTCGCTTATGTGTACTCTGACACGCTGTCAAACCTGTCAGACGTAGACCTGAGCAAGAACGCGCTGAACAAGGTGCCTGACGCGCTCTACGCGCTGCAGAACCTGAAGAGACTGAACCTTAGCGACAATGAGATAGCTGAAGTGTCTTCAGGTAAGCAACTGGATATTTGACAACCTGTCAGACGTGGACCTGAGCAAGAACGCGCTGAACAAGGTGCCTGACGCGCTCTACGCGCTGCAGAACCTGAAGAGACTGAACCTTAGCGACAATGAGATAGCTGAAGTGTCTTCAGGTAAGCAACTGGATATTTGACAAGCTGTCAGACGTGGACCTGAGCAAGAACGCGCTGAACAAGGTGCCTGACGCGCTCTACGCGCTGCAGAACCTGAAGAGACTGAACCTTAGCGACAATGAGATAGCTGAAGTGTCTTCAGGTAAGCAACTGGATATTTGACAAGCTGTCAGACGTGGACCTGAGCAAGAACGCGCTGAACAAGGTGCCTGACGCGCTCTACGCGCTGCAGAACCTGAAGAGACTGAACCTTAGCGACAATGAGATAGCTGAAGTGTCTTCAGGTAAGCAACTGGATATTTGACAACCTGTCAGACGTGGACCTGAGCAAGAACGCGCTGAACAAGGTGCCTGACGCGCTCTACGCGCTGCAGAACCTGAAGAGACTGAACCTTAGCGACAATGAGATAGCTGAAGTGTCTTCAGGTAAGCAACTGGATATTTGACAACCTGTCAGACGTGGACCTGAGCAAGAACGCGCTGAACAAGGTGCCTGACGCGCTCTACGCGCTGCAGAACCTGAAGAGACTGAACCTTAGCGACAATGAGATAGCTGAAGTGTCTTCAGGTAAGCAACTGGATATTTGACAACCTGTCAGACGTGGACCTGAGCAAGAACGCGCTGAACAAGGTGCCTGACGCGCTCTACGCGCTGCAGAACCTGAAGAGACTGAACCTTAGCGACAATGAGATAGCTGAAGTGTCTTCAGGTAAGCAACTGGATATTTGACAAGCTGTCAGACGTGGACCTGAGCAAGAACGCGCTGAACAAGGTGCCTGACGCGCTCTACGCGCTGCAGAACCTGAAGAGACTGAACCTTAGCGACAATGAGATAGCTGAAGTGTCTTCAGGTAAGCAACTGGATATTTGACAACCTGTCAGACGTAGACCTGAGCAAGAACGCGCTGAACAAGGTGCCTGACGCGCTCTACGCGCTGCAGAACCTGAAGAGACTGAACCTTAGCGACAATGAGATAGCTGAAGTGTCTTCAGGTAAGCAACTGGATATTTGACAAGCTGTCAGACGTGGACCTGAGCAAGAACGCGCTGAACAAGGTGCCTGACGCGCTCTACGCGCTGCAGAACCTGAAGAGACTGAACCTTAGCGACAATGAGATAGCTGAAGTGTCTTCAGGTAAGCAACTGGATATTTGACAACCTGTCAGACGTGGACCTGAGCAAGAACGCGCTGAACAAGGTGCCTGACGCGCTCTACGCGCTGCAGAACCTGAAGAGACTGAACCTTAGCGACAATGAGATAGCTGAAGTGTCTTCAGGTAAGCAACTGGATATTTCTAATTGTCTTACATTTGTCTGACAATCTGACACCATAGAGTATGTATAAGCATTAAGCAGTCTATAGAGTGCGCCTTTCTAGCTATAAGCGGTTGGCACAGGTACGAACACCTCTTCTGTAACTATCAGTAGCAAAACGATAGTAACAACACTATTGAACATCTATAATTCTCCTATATTTGACATAAGTATCTATAGAATCACGCAAAATAAGCGCATGTAAACGTTGAGATGCGAAAAACAGCCCGTTTTACCATTACCATTACCAGTATCTATAGAACTTTTGCTCATTTGACATAAGTAATAAGTATCTATAGAACTGTTGCTCATTTGACATTAGTATCTATAGAACTTTTGCTCATTTGACATAAGTAGGTATCTATAGAACTTAGCTCACGCTGGGCACAATGGTTCGGGGCGACACATGGGCGACACAGGCACTCCATAGCTCGCATAAGTAAACTCTGACACGCTGTCAAATCTGTCAGACGTGGACCTGAGCAAGAACGCGCTGAACAAGGTGCCTGACGCGCTCTACGCGCTGCAGAACCTGAAGAGACTGAACCTTAGCGACAATGAGATAGCTGAAGTGTCTTCAGGTAAGCAACTGGATATTTGACAACCTGTCAGACGTGGACCTGAGCAAGAACGCGCTGAACAAGGTGCCTGACGCGCTCTACGCGCTGCAGAACCTGAAGAGACTGAACCTTAGCGACAATGAGATAGCTGAAGTGTCTTCAGGTAAACAACTGGATATTTAAGATTGTCTAACAAAGGCTTGCTTGACACCTTAGGGTAAACATACATATTTATAAAAGCAAGATAGTTTGTTTGACATTTTAGAGTATAAAAAGAATATAGAATGCAGCTTACTAGGTATGAACGGTTGGCACAGGCACGAACACATCTCTGTCTATCAGTAGCAAAAACAACAGTGACAACACTATTAAACATCTATATTCCTCCTACATAGATAATAAGACAATGAGATAGTTAAACTGTCTTAAGGTAAGCAAAAAGATATTTCTAATTGTCTTACATTTGTCTGACAATCTGACACCTTAGAGTTATGCAGCCTATAGAGTGCGCCTTTCTAGGTATAAGCGGTTGGCACAGGTACAAACACCTCTTCTCTGTCTATCAGTAGCAAAACGATAGTAACAAACAACACTATTGAACATCTATATTTCTCCTACATCTGACATAAGTATCTATAGAATCACGCAAAATAGGCGCATGTAAACGTCGAGATGCGGAAAACAGCCCGTTTTACCATTACCATTACCAGTATCTATAGAACTTTTGCTCATTTGACATAAGTAATAAGTATCTATAGAACTGTTGCTCATTTGACATTAGTATCTATAGAACTTTTGCTCATTTGACATAAGTAGGTATGTATAGAACTTAGCTCACGCTGGGCACAATGCTCCGGAGCGACCCAGGCACTCTATAGCTCGCTTATGTAAACTCTGACACGCTGTCAAACCTGTCAGACGTTGACCTGAGCAAGAACGCGCTGAACAAGGTGCCTGACGCGCTCTACGCGCTGCAGAACCTGAAGAGACTGAACCTTAGCGACAATGAGATAGCTGAAGTGTCTTCAGGTAAGCAACTGGATATTTGACAAGCTGTCAGACGTGGACCTGAGCAAGAACGCGCTGAACAAGGTGCCTGACGCGCTCTACGCGCTGCAGAACCTGAAGAGACTGAACCTTAGCGACAATGAGATAGCTGAAGTGTCTTCAGGTAAGCAACTGGATATTTCTAACTGTCTTACATTTGTCTGACAATCTGATACCTTAGTTAGAGTATGTATAGGCAGCCTATAGAGTGCGCCTTTCTAGGTATAAGCGGTTGGCACAGGTACGCACACCTCTTCTCTAATTATCAGCAGCAAAACGATAGTAACAACACCATTGAACATCTATATTTCTCCTATATTTGACATAAGTATCTATAGAATCACAAAAAATAGGCGCATGTGAACGTCGAGATGCGGAAAACAGCCCGTTTTACCATTACCATTACCAGTATCTATAGAACTTTTGTTCATTTGACATAAGTAATAAGTATCTATAGAACTGTTGCTCATTTGACATTAGTATCTATAGAACTTTTGCTCATTTGACATAAGTAGGTATCTATAGAACTTAGCTCACGCTGGGTACAATGGTCCGGGGCGACACAGGCACTCTATAGCTCGCTTATGTAAACTCTGACACGCTGTCAAACCTGTCAGACGTGGACCTGAGCAAGAACGCGCTGAACAAGGTGCCTGACGCGCTCTACGCGCTGCAGAACCTGAAGAGACTGAACCTTAGCGACAATGAGATAGCTGAAGTGTCTTCAGGTAAGCAACTGGATATTTGACAACCTGTCAGTTAGGGAACAAAGTGCCTGACTGCAGAACCTGAAGAGACTGAACCTTAGCGACAATGAGATAGCTGAAGTGTCTTCAGGTAAGCAACTGGATATTTGACAAGCTGTCAGACGTGGACCTGAGCAAGAACGCGCTGAACAAGGTGCCTGACGCGCTCTACGCGCTGCAGAACCTGAAGAGGCTGAACCTTAGCGACAATGAGATAGCTCAAGTGTCTTCAGGTAAGCAACAAGGTATTTCTAATTGTCTTACATTTGTCTGACAATCTGACACCATAGAGTATGTATAAGCAGTAGTCTATAGAGTGCGCCTTTTTAGGTATAAGCGGTTGGCACCGGTACGAACAACTCTTCTCTGTCTATCAGTATCAAAACGATAGTGACAACACTATTGAACATTTATATTTCTCCTGTATTTGACATAAGTATCTATAGAACATTTGCTCATTTGACATAAGTGCCTATCTATAGAACTTTCGCTCATTTGACATAAGTGTCTAATGAACTTTTGCTCATTTGACGAAGTATCTATAGAACTTTTGCTCATTTGACATAAGTATCTATAGTAAAAACGCGTTAGCTTGGCAATAGCGGGCGTTGGCCTTTTCTACCATTGTACTCAATATTTGCGATAGCGATATATCGTTTTTCTTAGTAAATGTATGCGACATGAACATCGCTAGAGTACAGTAGTACAATAGCAAGGTCACTCTGGATTATTGCAGGGATAATAGACATTTTCAGTTATAACCCTATTTTTAACGTAATTCTGATTGATGTTTTTTATTTTAATTCTATGAGATAATTATGTTTTAAGGTACACTGTACAGCTCCGGGTCCGGGTTTAATTCCCGGCCGGGGCAGCTATTTGAATGATGAGTTTGAATATCTGTTTTCAGATCTGGGTATTAATAGTGTATGTTTCAGTGTGGTCTATAAAGTGAAATAAAAGGAATTAAATATTTTGACCATAGGTTTATTAACAGCAGTCGTAGTTTAGTCGTAGGACTAGGTAGTGGCTCCATCGCCACTACACTCCACAAAATAAAAATAACAAAACGAATTTCTAATTGTATTCACTGATTTGACGTTTGGTGCGTGGCCGCTTTTTTGGAAAAAATAAATAGTGATGTGCTAAAAAGATTAAATTAAATCACTCATCTAGTGACATAGTTCATAGTTATTAAATATAAGTTCAACAAAACTGAATAACATTTATTAGAAACTTTTCTTCAAAATATGAAAATAAATAAATTGGGTCTCCCGTACTAAGTGACACACTTTTAATTTTTTTATATTAGGAGTATAAATTTTTTGTAGGAAATCAATAAATAAATGTAAGTGACCTGAGTATGAGGTTTAAATGAATCAGCTCACCTGAACTTAAAAATCGTACTGAAGTACGTCACTAGTGATATGCAGTTGGTATCATTATTTTGTCGGCATCTGTCATTTTAGTGAATAGAATTAAAAATTCGACTATACTTACTTCGCTGGCTCAACGACACAAAATGGATCTTGGCCTCCGACACTAGGTTTCCCTATTCTTCCCTGTTCTGAGCTGCTTGTCGCCAATCGGCCATTTGAAGCGCTCCCAGGTCTTTTTGGACTTCGTCAATCCAGCGATACTTAGGATGCCCAACTGGACGTTGTCCATGTGGTTGACCCAGGTATGCTCTCTTGGCCGCACGATCCTCCCCATTCTCTCGACATCTCGACATGTCCAAACCAGCGAAGTCGGGCAGATTTAATTTCCCCGATGACTAACAAGTAATGTAACAAAAATAAACTTATCAAACAATCAATAACCAAAACACCGAAAAACAGCAAGAAAGACTTCCAAACGTGAACGAACGCAAACGCACTTCAGAACGGAATGAGACGACGATCGATCAAAATGAAAACAAATGCGAGCCTACGGGACCGCACCTCTGGCATCCTCTGGCCAGCTAGGGGCTCATTACAAAACAATGTAACTCAAAAATTTTTGTTTCAGTGTCAACAATTTTGCTTTATATTTATTTATGGTAAAAATGTATTTTGTAAAGCTTTTTGGCTTCCTATTTGCTAAAATTATAATTGCAACCCAGAATATTTTTTATTTTACGGTATTATACCTTTATTAGAGAATAAATTTGGGCAATATTTTAAAACGTATGTTATAGAATTGAACTCATTTCAAAAGTTTGCAAAAATTATCGACATATAAAAGTAATAGTTAAAATAACAACTTTTCGAATTGGCTACAAGTACACTCATTTTTGAAAATTTTGGATATACATGGTTGTGGAATGACGCCGGGTTGTGCCGGGGGAATACCCGGAATTGGCCGGTATTATGATACTTTAGCGATGTGAATTCTAGCGATAGTTTGTATGGAGAGCGATAATTATCGCCCAAAAATGTTGTTTTTGGTACCGGTCGTGTCAATGTACGCTATTGCCAAGCTAACGCGTTTTTACTATATAGAACTTTCGCTCATTTGACATAAGTGTCTAATGAACTTTTGCTCATTTGACGAAGTATCTATAGAACTTTTGCTCATTTGACATAAGTATCTATAGAACTTTTGCTCATTTGACATAAGTATCTATAGAACTTTCGCTCATTTGACATAAGTATCTAAAGAACTTTTGCTCATTTGATATAAGTATCTATAGAACTTTTGCTCATTTGACATAAGTATCTATAGAACTTTCGCTCATTTGACATAAGTATCTAAAGAACTTTTGCTCATTTGACATAAGTATCTATAGAACTTTTGCTCATTTGACATAAGTATCTATAGAACTTTTGCTCATTTGACATAAGTATCTATAGGACTTTTGCTCATTTGACATAAGTAGGTATCTATAAAACTTAGCTCACGCTGGGCACAATGGTCCGGGGCGACACGTGGGCGACACAGGCACTCTATAGCTCGCTTATGTAAACTCTGACACGCTGTCATATCTGTCAGACGTGGACCTGAGCAAGAACGCCCTGAATAAAGTGCCTGACGCGCTCTACGCGCTGCAGAACCTGAAGAGACTGAACCTTAGCGACAATGAGATAGCTGAAGTGTCTTCAGGTAAGCAACTGGATATTTCTAATTTATTACATTTGTTGACAATCTATCAGACGTGGACCTGAACAGGAACTGAAAAAAGATAGCTAAGTGCCTTCAGGTATGGATTAGAATTAACTAGCAATCCGCCCAGCGGTTGCACCCACTGTTACACGTTTTACCTTAGGAATAATATATTTTCTCGGTATTTGTTACACATATGAACATTCCTCTTCAATCACTCTATTTTTTTAAATTGATCTAATTTTATACTGTGTAGTTTAAGAAGTCGTTTCTCGCGTTACTTTCTCTGGTTGTCTGTCATTGACATCGTTAACTACTTCTAAGCCACGCAATGGCTTTTTGATACGGTTATTATAATTTGATTCAAGAGGAAGGTTTAAAATATTCATGTCTTATATCAGTGTGAACAAGATAAAATTTTATGGAAAAAATGCATAATTGTATGGATAAAATTGTATGAAAAATAATGTTGGCAGTTTGTGATTTTGGCACGCAAATAAATTATCTTACAGTCTTGTGATTAGGCGCGTCCACACTGCCCGAGGCTGCTCGCCTGCTCGCTGCCCCGCGCTGCATACGCTGCGCAGGCGAATCTACACGCCTAATAAATTAATAGGCAAAATTCTGAGGCGTGTTGATTATGGCTGTGGCCGCGCGCGTTTGCCCGAGCACGAGCTTTCGTTGCCTCGCTCGGGTGAGTCACGCAATTTTTTGTTCGTTTGCCGCGCGAGGCAGCGAGCAGCCTCGCTTGGTGTGGACGCGCCCATTTTGTTGCGCAAATATAGCAAAAATAAATGTTATTTATACATTTTGCTAAAAACTGAGTTGATGTGAGCGAATACTTCCTCACATTCTGCTAAAAACTGAGTTGATGTGAACGAATACTTCCTCACATTCTGCTAAAAACTGAGTTGATGTGAACGAATACTTCCTCACATTCTGCTAAAAACTGAGTTGATTTGAACTGGTATTACCCATGTTGACTTTCTATGAACGCACGTGGTGCCTGTCGCTTAAACCCGGGCGCATTCGTGCATAACGTATAGATTCGTCGCTCGCCGCGCTAGTTTGAGCATATTTTCTCTTTATTATCATTTCATTTGATCTGCGAATGTGGAATAGGATGAATTTATTTTCTATGTTGTCTGTCCGTGTATTGCGAGTATCGTTACATCTTTTTTCCAGATTTGCATAGGCACTTTTATAATAGCTTTACTGATTGTTTAGTTTCGCATCATGTATACGCGCGTTTTATTGTTTCGCGCCATTTCGTCTGACACCGGCTGCTCGGTCGACGCCATCTTGCTTCTCGCTTTGCGAACCCCGCGAATCGCGCGGTCGGCGATATAACCTCTTACTTTTGTCACTCGCGCGACCGGTGTTAGGCACATATTTTAAGTAGTCTGGGTTTTATTTTTTCGCATGCGCAATTGCTGCCAGGGAAGAGTTCCCTGTTCTTGTGCGGTAGTAAAACCAAGTGAATAGTGGTTTTGTAGTGCGCTTTGAATGCGAACTGGGCAGGTTTCTTGATTGAGGGCCAACGTGGCCGAACTATGAACAATAGTGAACTCAAGTGCTTGTGAAAACTAAGGTGAAACCAAAATTGTCGGAGGGACGGAGTGCCACACGAGCTGGTGTCCGGGTGCAGTAAGTCTAGTATCTAAATCCCTATCCAAGTGTCTTCCTCAAACCCTGATACCTTTTTTCCTGTCAAAAACTAGACTTACAAGGGAACGGCGGCGTCATAATTCGCACGGTAAGCAATTCGCTGCTAGGCCCTGTATAAGTACGTTCATTGCAGTGATTTAGCAACATTACGTGTAGGTCACCACCCTGATGACCTTTAGTACAACCGGAACTTGGTATATTTATTTTAGATATGAGCTGTGGTGGTGCAGTTAAATATTAGTAGGAGATTGTGAGAGAGCCGTCGCAAACTTTGCAAACAAAAATTTCTCGGCCGGAAACTTTCCGGAACAAAATTCTCTCATTAAATTTATTTTATTTAGCTATAGTAAAGAGCACTACGAATCGTAGTCAAATGTTGTTCCGAGGCTGATCGACCATTTAGTTTTAGATTTTAAGATAACTTTAACTTGCTTCCACTGCGCTAAGATCAGCTTCGGAATCAAACATTTTTGGTAGCAGAGCGTGGTTACTTTATTGCAACATAGTTAGCCGTAATTTGGTATTAAGCGTGTTTTTTATATTACCCACATATTTTATTAATTTTGGAAAATATTGTTTCGGTTTTTTTTTTTGTGACTGTATTGTTTGCCTAGTGAACGGTACCTTATCGGTAAGGTCTAGGCCAGTCAACTAACATTTATTTTGTGGTACTTGTTTATTGGTTTTTCGTTTTTATTAAGTCGAGTGTGTAAAAGTTGGTACCATGGCTCCTCGATCGCCAGGTATAAGGCTGCTATAAAGACAGAATTAAGGTGGTTTACTACCACAGCGGTAATGATCGGCCGCGAGGACCGGGAGGACGCGCTCTTGAAAAGTGCACTACAGGCAGATGAACGGGTTCGGGTTGTGTCGGAACACCTCACAGAGTGCCTCATGCTCCTTGAGGAAGCTCCTAACCCTGAAGATAAGGAGCTGGTCGAGGGCGATGTAAGCCAGTGCTTGGAGCTGGCACAGGACATTGAGCAGGCAGCTGCGGACATATCTAGGCGACGTGACGGAAGGGAAAAGCCATTCCGTGGTAAAGTGGGACAAGGATTACAGGTGCCTCTTCCGCCTGTTACGGTTCCAGTCTTTGCAGGCGATTACGCCGACTGGCCGGCGTTTGAGGACCTGTATAGCAGCGTGGTCCACACACGGACGGACATAACGCCAGCGTACAAGATGGCTCAGCTGATGTCCAGGCTACAAGGAGAGCCTCATGAATTGCTGACGCATTTGGCAGTCTCGGATAGCAATTATGAGGTGGCGTGGAAGATCCTTACCGACCGGTATCGGAACAAGCGCCTGATTGTAGACAGGCTGTTAGACCAGTGGCTGTCAATACCAACCATAACGCGAGGTACGGACCTCCGCGAGAAAATCTTTCACCCAGTCAGCGTCGCGGTCAGCGCACTGGAGCGACAGGGTTTGCCAGTGGCGGGCTACGGTTATATCTTGGTCCACACAGTGCTTCGCCGCCTGCCGAGCGAAATGGTCGCTCGATTCGAGCAGCTCCATGGGGCAAGTCCTCGGACCACCTCCCGACCTACGAGGATCTGAAGTCGTTCCTCGAGGCCGAAAGCAGGCGAGTGGACGTCCAGGCTGGTGAAGCCCTCGCAAGGAGACCTCTGCCCCTCGCCACCCGGAACGGCCGGGTGCACCGGCGCGAGGAGGCAACAGTAGGCAACCCAGGCGGTACAACACTGCATTGGAATCAGGGTGTGCCTACTGCAGGGAGACAGGCCACGGGGTGACAGCGTGTCAGGAGTTTGCGGCGCAGCGGGTTCAGAGGAGACGGGGTGTGGCACAGCAGAGGCGTTGGTGTTTTCGGTGCCTGGGGCCGCATCAGGTACCAGAGTGCCCTTCAAGCACCAACTGTAGGTACTGCCAGGGTGCACACCATCCGCTGCTCTGCATGAATCGCTCCGGAGGCGCCGGGGGCAGCGCTGGATCGGATCAGCGAAGGGCCTGCCCACCAAGGGAGGGAGCAACGCTCCCACCCTCCAAGGAGGAGCCCACCTCCGCATCAGTCACAGGGACAGGCAGGGGGACGTCAACAGTCGGAGCCCACTTACCAACGGACGTGGGGACGATCTCCACCACGGCAGCAGGTGCCGGATTGGGGAGGAACGACACGGGAACATGGCCAAGGACACCCATCCCAGGTACGGGATCAAACGGGCGGGTGTCAGGGGAGCACTAGGCAGCCACCAGGGTACATGCAGTATTCTGCGGGCTTGAGCCACCTGGTTGGGTCTCAAGACCCACGCATGCCTCCGCCTATGCCTGAGTACCCGCGGCTACAGGCGCAACCTCGGTACGGACGTTTGCCGTCGGGGTACTATAGAACTCCAGCCATGGCCTTTATGGGCAGACCTCCCTACCAGCAGGAGTGGGACCCATACACAGGTTTGGGTAGCGAGGGGATACCCGCGGGACGCGGCCTCACCGCGTTTAGATTCCCGCTAGGTAATCGCCGCCTACTCATCAGCTTCGGCTCCCCGTCCAATCACGGTACTTTTGCCAACGGCTAAGATTTGGGTATGGGGATACGGTGGCCGGACCATTCAAGTAAGAGCCCTACTGGATACAGGGCTCAGGGATGTATTGTATCGAGTAAGCTGGTGAGTAGGCTAGGCCTAAATGTACAGCCAAGTGCGGATGAAGCTGTAGGCATCGGGGCCTAAATGTGCCTGACATTCGGGGTCAGACGAACTTTGAGTTCGCATTAGGTAGCACATGTACAGGGGTCAGCTATCAAGTCTCAGCCGTGGTGCTGGATGAAGTGGTTGGGAAACTCCCTCAGGTTAGGTTACCACCAACGGTAAGAGGGTTAACCACAGGTTGGAGTTAGCTGATCCTGATTTTGATACTCCTGGTACGGTGGACGTACTTCTCGGGTCAGACGTCCTCGGGAGATTATGGTGCGGTAGGAAGAAGGTACTCCAGGAAGCTGGTTTGGTGGCCGTAGATACCACAGGGGGGTATGTTGTTTTCGGCCCAGTTTGAGACCTCAGGACCGACCAGAAGGGGATACGGTCCTCTATGGTAGTGTGCTGTCAGAGGTGCTGCAGAGGTTTTGGGAGTCTGAAGAGCCGCCCACGGCGGACAGACGGAAGCCAGAGGATGACGAGTGCGAGTTGTTCTATCAATACAACACTGCGAGATGCCCGTCAGGCAGATTCGTGACCAGGCTACCTTTTCTCCCAAACCGCCCCGCTTTAGGTAGTTCGCGACAGCTCGCGGAACGGAGACTACTCGGAATGGAGCGGAAGATGAGGCGAGACCCAGCACTTCGGCAGAAGTATACAGAATTCATGCGGGAATATATTCAATTGGGCCACATGTCGGTGTCCAGCCTGAATTGGAGGTGTGTCGAGCATTATTACATTCCACACCTGGCTGTCTTGAAGTCACCTGAGGCGAAAATACGGGTGGTGTTTGACGGTTCTGCTCCTACCTCGAATGGTGTGTCTGTGAACCAATGTTTGCACGCGGGTCCTAAATTGAACCGGGACATTGTGGACATTCTCACAGACTTTCGTTTGCACCAGGTAGCGTTCGTCGCAGACGTCAAAATGATGTTTCGCCAAACCATGATACATCCGGATGACCGTCGGTATCAGCTGATTTTGTGGCGTGAGAGCCCAGATGAGCCGATGGTCACATACGAACTTAACACGGTGACGTATGGACTTAAGCCAAGTCCGTATTTGGCAGTACGTACGCTGCGAGAGTTGGCCGCACAGGAAAGGGTAAGATATCCTCGAGCCGCAGCAGTACTGGATCGCGACGTCTACGTGGACGATATCTGCACGGGTGCTGATAGCGTGGAGCAGGCGCTAATTCTACGAGACGAGCTGATCGCGATCATGGGTTCAGGAGGTTACGAGTTGCGGAAATGGTTGTCCAGTTGCCCAGAGCTCCTGGCTGGTTTGCCAGGCGAGTTCCATCAGGACCCGCACAATCCAAATACGTTGGGCATCCTCGGGGTGCAATATAGGCCAACGCATGACGTATTCACGTACAAGATCGAGCCCGACCTTTTGGAGAAAACTTGGACTAAGCGGTCGGTACTGTCGACTGTCGAATCGCTAGAACGTTCGATCCTAACGGATGGATCGCCCCGGTTACGTTCATGGCGAAGTGCTTTTTACAAAGGTTGTGGCTAGCCAACTTAGGATGGGACGACCAACTCTCCGGAGAGTTGTTGAAGGATTGGCTCAAGTTTGTGACCACCTTACCAGGGATTGTGCACATCGCGATACCCCGCAAGTTAGTCCCATCGGTGGGATGTAAGGCTACCCTACATGGGTTTTGTGACGCCTCGGAGCGAGGGTACGCGGCAGCTGTATACCTTCGGACAGCAAGTTCAACGGGAACTGTGCACGTGCGTCTGGTTATGGCCAAAAGTAAGGTGGCACCAGTCAGAACTAGATGGACCATCCCCAAATTGGAATTGGCAGGGGCAGCTCTTCTAGCGCGCTTGCTAAATCATGTAACCTGCAATCTGCGTGGTACCATCAACTTGGATGAAACGGTGTACGCGTGGACTGACAGTCGGATAGTTCTGTGCTGGTTGCAGACGTCGGTACATACACTTGAGGTTTTCGTGGCAAATCGGGTGTCACAGATTACGGGGTCGGAAACTCCGTTAGTGTGGAGGCACGTACCGGGAGAATGGAACCCAGCGGACTGCGCTTCGCGCGGGTGCAGGGCACCTGATTTGGTGAGTCACCCACTGTGGTGGGGACCTCAATGGCTGACTGAGTCGCCGCAGGAATGGCCATTCAACGAGTGCAGGGCGCCGCTTGGGCCACCTGATCGAGGTTTGCGAGTGAACGTGGGGCAACTCGTACCGAAGCCTAACCCAGCTTTCTTGCTGGAACGGTATAGCTCCCTCGACAAACTTCTTGGGGTGACAGGTTGGATCAAACGGTTCGTGAACAACTGCAGGAAGCCTCAAGCAGAACGGAACTTTGCACCAGTCCTCTCGCCTGCGGAACGGAATGCGGCTCTATGCTCATTAGTTAGAGTCGTCCAGGCGGAACATTTCGAAGAGGAGGTCAGGCTGCTCAGGGATGGACGTGGAAAGCTGAAGGGAGGAATTGTGCGCCTCAACCCATTCCTGGATGAGCAAGGTATGCTCAGGGTTGGAGGCAGACTTCGAACGCTAGCCTGCCCTTTTCGGCTCGGCATCCACTGTTACTTCCAAAAGGGACCCTTAGTTGAGCTCTTAGTCAGGATCGTCATGAGAAAAACTCGCACGCGGGCTGTAATGCGCTATTGGCCATTCTACAGCGCGAGTTTTGGATCTTATCGGGACGACGAACGGTACGTAGCGTTGTGTTTAGGTGCTTGCCTTGTTACCGCTTGAAGGCAGCCACAATGCAGCCACAGATGGGAGATCTTCCACCGGACCGGGTGACGGAGGCCTGGACGTTTGCAGGTGTGGGAACGGATTTCGCAGGCCCTTTCATGGTGAAGGCATCACGCCTGCGGAACGCAAAGTCTATCAAGGCGTACTTGTGCGTGTTCGTGTGCCTAGCCACCAAGGCCGTCCACTTGGAGCTCGTGGCCGACCTTTCTACGGAGGCCTTTTGGCAGCGCTGGAGAGATTTACGTCGCGACGAGGGCGACCAGCGCTGATCAGGTCGGATTGTGGTACCAACTTTAAGGGTGCTGATCGGTGTATGAAGGAAATTGTAACGTTCTTACGGGAGAACGAAGAAGCCATCAGCACGGGCCTCTCCCGTCAGGGCATTGCCTGGGTGTTCGATCCACCAGCGTGCCCTCACTGGGGTGGTATTTTTGAAGCGGTTGTAAAGTCCGCTAAGACGCATTTGTTGCGCGTTGTAGGGTTAACAATTTTGACTTTCGAGGAGCTGGCGACCGTGTTTTGTAAAATTGAGGCTGTACTCAATTCGCGTCCTTTGTGTCCGCTCAGCTCAGACCCAAATGATTTAGAGGCCCTGACGCCAGGGCATTTCTTAATTGGCCGCCCACTTAACGCCTTGCCGGAATATCCCTATACGGAGGTGAATAGCAATCGTTTGTCGCGTTATCAGTTGTTGCAGCAAATGACTCAAAACTTTTGGAAGCGTTGGTCGCTTGAGTACTTGCACATTCTGCAGCAACGCCTTAAGTGGACGGACAGGACTGAACCCCCCCCTGCATTGGGGATCTCGTTCTGGTTAAGGATGCCAACCTACCGCCACTGCGTTGGCGCCGGGGGGCGCATTCTCAACCTATTTCCGGGTAGTGATGGCACTCCTCGAGTTGCAGAAGTTCAGGTGGGGGATTCAGTTCTTAAGCGAGCAGTAGCTACATTATCACGCCTGCCATGCATTGAGCGGACCGATGGGTCGGTCCGGGGCGGGTGAATGTTTAGTTTCGCATCATGTATACGCGCGTTTTATTGTTTCGCGCCATTTCGTCTGACACCGGCTGCTCGGTCGACGCCATCTTGCTTCTCGCTTTGCGAACCCGCGAATCGCGCGGTCGGCGATATAACCTCTTACTTTTGTCACTCGCGCGACCGGTGTTAGGCACATATTTTAAGTAGTCTGGGTTTTATTTTTTCGCATGCGCAATTGCTGCCAGGGAAGAGTTCCCTGTTCTTGTGCGGTAGTAAAACCAAGTGAATAGTGGTTTTGTAGTGCGCTTTGAATGCGAACTGGGCAGGTTTCTTGATTGAGGGCCAACGTGGCCGAACTATGAACAATAGTGAACTCAAGTGCTTGTGAAAACTAAGGTGAAACCAAAATTGTCGGAGGGACGGAGTGCCACACGAGCTGGTGTCCGGTGCAGTAAGTCTAGTATCTAAATCCCTATCCAAGTGTCTTTCTCAAACCCTGATACCTTTTTCCTGTCAAAAACTAGACTTACAAGGAACGGCGGCGTCATAATTCGCACGGTAAGCAATTCGCTGCTAGGCCCTGTATAAGTACGTTCATTGCAGTGATTTAGCAACATTACGTGGAGGTCACCACCCTGATGACCTTTAGTACAACCGGAACTTGGTATATTTATTTTAGATATGAGCTGTGGTGGTGCAGTTAAATATTAGTAGGAGATTGTGAGAGAGCCGTCGCAAACTTTGCAAACAAAAATTTCTCGGCCGGAAACTTTCCGGAACAAAAATTCTCTCATTAAATTTATTTTATTTAGCTATAGTAAAGAGCACTACGAATCGTAGTCAAATGTTGTTCCGAGGCTGATCGACCATTTAGTTTTAGATTTTAAGATAACTTTAACTTGCTTCCACTGCGCTAAGATCAGCTTCGGAATCAAACACTGATCGAACTAGGTATAGCTGGCTTAGATAAAGAATATATCCCGATATTACAAGAAACATAAAACAAAACACAGTAGTACTAAAGAAAATACAAAGTCAGCATTATTGCTAAGGTAGCAGTTATCTATATGTCTTCTAAAACGATTATCTTCTTTCCTACAGCAATTGACATGTGGCAGAAACTGGAAAGCCTGAACCTATCGCGCAACAAGTTGACTTCCCTCCCGCCTTCCCTGGTGAAGCTGCAGAGTCTTCGGAGGCTGCACGTGGATGATAACCAGCTGGACTTCGAAGGCATCCCGTCGGGCATCGGCAAGCTCGGCAACCTAGAAGTGTTTTCCGCCGCTAACAACTTACTCGAGATGATCCCCGAGGGACTGTGCAGGTCAGACTTAATCGGCTCCGGGCTGGTGTTATAACCATCACCGTAACAACCGCAGCAGTCCACTGCTGGACATGGGCCTCCTCCTGTCGAAGGGTATTGCCACACTCACCACGCAAAAAGGATAAAGTTTTTCAGGCGATGATAATTATGGTTGTAGCGTATAAACAAACAATTAAAATCTACCGATTCAATTTAGACTCATTGAAGAATAAATTCCCTAAGATTGAAATAACCCAGTTTCTTTTCTGTAACATGCTAATGATTTCAATGCATTTATTTACAGCGTTTATACGTAAGTTTTTAGTTTTTTTTTTATTTCTACCTAATGATAGCGTAAGTAAGAGTACAACCGTTCTAAGTCAACAAATATTAATTTATCGTACTTGAATAGTTTTGTGAATCCAATACACAAAGTATAAAAAACTTGGTTTCCATGTGACATTATTTACGAGCAAATTGAATGCACTTTCCATTTCTCAGGCGTAACTACGGGGTACACGCATATTACGCATCGTCGTCGCGTTGCAATCAATAATTATTAATTATGCATTTTCTTGTAATCGTTACGATTTGCAATGTAGAACTGGTAGCGTATTGTCGCATAACTCATACATGTACTTACTACGCTATGATAAAGACATGCCAGTTGGTAACATGAAATATTTGTAAGTTGCGAAAAGAACTATGAAAAGAAAAGTTCTATGAACTTTGGAAATCCGCAAAAAAGGCAAACCGAAAGCAACTACTAAAGTAGTAGGCTTGCAATTACGACAACAGTTTATAAGTTGTTCAGTATGATGTGCTGATCTGACCATTGAAATATCTAATTATCTACTTTATATGGACCCGTATAGTCAACCGAAAAATCCATAGATATTATTTATCAATACGATGTTTATTTTTCAGATGCGGCTCCCTAAAGAAGCTAAACCTTAGCTGCAATAAACTCATCACGCTGCCAGACGCGATCCACCTCCTCAGCGACCTGGAGAGTCTGCAGCTGCACGGGAACGAGGAGCTGGTGATGCCCCCGAAGCCGGTGGAACGACCACGGGGCGACGGTCTCCAGTTCTACAATATAGACTTCTCGTTGCAAGCGCAGCTGCAGGCCGCAGGCGCAGCCAATGCTGCGCCCATCACTCCTAGTGAGTATCTCCCTACTTCTTCTTCTTTTCGTGTGGGACACCGCGTCGTTCAACGACCCGATGGACCCTGATGTCAGTTTTTCAACCGCCTACTGCAAGTAGCAGGCCCCTTACATGGTTGGGTAACGACCGCCATCATAGACAGCGACCGGGACCGACGGCTTAACGTGCCCATCCGAAGCACGGAACCATCTTACTTGCGGACAATCAGGTGGTTCAGCCTGCAATGTCCTAACCAGACTGGGAACAAAGTCACAAAGTGATAAATATCAACTTTGTGAGTGACCCCACCGGGAATATAGTAAGTAGTAATATATGAGTATAGGTGAGCCATCATCATATCAACCCATTGTGACCGTGTGCAGTTCTCGCGAAATACAATACAGCGCAGCATGTAGCGCCCCTGTTGGCTAAGAAGTGGTACCTAAGGTTCTCTCAAGCTATCTGTTAGATGAATACTGAAGACGTACACTTATAATAATATTACCGAATAAGAATCCCTTCCCTTCTTCCCAACCCAGCTGCACTCTTCTAGTGATTTAAACCTTAATTTTGTCTCTTTTTAACTGCAATTTTCGCGAATCGGGTTCGTTAAAGTTTTGTTAAAGTTTTTATTATAAAAATGTTGTGTGTTGTTTCAACAGGTGTCAAATCGGACCCCATAGCGCGCAAGCTGCGTCTGCGTCGTGGAAGACCAGAGCCTGAACAGAAGGACTCAGCGCTCATCCTGAAGGGAATGCAAGAGCAGGCGAATACGCAGCACAACGAGCGACTAGAAAGAAACAGTGAACTCAAGTAAGATATTGTTGACATACATCAATAGGTGTCAAATCGGACCCTTAGGCTGCGAATCCACCAGAGCTGTGCGAGGTAGCTAAGCGGTGTACCAATAGAATCACTTCAATGAGCGAGGCTAGGAAAATGAAGTGATTCTATTGGTGGATTTTTTCCTCGTACACTGCTTAGCTACCTTGCACAGCTCTGGTGGATTCTCACCCTAAGGCGCGGATGCTACGTTTCCAAAAGGATTCAGCCTTTATCTTGAAGGAAATACAAGAACCAGCCAATACACAGTATAAGGCGCAATCTCCACAGACGAGACGTGTGATATGAGACGTGAGACGTGCGACGTGCGACATCGTGATGCTTGAAACAGTTTCCATATAAAATGTATGAAGCAGAAGGGACTCCGGCTACATACGTTAGACGCGTATCGCAGCGATGACGGCTGACAAACATTTGCTTGATATATGTCATCTTACGTCTTCTCTGTAAAGCTTGCGCCTAAAAAATTCAAAATTCAATCATTTATTTCTTCGTAATGTACAAGATTCTCTTAAAGAAAGTCATATTCTAATACAATCTTAAAAAAGAGAAAATTTCTAATGCAATTTGAGTTCCTACTCTAAACGCGGCTCAAGAACAAGAACTCTAAAGAACAAGTAAGATATCAACAGCTGGAAGTCAGTAGTGGAAGACCAGAGCCTGAACAGAAGGACTCAGCGCTCATCCTGAAGGTAATTTATTGTTGACATGTATCTACAGGTTTCAAATCAGACCCCATAGTATATCAACAGCTGGAAGTCAGCAGTGGAAGACCAGAGCCTGAACAGAAGGACTCAGCGCTCATCCTGAAGGTAATTTATTGTTGACATGTATCTACAGGTTTCAAATCAGACCCCATAGTATATCAACAGCTGGAAGTCAGCAGTGGAAGACCAGAGCCTGAACAGAAGGACTCAGCGCTCATCCTGAAGGTAATTTATTGTTGACATGTATCTACAGGTTTCAAATCAGACCCCATAGTATATCAACAGCTGGAAGTCAGCAGTGGAAGACCAGAGCCTGAACAGAAGGACTCAGCGCTCATCCTGAAGGGGATGCAGGAGCAGGCGAATACGCAGCACAACGAGCGACTAGAAAGAAACAGTGAACTCAAGTAAGATATTATTTACATCAACAGGTGTCAAATCTGACCCTATAGCGCGGAAGCTGCGTCTACAAAAGTAGACATCTTGAAGGGAATTCAATAGCCAGCCAATACACAGCATATGACGCAATCTCCTCAGAGGAGACGCGATACGTTCGACGCTTGAAACAGTTTCCATATAAAATGTATGAAACAGAAGAGACGCCTGCTACGTACGTGAGAAGCGCGTCGCATCCATGACGACTGACGATTATTTGCTTGACATATGTCATCTCACGTCTTCTCTGTGATTCTTGCGCTTAAAGAACAAGGTAAGATATCAACAGCTGGAAGTCAGCAGTGGAAGACCAAAGCCCGAACAAAAAGACTCGGCCCTTATCCTGAAGGTAAGATATTGTTCACATATATCTACAGGTTTCAAATCAGACCCCATAGTATATCAACAGCTGGAAGTCAGCAGTGGAAGACCAGAGCCTGAACAGAAGGACTCAGCGCTCATCCTGAAGGTAAGATATTGTTCACATATATCTACAGGTTTCAAATCAGACCCCATAGTATATCAACAGCTGGAAGTCAGCAGTGGAAGACCAGAGCCTGAACAGAAGGACTCAGCGCTCATCCTGAAGGGGATGCAGGAGCAGGCGAATACGCAGCACAACGAGCGACTAGAAAGAAACAGCGAACTCAAGTAAGATATTGTTGACATACATCAACATGGGTCAAATCAGACCCTATAGCGCGGCAGTGGAAGACCACAGCATGAAACTAAGAGTATTTATAACCAAGCTATAGAGTGCGCGTAAGGCCCCGCGCCGTACTGTCAAAGCGAAAGCAGTTGCTCCCTAGATACAGACGTCAAATGTATGAGAATTCATAGAGGTTCAATAGTGCTGGCGTTTTGCTACTGATGGACAGAGAGGTTGTGTTCTAACTACTACCAACAGTTCTGACTTTTTAGGCGCACTCTATAGCTTGCTTATATATACTCTAAGCGTCTGCTACATACGTGAGACGCGCGTCGCATCGATGACGGCTGACGATCATTAGCTTGACATATGTCATCTTACGTCTTACGTCTCCTCTGTGAGGCTTGCGCCTAAAGAACAAGTAAGATATCAACAGCTGGAAGTCAGCAGTGGAAGACCAGAGCCTGAACAGAAGGACTCAGCGCTCATCCTGAAGGGGATGCAGGAGCAGGCGAATACGCAGCACAACGAGCGACTAGAAAGGAACAGCGAACTCAAGTAAGATATTATTGACATACATAAACATGTGTCAAATCGGACCCTATAGCGCGGAAGCTGTGTCTTCAAAAGTAGACATCTTGAAGGGAGTGCAAGAGTCAGCCAATAAACAGCATAAGACGCAATCTCCTCATAGGGGACGTGATACGTGCGACGCTTGAAACAGTTTCCATATAAAATGTATGAAACAGAAGAGACGCTGGCTACACACGTGAGACGCGCGTCGCATCGATGACGGCTGACGATCATTGGCTTGACATATGTCATCTCACGTCTCACTTTTACTCTCTTATTGTCCGCAAGTAAGATGGTTGCGTGCATCGGATGGGCACGTTATGCCGTCGGTCCCGGTCGCTGTCTATGATGGCGGTCGTTACACAGCCATGTCAGAGGCCTGCTACTTGCAGTAGGCGGTTGAAAAACTCTGACACCAGGGTTCATCGAGTCGTTGAACGACTCGGTGTCCCACACGAAAAGAGAAGACTTTTACCCTGTGAGGTTTGCGCCTAAAGAACAAGATAAGATATCAACAGCTGGAAGTCAGCAGTGGAAGACCAGAGCCTGAACAAAAAGAATCGGCCCTTATCCTGAAGGTAAGATATTGTTCACTTATATATACAGGTTTCAAATCAGACCCCATAGTATATCAACAGCTGGAAGTCAGCAGTGGAAGACCAGAGCCTGAACAGAAGGACTCAGCGCTCATCCTGAAGGTAAGATATTGCTCACTTATATATACAGGTTTCAAATCAGACCCCACAGTATATCAACAGTTGGAAGTCAGCAGTGGAAGACAAGAGCCTGAACAGAAGGACTCAGCGCTCATCCTGAAGGGAATGCAAGAGCAGGCGAATACGCAGCACAACGAGCGACTAGAAAGGAACAGTGAATTCAAGTAAGATATTATTGACAGGTGTCAAATATAACCCCATAGTATATCAACAGCTGGAAGTCAACATTGTAAGACCAGAGCCTGAACAAAAAGACTCGGCCCTCATCCTGAAGGTAAGATATTGTTGACATGTATCTACAGGTTTCAAATCAGACCCCATAGTATATCAACAGCTGGAAGTCAGCAGTGGAAGACCAGAGCCTGAACAGAAGGACTCAGCGCTCATCCTGAAGGTAATGCAGGAGCAGGTGAATACGCAGCACAACGAGCGACTAGAAAGGAACAGTGAACTCAAGTAAGATATTGTTGCCATACATCAATAGGTGAAGTCAGACTCACGGAGGAAAAGAGAGAAGAGATATTGTAACATTTTGTTTGAAAATAGTTGTCGCCGAGTATAAGGAAAACGAGGGGAATAAGGCCCACCCACACAGTTGCATATTATATACACACTAACCCAAATTACAATCGTTTTCATGGTAACGGACTGAAATTAGTGGAAAATAGTGGAACTTATACGGCCGTCGTTCTAATAGGCCACATTTGACAGCTGTGAAACCCATACTAAAAAAATTACAACAAAGAAAAATAGACATTATTTCATAGCATAAACATGATTTTAACAGTTGTCAAATATGGCATATTCAAACGCCCGTACTGTAGCAGTAGAATCATCTCGCCACGAAGTCTACTGTCATATGACACCTCCTCTCTTTTTCTTCCGTGGTCATACCCCATAGCACGCAAGCTGCGTCTGCGCCGTGGAAGACCAGAGCCTGAACAAAAGGATTCAGCCCTTATACTGAAGGGCATGCAAGAGCAAGCGAATACGCAGCACAACGAACGACTAGAAAGGAACAGCGAACTCAAGTAAGATGATTTATTCGTAAAAAACTTCTTTCATTAAGGCGTTCCGTTTTCCATACAAAAGTTCAATGGAGTTATGTATGTAAAGGAGACAAGAGTCGGTTTAAAAAACTTGATGGGGAGTCCCGTGGGTATATAAGATTGTCGCAAAACACTAAAAAGAATTTTTAAATCATCAGATTTCCCCGTAAAAAGCGAGTCGCCACTTTACGAAAATAGATGGAGCTACTGCTGCAATAAATACGTTTAATTTAATTGTGCAGAAAATACTGATTATCTTTTAACTATAAGTAGTTTTGCGACAAATTTACGTGTACCTTCATCATTCAGAATAAAGTTTCTTTAAAAAGAAACTCTACAGCTCATGTGTAGCCCGACTGAAGTGCAGTTTTTCGTTTGTATGACGTAACGAACCACCTTAAGATGCTATATCAATGTATCGTGATTTAATGCACTCACAGTACTTACTATATTATATTGAAAAACTCTTCGTTTGGGACACCGAGTCGTTCAACGACCCGATGAACCCTGGTGTCAGAGATTTTTCAACCGCCTACTGCAAGTAGGAGGCCTCTGACATGGTTGTGTAACGACCGCCATCATAGACAGCAACCGGGACCGACGGCTTAACGTGCCCATCCGAAGCACGGAATCATCTTACTTGCGGACAATCAGGTGGTTCAGCCTGCAATGTCCTAACCAGACTGGGAACAAATTCACAAAGTGATAAATATCAACTTTGTTAAAAACAATAATACATAACAAAACAAGACAGCCAACTGAGCTGCCGGCGCCTAGACCGACACTGTTAAATTCATACTCAGACATAATAAATGTCTACTAACCAAAGCTTTAATTTGCTAAAAAGGTGCGGATTCATTTAGCAACATACAACGACGAACATAATTGTAATACAAAATCGCCATCATTTTGTGTGAATGTGTTACATAGACACAATAATCGTGTTCCTCGTTTTCGTGAAACGTTTGTTTCTTGTCAACAACGTCGAGCAATAAATGCTGCTAAATGAATCCGCACTTTGATAAAGACATATATCACGCCTATATTCCTTGCGGGGTAGACAGAGCGTAAACGGCTGGACAAAACGACAATTTACACCACGTCTGACAAAGCTTGAGAGTCATTCAGAAGACTGTATCACCATAGTGACAGGTTGCCACACTGCAATAGCTTTGGTTAGTAAGCTAAATCGTAATAAATTCGCAATATTTCAAAGGTTTACCTAAATTAAAAGATTGTTCGATAACTGAATAATATTGTCCGTTCTTCTTGCAGGCCGAAACGCTGGGACGAGAGTCTGGAGAAGCCCCCACTCGACTACTCCGAGTTCTTTGATGAGGACACCGGACAGACACCAGGGCTTACTGTGTGGGAGATAGAGAACTTCATACCCGCCCCGGTGGACGAGGTCAGATCTTACAGTATACATATAGGCTGAAATTTTACTAGTAACCGATAGCGAAAACTCAGAAAGCTAGTGATGAGGAACAACTTGCCCCAAGGAACATAGGTCAAAACAAAAATATGTCCTCCAATAGTAACTCATATCAACTGGTTGGTAATTTTGTTTGGGAGGTCCAATTTTTTTTTCATATTTCGACCTATGTTCCTAGGGGAAAGTTGTTCCTTATCACCAGCCGATTCTGAGTTTTCTGTGTCGGTCACTAGTAAAATTTCACACTATACATAACCAGTGGACCAGGTCAGATCTAAACGGTGGGACGAGAGTTTGGAGAAGCCCCCACTCGACTACTCCGAGTTCTTCGACGAAGACACCGGGCAGACACCAGGGCTTACTGTGTGGGAGATAGAGAACTTCATACCCGCCCCGGTGGACGAGGTCAGATCTTACAGTATAAATATAGGCTGAAATTTTACTAGAAACCGATAGCGAAAACTCAGAAAGCTAGTGATGAGGAACAACTTGCCCCAAGGAACATAGGTCATAACATGAAAAAATATGTCCTCCAATAGTACCTAATTCATATCAACTGGTTGGTAATTTTGTTTGGGAGGTCAAATTTTCTTTTTCAAATTTCGACCTATGTTTCTAGGGCAAAGTTGTGTTCCTTATCACCAGCCGATTCTGAGTTTTCTCTGTTGGTCACTAGTAAAATTTCACCCTATACATAACCAGTAGACCAGGTCAGATCTAAACGCTGGGACGAGAGTCTGGAGAAGCTCCCACTCGACTACTCGGAGTTCTTCGACGAAGACACCGGGCAGACCCCGGGACTTACTGTGTGGGAGATAGAGAACTTCATACCCGCCCCGGTGGATGAGGTAAGAGGCGCCCAGTGTGCCGTTTCCCTAATTTGTGGTAAGATCGTCAGACGCTTCGTTGTAAATCCCTTACAAATAAATGAAAATCAATGTGTACTAATGCAAGTCTTTAGTGTTTTGTCCATTCAGTGAATTTTATAAGTAGTACCTCTTCAGCATATGGTCAATTCAATGTATTATATTGTCCATTAAATGTATTTGTGCAAAAACTTCGTTTTTCATTCATTAATGTGTACTGTATTGATTCGAAATTCAAAACCAAAGAAGAATTCCATGAACATCTAAAAAATATTCATTTATTAGATGTTCGTTTAGATAAAGAACCTATCCTGAATTGGCAACATTATTATTAACATCCTACTCAAACGTCATAAAATATGATAAGGACTTAAAGAGGCATATAATAATGTTGCCAAATCGAGATATGTTCTATATCTGCGCCAGATATAATGATAAGAATTTCATTTCCAAAAAATACTCTTACATGTTCTTTCGTCTGTCAAAATCAGCATTCATTATTTGGGTTTCACTGGTCATATGTCTAATCTACATTCTTAGCATGAATTAGAATCAGAAATATTTATTGCCAGAACTGTGATCTGTCTAACTGTTATCCTAATCTGTTTACTAAACAAACCGTCCTTGTAATGTTCAGGTGGCGTTTGGCAAATTCTTCGAAGGCGACTGCTACATAGTGCTGAAAACTTCTGTCGAAGAGCAAGGGCAACTTTCCTGGGATATACACTTCTGGATCGGCTCCAAAGCTACTGTAAGTAAACCATTTCAAATTATAATAACGAAAAAAGATTACTAATCATATATTTTCCCTTGCGGAGTTTTCGCTCCGTTCTAAAATGTAAAAAAAAATCGGACAATCAAGTGATTTAGCCTGCAATGTCCTAACCAGATTGGGAACAAATACACAAAGTGATAAACATCAGCTTTGTGAGTGACCCTATCAAGAAACGAACTCTAGACTTACCCTTTCCTTTTTAGTTAAATGTGTACAGTGTGTCTAAAAAGTCCTGGCAAAAAATAAGGAAGCTACATTGTATGAAATTAAATGGCAACATTGACTATAAATGGCAACAATATTGTTTTTGTTTTTTTTTGTTCCATTCTATATAATGTGATAATGTCATGATCTTTTTCCGTAGCTGGACAAAGGCGCCTGCGCGGCGATGCATGCCGTCAACCTGCGCAATCTACTCGGAGCGAAACGAACTCAACGTCACGAGCAAGGAGATGAGACAGACGAATTCATCGCTCTCTTTCCCACACCGCCGGTTTACTTACAGGGTTCACACACGCCGTCCGGTTTTTATACAGTCGACGAACCGGTAAGAATTACGGCCTTACCACAAAAAAAATGGACGCCTGATTAACAATTGTTTCTGTAGTTTTTGAAATACGCGTTCATCACAATTTTAATTTTATTGTCGTTTTATTAAACGAACATAGTCATGGTCCTTAGCAAAAAAATACTGTTTTGCCGGCACAGTTGATGCCGCTTTGCTCAGTGATACTAGGGACCATTGTGAATGATTCCATCCGAGGAAATGAAAAATCCGTCTACTGGATTTCAAGATGGCGGACCTTCGTTTTTTTGTATGGCACTAAAAAAATAATTCTTCTGGAGCCCATCGTGTGGGGCATCAAATAAAAGGGCTTGACGAGACGATTTCAAAAATATATCGTTTTATTACATTTCAGTTGCCCTCTTAGAAAAAAATCAAGTTAAATTTTTAAAAGTAGTCAAAACATGCCAAGTTTGAGGTCCTGTAGGTACAAAATTGCTGACATATAGATTCTTAAAAGTATGCCAAATGATCCACCATATCCTGAACTCTAACGTGACGAAAGGAATTTTGAAAATAATAAGATTTAATGTATATTTTGCAATGGAAAGTAGATCATTGGGAACTGCAGTAGGTTAGTAAGAACTGCTTGTGCGCCTCCATAAATGTTTAAAATGCAATTCTTCTCATGATTGCTTTTACACTTTAAGCTAGATTATGATGTGCCGGATCATTTTGAATGTGCGGGCACGGTTGTGCCTCCGCCAAGTCCAGTAAAAAGCGGCTTTGCCGTACCATATTTCTCTTAAAGCAGTTTCGGCCAAAGATGAGACCCCTTTAACGATATCTCCTTATCTTATCTTAATAAGCCTATAAACGATTATGTTGGATAAAAATTGAAATATTTCATTTAGCAGATATAGAAGCTCTAAATTGAGTAAAATACTTAAGTGTTAAGTTTAAGAATAAAAAAACAATTAACTATGTGATTCTATGTAGGTAAATACATACGATTACCATTTTAAATTTACAACGAAACAGCATTCGTTGCAGTTTTAATTGTAGAATCTTGTTAGTGTTTAGTGTATAAGTGTATGAAATACGATGATGCTACAGTTATTTCCTACCGATGACGTCGTGTATTGCACAGCTTTTCTGGTGGAGTGGCGAACTTGGCTGTCTTTAACAAAATATGTCTTGCAAGTAGTAAAAATATGATTATTGGTTTTTGCAATTCTTTAAATACGGTCGCTCAAATACGCCTTATTTGTAAATTTTGAGATAAAAGGTTATTTTTCTTTGAAGCTGTGTCTTTTCGTATGGGCTGTTAAATATGGCCTATTGGAACGACCATACATATAGTCAATATTTTATGTACGAAAACTCTCATTTTTTGCGGTAGATGTAGATGTAGTGTTGAGATGAGTAGTGGTGAGACTTGCTTTTTTTTCAGTTGTGTTGTAATGGTATCTCATATCTTTACATAAGGCTATTTTGATCTCTCTTCATTCATACCTATAGGTAAATTTCATCTAAAAGTGCTTTAGAAGTTTTATGGTCGGTCGAATTAGTAACAGATTTAAGGGAATTGAATGTTTTTTTTTTAATATGCATTGTTTATTTTATGACTGTTTGGGTCCTTAAAACACAGGTTTGAAATTTTATCCAAAATATCGTTGTTCGGGTGTTCGAAATTGGCCTGAACTGTTTCGAGAGAAACATTTATATTTAATTTAATCATTTATTGTACACAAAAACAAAAATAGGACAAATACAAAAATAAAAACGACACAGCAGGCAATACTTATTTCTAACAAGAATTTTTATTACAGCAGGCCTACTAAAGCACTCATGAGTAGGTAGAGCAATATGGTACCTAAGGCAAATCCCCTTTTTACTGGACTTGGCGGAGGCACAACCGTGCCCGCACATTCAAAATGATCCGGCACATCATAATCTAGCTTAAAGTGTAAAAGCAATCATGAGAAGAATTGCATTTTAAACATTTATGGAGGCGCACAAGTAGTTCTTACTAACCTACTGCAGTTCCCAATGATCTACTTTCCATTGCAAAATATACATTAAATCTTATTATTTTCGAAATTCCTTTCGTCACGTTAGAGTTCAGGATATGGTGGATCATTTGGCATACTTTTAAGAAACTATATGTCAGCCATTTTGTACCTACTGGACCTCAAACTTGGCATGTTTTGACTACTTTTAAAAATTTAACTTAATTTTTTTCTAAGAGGGCAACTGAAATGTAATAAAACGATATATTTTTGAAATCGTCTCGTCGAGCCCTTTCATTTGATACCCCACACGATGGGCTCCAGAAGAATTATTTTTTTAGTGCCATACAAAAAACGAAGGTCCGCCATCTTGAAATCCAGTGGACGGATTTTTCATTTCCTCGGATGGAATCATTCACAATGGTCCCTAGTATCACTGAGCAAAGCGGCATCAACTGTGCCGGCAAAACAGCTTTCGGGTGATATTTGACCGTACCCGCTTAGACTAACAAGGATAACTCATCAAAAGATTTGCTCTAAATTTCCGTACTAAGAATAGAAAATAGAGAGGCTCGATTTGTTAAACATGAAGCGAATTCACAAAGAAAAGTACCCTTTCAGAAACTGAAGAAAACAATAGACAGAATAATATAGGACATTTGATTCAACGACTCGGTGATTTTCAATAGAATTTAGTATCAACATTTGTTTTAGTCATTTTAAACAATATTAAGTTGTGTTTATAGTTAGGTCGTTTCACGGAACCATCTTGCTTTTCGGATAATCAGGTGATCCAGCCTGCAATGACCTAACCAGACTGGGAACAAATTCACAAAGTGATAAATATCGACTTTGTGAGTGACTCCACCGAAAATTGAACCCGGAACCTTCGCAGGCAGTCGTACTAACCACTGCGCAGTTTCCCATTTTGAGTCTTACAAATACATTAAGATTTCTTTCATTTGCAGCACTACGAGACCCGCCTATACCGGGTACACGCGGCTGGAAATGGCATACATTTGGAGCCGGTCGCAGTGGACTACGAATCTTTGGACCCCAGATACGTGTTTGTACTCGATACAGGCCTCACTATTTATTTATGGTAAGTTCATCATATTACCTATACAAGCTATTAATATAATGCTGCTTAAGATACCTACATGAAGAAATAAAACCTAAATAACTTTTTCTATAGCACATGAGTCAAAGAAAAAAGGGTTGTATGCGAATTTTAATTGAACCATTTAGTATCCGAGGTTTACATTTGTTTAATCGTTCAATATCGATCACAGCATACGATGGTCACTGAATAGAAAACATTACGTTAAAAACTAATAACCTGAACGATTTTTTTTTCAATACATAAACATATGTAAGGGACGATATTTATCAATCAGTAATTTATTTATCACCAATGTTTTACACCAGGAACGGCAAAAAAGCGAAGAACACATTGAAATCGAAAGCTCGATTATTCGCCGAGAAGATCAACAAAGAGGAAAGAAAAAACAAGGCAGAATTAATTGCGGAACCTCCAGGCAAAGAACCTCGCGCCTTCTGGGATCTACTGGGTTATGAGGGTGACAACCCTTACGTGCCTAAGGTATGTCCAAGAACCCTAAAGTAAGATCAATGAAGGGGCACGTAAGAACAAAGCGTATCCCGACACCTGAGACCTACTAGGTTACGAGGGAGATAGATAACTCTTATGTCCCTAAGGTCTGTTCGACGGATAAATAATAAACGAAGTTGTTTAGCAAAGAATATGGTATGGGTTACTGCATAAAACTATATATATGTGAATTAGTGAATCCGTTTGTATTCAATCCGAGATGGTATATTCACGTTCCAACACCGTATTTGTGTTAACCATATACTGGGTGAAATTTTACTTAGTGACCGATAGCGAAAACTTAAAACCGGCTGGTGATAAGGAACGACTTTCCACAAGGCACATAGGTCGAAATGTAGAAAAGAAAATGTGCTTCCCATACAAAATTGCCGATCAGCTGATTTGAGTTACTACGGGAGGTCCATACTTTTGGGGAAAGTTGTTCCTTATCACCGGTTGCTTCTGTGTTTTGGCTATCGGTCACTAGTAAATTTTGACCTACTTTTTATATTTCTATACAACGTGTTATAAAACAATCAATAAAGCTCCTATACAAATTGAGTTAATTTTGTATGGGAGGTCCCATTTTTTTATATTTCGTCCCATGTTCCATAGCGAAAATTGTTCAGCTTTATGTGTACCTTGATCTCTTTCAGCTTTATTGGTTTGTAACACACTGTATATATTTTTCACAGGAACACGTCCCTGCTGATTTCACGTGGCCTCCGCCCCGTTTGTACCGCGTGGAGCTCGGTATGGGATATCTAGAGCTGCCGCAACCTGAACCTTCGCCGCTTGCTCGCACGGTTCTAAACACAAGAAACGTGTACATTTTAGACGCCCGCGCTGATGTCTTCGTGTGGTACGTAATAAATAAATGATCAACATAGTGTGTTAATCCTGTTTGATCAATGAACTGACAATATAGGGAAGCACGGGGGATACGGCTTAATGACTATCATTGACCACCCCATAGAGCACCCGACACGACACAGTTTCATAGTTAACTTGGTTTCACCCTTATCCCATCCTGAGATCAGTTGTTCAAGAAGAAACCGTAAAACATATATTACAACCGGTCGAGGTCAAAAGTGCCTACCTAGTACCGCTTCAAATAGTTCAAAGTATCTCTTAAACTTTACTTTAGTAAATAATTACTTTTGTAGTCTATGCTGCTAGTTCAACTCTAAAAAATACTAATGTATACTTTGGGAATAAAAAGATATTTTGAACCATTTGAGACGATTCTAGGTATGCTCTTTTGACCCAACCGTACATGACTTTATCATTTTCTTATTTGTTACGTGTCAGGTTTGGCAAAAAGTCGTCCCGCTTGGTCCGCGCGGCCGCTGTCAAATTGGCACAAGAGTTGTTCAACATGGTGGCCCGCCCGCCGCACTCTTTAGTCACTCGCCTACAGGAGGGAACTGAGACTCAGGTATCATTCCATAAAACTTTAAAGTATAAGTTGAATAAGAATCGTAAATTACATAATCGAAATATTCCATTATAAATCCGCCCTAGATTTTGATACAAAATAGGCAATACCTTTGGTACAATCCTATACAATCCCTCCCTGAATAACCCTGAATAACCCTGAATAAAAAACAGTGTTTTATTTTATAATTCTGCATTGATTTTAATACAATTAATTATTTCATTTACAAGATATTGAAAAACGTATGTAAACGTACAGGATGTAAAAAAAAATCAACTGAAAATATTTTAAGGGGTAAATCAGCCCATGAAACTGAACAAACCCTAAGGAACATAGGTTGAAATCAGGGATGTAGCGAATATCCGCATCCGCATACGCGGAACATCCGCATAAATTTAGACATCCGCATCCGCAAAAATCGATGCGGAGCTGATGCGAATGCGGATGTGAAGCAGGTCTGTCTAGACAAGAAAGAAAGGGGCGGGTCCGGCGATTGGCGCGTGTCGCGCGCTCGTGCTAATTGACCAATAAGTAATCAATCATTTTAATTTCGGTGTCTGTTATTCGCCGGGGAAGCCCCGCGCCTCACTTTTGTTTTTGTGTTGTGTATTCCAAGTGAACAGTTATTTAGTAGCGCTGGGTTAATATACGACTTTGTCGCTAAATCTAGCGGATTTTTCATATGCTTAGCGACATTTCTTTTCAAAAAAGTCGCTAGAATTTTTTTAGCGACTTCTGGCGACATTTTTACTTGAGTAGAAAATAAACATTATTTACTTACTGGCGACACTATGCATGCTGAATAGTTTTCGGTACCGGGAAGTCCCTTTCACTTTCATCAAAACGAAAGGGGTGAAAAACCGATCGGGCGGGGAGTTTCGGGAATTCCCCTATGTGATGTTTTTTATCGTGGCTGGATGCGTCTCATTCTTTCCCATGGATGCAACAAGTATAGCTATTTCTTTTTATTCATCGTTCATTCCCAGTTCATTTTGCAGACAAACCTGTTTATATTTAGTGCAAAATTCTAGCGACTTCTAGCGGATATTTTTAGTAATTTTTTTACCTAATCTAGCGACTTTTCTACACATGTCTGGGGACTTTCTATTTTCCTAAGCGGCAACACTGATACGAACCCTTGCGAAACAGGCTGGATCCCGAAAAGGCAGCCATTCTACTTTTCATCAAATATAATGCTCCCTTGTTTAAATTTAATTACTAAAATAAATAAATTGTACTTAATAGTACTTACGTTACTACTTTATAATTAAAATAATAAATAAAAACTTATAATTACTGATTATTTGACTTGTGTGACAGAAATCCGCATCCGATGTGAAAAATTCTGCATCCGGAACAACCCTGGTTGAAATATGAAAAATAAATTTGGACCTCCTATATAAATTGATTTGGCCAGCTGGTACATTTTGTATGGGAGATCCAATTTCTTTTTCATATTTCGACCTATGTTTCTTGGGGAAAGTTGTTCAGTTTCATGGGCTAGTTAAATTATTTGCATTTGCCCTTAAATTATTTGCAGTTGATTTTTTACACCTTTTAAGTAACATTCATATAAATACATGTGTTCAACAGGTATTCAAAACATACTTCCTGGGTTGGGAAGAGGTTATAGCTGTGGACTTCACGCGAACTGCTGAGTCGGTGGCACGCACTGGAGCTGACCTGGCCAGCTGGGCTAAGAACCAGGAGACTAAGTAAGTAGCTGTTTTTTGTATTGTCTATTCTGTGTTTATCTTTCAATGTTTCGTCCAATAAGGTGCTTTTTTGTGTGTATATGTATCTCATTTAAATATCGATAATCTAGTCAGTTTTCAATCCCTGCATGAATTTCTCAATTGCATTGCAACATAACATCTTGCATTGCGCTCACCAACCCGCCTACCAAGCGTGGTGAGTATAGCAAATACCCCCTACTAGGGGGAGGCCCATGTTCAGTAGTGGACTTTATTGTAGCTGTTATATTAGTAGTATTTGTCAGTTTTCCAAACCAAGAAAAAAACGCTAAAGAGTACAATACAATTCTCAACATATTCTCTTTATTCAAGTAATACATATTCTGTCTCCAGGGCGGATCTGTCAGCCTTATTCACGCCGCGTCAGCCTGCTATGCAGGCGTCCGAAGCTAAGACTCTGCTGGACGAGTGGAACGAGGACCTGGAGGCCATGGAGGCTTTCGTGCTTGAAGGGAGACACTTCGTGCGTCTACCTGACGCTGAATTAGGCGTCTTTTACACGCAAGACTGCTACGTGTTCCTGTGTAGATATCTACTGCCGGCTGAGGTAAACAAGCTGACTTTGTTGCTCGCTTCGCTAGCACTTAGTTAGTTCATATTTATCATGTCTATGTATGGTCATGGATATCTCCAACTGTAGATCTCCAAAATCCGTACATCGGTTCTAAGACAGATGTGACCAGCCCACTACCATTTCAGCTTACTACACTTTCAGACTATGTCCGTCCGTTACTTTGATCTTTTGGTGGATAAACTCGTTCCGGGCCATATCCATTAGCGAGATCACTGAGTGAGCTATAGAATGTTTAAAGTATGTTAACAATAATAATATATTAACCCTCGCATACCAGGTGAAAAATATAAGGTCCTATTAAATTCACTGCAAATATTTACTACTCGTGAAACTGAACAACTTTTCTTAGTATCATTTTTCCGAAATATGAAAAAAAATTTGGACCTCCCATACAAATTGACATGTTTTGGACATTGGTTTGGACATTTTTGTATGGGAGGTCCAAATATTTTTTTCATATTTCGGAAAAATGTTACTAAGAAAAGTTGTTCAGTTTCACGTGTAGAACTTACCCTGAAAATAATTGCAGTGAATTTAATAGGACCCTATATAAACGAGCCATACAAGGCGGGGTTTTCTAGACTCCAAATCCAAACAAAAATTTTGTAGTAATTTGAAGTCGCACATTAGATTTCACGATGTTTCATATTACATTGAACATATTTTTATAATATTAATGTGAACTAACTGGAAATAAACCAGTTATTTTTGAGCAATTACTATATAATGTAAACGAGTCGATGGAATAATTCAAAAAGTTTATTCTTTGGGGTTTGTAATACCCCACCTCGTATGCGGTGGTAAAGAATACGTGTTTCCTTCCAGCCGGAAGACGAGCACTCCGACTCCCCGGAGGCGGACGACGACGGCGAGACAGCCTCGTGGGTGGTGTACTTCTGGCAGGGGCGGAAGGCACCTAACATGGGCTGGTTGACATTCACCTTCGGCCTCGAGAGGAAGTTCAAGCAGCTGTGCAAGCGTCTCGATGTAGTTAGAACCCATCAACAGCAGGTATATACAATCGTGGTACATAGATAGGCCTATTTATATACAGCAGGTATATAAATAGGCCTCGTGGGTGGTGTACTTCTGGCAGGGGCGGAAGGCACCCAACATGGGCTGGTTGACATTCACCTTCGGCCTGGAGAGGAAGTTCAAGCAGCTGTGCAAGCGGCTTGACGTAGTTAGAACCCATCAGCAGCAGGTATATATATTTGTGGTATATAGACAGGCCTATTTATATACAGCAGGTATATAGGGTGTAATTTTACTAGTGACCGATAGCAAAAACTCAGAACCGGCTGGTGATAAGGAACAACTTTCCCCAAGGAACATAGGTTGAAATACGAAAATATTTTTTGGTCCTCCCATACAAACTTGCCGATCAGCTGATTTCAGTTACTATGGGAGGTTCAAAATTTTTTTACGTATTTTGACCTATGTTCCTTGGGGAAAGTTGTTCCTTATCACTAGCCGGTTCTGAGTTTTCGCTATCGGTCACTAGTAAAATTTCACCCTATATAAATAGGCGTCGTGGGTGGTGTACTTCTGGCAGGGGCGGAAAGCTCCCAACATGGGCTGGTTGACATTCACCTTCGGCCTCGAGAGGAAGTTCAAGCAGCTGTGCAAGCGGCTTGATGTCGTCAGGACTCATCAGCAACAGGTATTTACAAAAAGTTTGCGACGATTTGAGAACCTCCTCCTTCTCTTTTATTATTTCGTCTGTTAAAAGTATCTTAGACAGACTTTTTCTTCCCTTTCCTTTCTTTTTCTTTCCTTACTTCAATTCCATTCACTTCATTTCCTTTCTTTTCTAGTTATCTCTATTCCTTTCTTTTATTTCCTTTTCTCTTCTTTCCCTTCCTTTCCTTTCTTTCATATTCCTTTTCTTTTACTATCATTTCCATTCCTGGCGACGGTGATTTGGCATCTTCTCTCTCTCTCTTCGTTTGGGACACCGAGTCATCCAACGACCCAATGAACCCTGGTGTCAGTGTAACAACCGGCCTCGTGGGTGGTGTACTTCTGGCAGGGGCGGAAGGCACCCAACATGGGCTGGTTGACATTCACCTTCGGCCTCGAGAGGAAGTTCAAGCAGCTGTGCAAGCGGCTTGACGTAGTTAGAACCCATCAGCAGCAGGTATATATAATTGTGGTATATAGATAGACCCATTTGTATACAGCAGGTATATAAATAGGTCTCGTGGGTGGTGTACTTCTGGCAGGGGCGGAAAGCGCCTAATATGGGCTGGTTGACATTCACCTTCGGCCTCGAGAGGAAGTTCAAGCAGCTGTGCAAGCGGCTCGATGTCGTCAGGACGCATCAGCAGCAGGTATATACAGAAGTATCTTTAATTCCTTTCCTTTCCGATCCGATCCGATCCCATCCTTTACCTACTATTCTCTCCTTTCGTTTCCTTTCCTTTCTTTTTATTGCCCATCATCTATATTCCATTCTTTTATTTCACTTACTTTATTTTCGTTTTCACTTCTTTTCTTTATTTTCCATCCCATTCCTTTCTTTTTACTGTCATTTCCGTTACATCTTTTCCTTTTGTTTCTATCCCACTCATTTCATTTTATTGTCATTTCCATTCCGTCCTTTTCTTTCTTATTTCTATCTATCTCTTCGTGTCAACGATCCGATGAACCATGGTGTCAGAATTTTACAACAAGTAGGCCTCTGACACGGTTTCCTTCCTTGTCGCCGGCGAGCCGGCCTCGTGGGTGGTGTACTTCTGGCAGGGGCGGAAGGCACCCAACATGGGCTGGTTGACATTCACCTTCGGCCTCGAGAGGAAGTTCAAGCAGCTGTGCAAGCGGCTTGACGTAGTTAGAACCCATCAACAGCAGGTATATATAATTGTGGTATATAGATAGACCTATTTGTATACAGCAAGTATATAAATAGGCCTCGTGGGTGGTGTACTTCTGGCAGGGGCGGAAGGCACCCAACATGGGGTGGTTGACATTCACCTTCGGCCTCGAGAGGAAGTTCAAGCAGCTGTGCAAGCGGCTCGATGTCGTCAGGACGCATCAGCAACAGGTATACTGACGTATCTTTAATTCTTTTCCTATCCTTTCCTTTCCTTTCCTTTCCTTTCCTTTCCTTTCCTTTCCTTTCCTTTCCTTTCCTTCCCGTTGTTTTATTTACTTTCCTTTCTTTGTTTCTTTCGTTTTCACTTCTTTACTTTCACTTCCATTCCATCCTATTCCTTTCCTTTAACTTTCGTATCCATTCCTCCATTGGGATATCTATCTCTTTGTGTGGGACACCGAGTTGTCCAACGATCAGATGAACCCTGATGTCAGAGTACAACCGGCCTCGTGGGTGGTGTACTTCTGGCAGGGGAGGAAGGCACCTAACATGGGCTGGTTGACATTCACCTTCGGCCTCGAGAGGAAGTTCAAGCAGCTGTGCAAGCGGCTTGATGTCGTCAGGACTCATCAGCAACAGGTATATACAGGGTGGTCCATGGAGTGACGTCAATAAAAAGAAATTAGATTCCTCACATGTATTCGAAATTACCCCATGTATATTCCGCGACGATTTTTAGTTTTCGAGTTATTCAACTTTTAAAGTTGTATAGGAAAATCTCAACTGGCAGTAATTTTTCCTCTTTTTTTTAATTTCCGTATAAGGGCTTCTCGTGCGGTTGATTTCCTAGCACTATCTTTATGATTTGTACTTTTTAGCGTACAAAAAAAGAAAATAATTCTGTCATTCGAGTTATTCCCATACAACTTTAAAAGTTGAATAACTCGGAAACTAAAAATAATCGCGGAACATACATGGGGTATTTTCGTATACCACAAGATGTGAGGAATCTAATTTCTTTTTATTGACGTCACTCCACGGACCACCCTGTATAATTGTGATACAGAGATAGGCCTATTTGTATACAGCAGGTATATAAATAGGTCTCGTGGGTGGTGTACTGCTGGCAGGGGCGGAAGGCACCTAACATGGGCTGGTTGACATTCTTGATTTTAAGGTTCCGTGGTTATTATCACTAAAACTATAAGACATTATAACGGGTTTTAACTCACGGTAGGGGTATATCGAGCACCCCTACCGTGCTCGATATACCCCTACCGTGAGTTAAAACCCGTTATAATGTCTTATGGTTGACATTCACCTTCGGCCTCGAGAGGAAGTTCAAGCAGCTGTGCAAGCGGCTCGATGTAGTTAGAACCCATCAACAGCAGGTATATATAATTGTGGTACATAGATAGACCTATTTATATACAGCAGGTATATAAATAGGCCTCGTGGTTGGTGTACTTCTGGCAGGGGCGGAAGGCACCCAACATGGGCTGGTTGACATTCACCTTCGGCCTCGAGAGGAAGTTCAAGCAGCTGTGCAAGCGGCTCGATGTTGTCAGGACGCATCAGCAGCAGGTATATATAATTGTGGTACATAGATAGGCCTATTTATATACAGCTGATATATAAATAGGTCTCGTGGGTGGTATACTTCTGGCAATGGGCTGGTTGACATTCACCTTCGGCCTCGAGAGGAAGTTCAAGCAGCTGTGCAAGCGGCTTGACGTCGTCAGGACGCATCAGCAACAGGTATACTGAAGTATCTTAGAGGCTTTTACTTTTCTTTCCTTATTTCAGTTCCCTTCACTTCCCTTCCTTTCCTCTCTTGTTATTTCTAGTTATCTCTATTCCTTTCATTGCGTTTTCAGTCATTTCCTTTCATTTCTATCCCATTACTTTTATTTTCCTTTCATTTCCACCCCTTTCCTTTTATTTCCATTCCTTTCCTTTTCTTTTCTTTCCTTTCCATGCTTTCTTTTTCACGATTTCGCAGATGGCCCCGTAGCAAAAGTTGTTCATATAGTTGTTCATTAGCTTACACGCCCACACGCGGTTGATCCATTATTAGAGGCATTTTCAACAAGTGCATTTTTTTCCTAATTTCGGTGGATTTTTTCATTTTTGGGTTTTATGTTATAATTTTTTTATGTCGACTGAAATGTTCACTTCCTTAATCCATATTTTTAAGGAAAACTTTATAACTTTAGTATTTAATGAGATATTTCGCCCACCGAAATTGCCATGGCACCGAAATTTATTTTGTGCCACCGAAATTGCATTTATGGCACCGAAATTGCAAGAAGAGACTGCCATAGATCTAGCAGGCGAGGAGGCTATCCTGGCTTGTGTTTGCTTGCAGGATTGCAAGCAGAAACAAGCACAGAAGGCAAAAGTGGTTTAGGTTAGCTTGCCACAACTACAACCACAGCGAGCAGACGGCCAGAAACCCAGCCAGTAGGCTAGTGGCCCTGATCAGCGTTTGCTTGTAGCGCGGTGACCAAAGACAGCCTCAGAACCAGGCGTGCGTGAACGGCGTTTTCTTGCAGCGCTGCAAGCAGAGATTTAGAAATCTGGCAGCAGTGGAGTGCAAGCGCGATGCTTGTAGACCAAGCTGGCGGACAGGTGAACCTGACCGGCGTTTACTTGCAGCAGCAGAAATGTGGTCGCAGTCGCAGACCTACGTACTAGGCGGGAAGGCGAGGCTAACCAGCGTTTCCTTGGAGCGCTTCAATCACAGACCTAGCCAGTCGGCAGGTGATCAGATACGGCCTTTTTTCGTAGCACTGCAAGCAGATCAGCAGAGGCAAACGCAAACATGCTATCCGAGATGTGAGCGTAGACAGTGCAAGTGAGAAAGCCAAGTCTGACCGAAGTTTACTTATGGTGAAGCAATTAGGGTGGCCTTAAACCTAGCTGGAGGGCAGAAGAGTCCGATCGGTTGTTTATAGCGCTGCGTACTGCGCTGCGTGCTTGTGTTGTAGTGACACAAGTACTGACCAAACCTTAGCCACGCCACAAACCTATGCCACGTTATGAATGAATGTTCCCTCTGCGGTTTTCCCGGTTGTATAAATACAAATTACACTCCTGATGCAGAGAACTGGCTAAAGCTCTTGACAATAGACGTTTAATCCAAGCAGGAATTGCCATTATAATAATACTGATGATGCCGTAGTCGTTTGATGCTGGCTTCTAATGTCATCACCTCATATCTTTCCCGAGGGTGTCGTTAGAGGTGACTAAGGAATAAATTTCGCAATCGCATTGCAACATCTTGCATCGCGCTCACCAACCCGCCTGCCAAGCGTGGTGAGTATGGCAAATACCCCCCTACTAGGGGGAAGCCCATGTTCAGCAGTGGACTTTATTGTGGCTGTTATAGTAGTAATACTGATGAGTGATGCAAGTATGAGGGCTCAAACTTAGCTGTTAGGCAGGCGAGTCTGGTGAGGCTCGGTTTCGTTTACATTGATGCATGCTGATTGCTGGTAGTGACGCTAGTAGATGCTAAATCGTGGGTGGTGTTTTGTTTTTATTTTATATTTATTTATTAAGCTCAAGTTCACGTAACATCTATGTACATAGTCCCACAAAACGGCTTACACAGTTTTTCTGCGGTATCAGTGTTTGGTCCGGTTCCGGTCCATATACGAGTTTGGTCCGTTCGGGGTTTGCAGTACTGCAAGCAAAGGTGATTTCAGACCTAGCTTGTAGGTAAGTAGGACTAACTGGTGTTAGCTTGCAGCGCCAAAAGCAGAGATCTAGCCGTTCCGAAGGCAAGGGTGAAAGCCTTGGCTAGCAGCACTGCAAACAGAGACATAGCCGGCTGGCAGGTGATCGTTAAAGGCGTTGCCTTGAGGCGCTGCAAGGAAGGCGACCTCAGTCCAAGCTGTGTTCAAGTAGTTCCTACCTGATATTGCTTGCTACGCTGCGCTGAAAGAAAAGGTGACTGGAGACCAAGGATGACAATGAGTGATCGTAATCAGTGTTTGCATTTAGGGCTGCAAGAAGAAATTCCCGGCAGAAAGGCGGGTGTGACAGTTTGCTTGCAGCACTTCGACATAGACCTAGCCAGCTGGGAAGTGAGCGTGAACGGCGATTTTTGCAGTGCTGCAACCAGAAGTAATCACAATCTAGCAAGATTGTAGTCTGCAAGTAAGGTAGCCGCAGCCCAACTGGCAGACGAGCCTTGGTGGCTTTTGAACACAGCGCTGCTTACGAAAGCGACTATTGCTCTGGCTGGTTGGTAAGAGAAGCTGTTGTTTACTAAATGCGCTGGAAGTAAAGTCGGCCACAAATCACGCAGGTAGGTAAGTGGAAGTTGACAGAGTTTGATTACTTACAGCACTACCAGCAGAGGCGGCTACAGGCCTACCCAGAGATCAGGCGGGCCTGGCTAGTTTTTTTGCAGCGCTTCGAGTATGTGCAGTCACAAACCCAGTCAAGTGGACCTGCGCGGCGTTTGCTTGCAGAATTAAAAGCAAAGCTCAAATCTGCCAGCGACTTGCTAGCAGCGCAGTCAACAAAGAACTAGCCAGCTAACTTACAGGCATGCATTTGCAGCGCTAGGAGCAGAGGTTGCCTCAGGTCTGGACATTGGCGTGTGCTTATAGTGCTGCGAGCAAAAACTTAACCGCTGTCCTTTACAAAGGCGAGCATGGGGCAGCAGTATTCCTATCTAGCTGATCAGTAGGAAAGCATGGCTGAGTTTGCTGACCGACTTGAAGCCAAAATGGCTATTATTCCTTAAAAACTCATTTAAATCCAAATTGAAATAATAGTTACAATTTCGGTGCCTTAGAAGCACCAACAAAAGCCACCGAAAAGCACCGAAATTAGGCCAGCGAAATTGGAAACACAAGGTTTTTTTAAAAAATAAAGTTCATTATAAAGGTTATTTCAGTTTTTTTGGTAGTTATTTTATAGTAAACCAGAGGCTCATTTGCATGCATTAAATTAGAATTTTTCATTCATGTGAATAGATTTAAATCTTTATCACCGAAATTGCACATTTTTGTTCCGAGTGCGCGGAAATCATATATTTTTATTTTTGACGGGAAAATGTAGCAATATAAAGAAAAACAATTTACACTGCCAGAAACAGCATATTTCATAGGTTACGAGGAGGGGTTTTATAATCTATATTATATTGACGGTGTGGGAAAAAAACGGTGAAACAAAACGGCCACGGAAATTGGTATTTTTGCTGGGACAAAACTAGATTTCATACAACTCATTTACTATGCGTCCAAAAATTCATATTTATGTATTAATACGTAGGGTAACTAATACATAACACATTCAGAAGACCTTTTGTTACGTAATTTGGACATGATTTATCTGAGAGATGAAAATGTTGTAAAAAAGGGATTGGGGACAGGCCACCGAAATTGAGAATGAGGTACTTATTGATTATTCTATTAAATACTAATAACTTTACAAACATTATTTAAGTGGCTAGATGTAAATACATATGTCTTTTATCTTGAGAAAAAAAATCACAGTCGTAACTGCAAAGCATCACCACGTTTTCAGCCAGGACACGTAAAATTTTCACTTCAGAAAACCACTCATTAACGGGACACCCCGTATATTTATGAAATAAAATTGTAAATGTTTTGTTTGTTGTTTCAGGAGAGCCTCAAGTTCATGGCGCACTTCCACAGGCGGTTCATCATCAAGGATGGAAAGAGGAACGCTAAACCGGTAAGTAAAGCATAATAATTAAAATTAATTTACTTGTGGTAGCGGCTGGCGCTACTGCCACCCCTAGTCCACACAGGGTGTTTCGTAAAAAGCGACATAAAGTTTTTGACCTCGGCTGAATATCTGTCGACTATGGTCAACCGTATGGTGGCTGGCGGTGATACCTACCTACCACCTATAATAGCATTACCTAAGAGGGTTGCCGTCAGGCAGGCGGCTGGTCATAAAACATTGCCAAATCCTTTTGCTACATGGTTTTGTGTTCTTACAAAACATGTTGCACCGTCCCCATCTGATTGGTACCAGGGCAGGAAGTTGATGATAGTTAAAATATGTTTGTTTTTTTAAGTAAGGAAGTTAATATTTTTTGAAGTCTGTAATGCTGTAGCACACTGGAAAAAAAAAAAACAAAAAAAGATGTGGTAGTGAAGTGTAAAAGTAATCAAAATAGTTCCTGGTCTTTATACCACTGTATTGTTGTAACTCGTTATTTGGCTATAGAAACGATAAGCATGACACGATTGTTTTATATTATTTTTTCAGGAGGGTCGCCCACCGGTGGAGTTGTATGAGCTTCGCAGTAACGGATCTGCGCTGTGCACGCGACTCATACAAGTGAAGGCGGACGCGTCACAACTCAACAGCGCCTTCTGGTAAGCGTTCAGTTAAAAAATGCGATGAGTGAAAGGCACGTCCTTCTGTTGCTAATAACTATAATTATGTCAATGGGACAATCATGTGCGCATACTGAGCACGGGAGTTTACTGCCATTATTGGCTATAATGAGCGTTTAATTACTGTTTAAAACGGAATTATTACCGTGAGAGCGCAGTCGACGAATCTGAAAGAGGGTAGACAGATATATTTGTCCTTATAAAGAAAGATGACATCACTCGCCGAGCCAGTCTACTCGTGACCATGGAGCGTGCAACCGCTCCAAAATATCGAGGTAAATAAAAACCTAATCACGGTAATAATCCCATTTTAAACAATAATTTAAGTGTTGTGAACAACCGTGAAAACCTAAAAACTTACATTATAATGAGCGTATCAGCGCCGACATGATTAGAAGAAGAAGTTGTCGGTCATCATACCCGAAATCTTATTCTCGATCTTTATAATTTTAGTGTTGATTGTTTGCAGTTTTATCCAATAAAATGGGCGTTTTTTGGAAAAACTAAGAACATATTTTTATCTACAAGATGACGTTGTACTCTTTCATAGACTTTAAAGAGTTAGTTGTCAAATTTTAACACTTATTTTATGTTAGTCTGTGGCAGCGTACAACGCCATTTTGCGGTTTAGTTTATCCAAAAACGCCCACGCGTTTATAACCATAATATGCATATTTTGTATTGTTGTTCATCAACAGTTACATCCTAAACGTGCCCCTAGAGGGTTCGAACGAGGAGTCGTCAGCGATAGTGTACGCGTGGATCGGCAGCAAGGCGGACGCGGACTGCGCGCGGCTTATAGAGCAGATCGCGGAGGAGAAGTTCAACAACCCCTGGGTCAGCTTGCAGGTCAGTTACACAACCTCTGATCTTTTATTATGTTTTTATGCAAAATAAAATTACGAAGAAGAGCTCGCTTCGCTCGCAATGCGACATTTGTTACTATTTTACCGTGAAACGAATAGCTCGAAATAGAAACTACAGCATACATTTGAGAAGAGTACAGAAACAGTTACAGCGATGAATTAACAAGATTTCCAAATATGCGACTGCTTACCACAAAATTTCCTTTTAATATGAAATTATTTTCAAACACACGTTTAACGCGCGTCAAAATTTTTGATAAGTTGCAGGCCAAAGTCGCCTCAGTGTGCATGCATGGTTAATACGCAATTGGGTCACCGTATTTTAACTATCAAGGGCAGAACACACCGCCTCCGTATGCGTGACGTGCACGTCATCATGCGCGTAACTATGACTTTGTAATGCATGTGATCATATGAAACAAGGCACGCCGTAATACATGCACGCATACGCAGGTAGTGTGCTGCCTCTCATGCAATCCCATACATTACAACTGGTATGAGGCGGTGTGTTCTGCCCTTTATACTTTCTTTTCTCTGGCAGGTGCTGACGGAAGGCTCCGAGCCCGACAACTTCTTCTGGGTGGCGCTGGGCGGTCGCAAGCCCTACGACACCGACGCGGACTTCCTCCACTACACCAGGCTGTTCCGGTGCTCCAACGAGAAGGGGTACTTCACCGTCTCCGAGAAGTGCACAGACTTCTGCCAGGTGAGATTGAGAATACTAAGCTCACTCAAAGCCCGCAAGGAAGCAAGATGCAACAGAAGTTCTCAACAGCCCGCTAGATGGCGCCACGTGCCAGAAACAGCCAGAATTATGGAACCTGAAACGCGGTATCGAAGTGTTAACGCGCACCGCATATAAACAACTACCAAACTCATCCAGGTGGACCAGTCGGTACCCACAGATGAACTTAAATATGTAGACTATCGGTACCTTGGCCACAGCACCCAGCAAGGCGGGTTGCTACCCTTTTCCCGACACCATCTGGAAACCTCCTTCTGGCATTACCTTCTGTTTCCCGCTATAAGTTGCCGTCCACTGCTGGCCTGCTGGACTTCCTCCACTACACCAGGCTGTTCCGGTGCTCCAACGAGAAGGGATACTTCACCATCTCAGAGAATTGTGAAGGTCCTGGTCCAATTCCCGGTGGGTTCACTCACAAAGTTGATATTATTTATCAGTTTGTGAATTTGTTCCCAGTCTGGTTAGGACATTGCAGGCCACTTGATTGTCCAGAGAGCAAGATCCTTCCGTGCTTCGGAGGATACGAAAAGCACTAGCATTCACATTCATTGTGGTCGTGAGAGAGAGAGATATTTTTCAAAAGGGAAATTGTGCAATAATTAGATATTTTGCAGAAAGGGCATTATGGTGCCCCGCGCGCCGTTTTCCTAATTTGTGATTATGGGTCTTATTATCACAAAGAAAGTTAGACATGCATTGAACGAGTTCCTAGCGTTTTTTTTTTTATGAATTTAATTTTAAACACGCACTCAACGCGATTCTAACTATTTTGTGGTCCTTACCACACCCTATGCCTCTGATGTCTAATGGTAACAGTTTAGTAAAACATTTGTTCGTTCCAGGACGACCTGGCTGACGACGACATAATGATCCTGGACAACGGCACGCAGGTGTTCCTGTGGCTCGGCGCCAAGTGCTCCGAGGTCGAGATCAAGCTCGCGTACAAGTCCGCACAGGTAAACTCTAGTTTACAATTGATTCAAGATTTTTGCGCTTTGTACACATTATTATTTGTCGTGGTTTTACCCGCAGAATGGTTATTTAGTAGGTAAACATACGGATATTTACCTTTTATTGGGTATAACCCGTTTGAAACGTCGAGAAAAAGGGTAAATGTCCATATGTTTACCCAGATAGTAAATAGGCGCGTTCACACTGAGCGAAGCTGCTCGGGTGCTCATTGCCTCGCGCGGCAAACGACCAAAATACGTAGCTCACCCGAGGCAACGCAGGCTCGTGCTCGGGCGAACGTGCGCGGGCCGAGCCAAAATCTACTCCTCTCAGAAGTTTGCCTATTAATTTATTTAGGCGTCCAAATTGGGCCGAACTTGGCTCGCCTGCGCACGAGCGTATGCCGCACGAGGCAATGAGCACGCGAGCAGCCTCGCTTGGTGTGGACCTATTGGCACAGATAAAGAATGGATCTCGAATTGGCAACACTATTATTTGCTTCCAATCGTGTGGATTGTAATTCGTCAATATGGTTGTCAATATGGTTTCCCAGGTGTACATCCAGCACATGAAGACGATGCAGCCGGAGCGGCCGCGCAAGCTGTTCCTCACGCTGAAGGACAAGGAGTCCAAGCGGTTCACGCGCTGCTTCCACGGCTGGGGCGAGCACAAGCGACCGCCCGAGTAAACGCACAGGAAACAAGTATAACCGGGAGTGAGTGGCATAAAGGGTATTACAAGCCGAAAGGAGGTCAAAGTACTCATGAAACTGAACATGAATAGATAGAAATATGATCGGCGATTTTGTAAGGGAGGCCCAATTTTTTTCATATTTCAGCACATGTTCCATGGGGAAAGTTGTACAGTTTCATGAGTACTTTGACCTCCTTTCGGCTTGTTATACTATACAATGTTTGTTACTCCTGGTATCTATATTTTGTTTGTGTAAGACCATCCCTTTTGGTAGAAAACCAAATAGAAAACTGTTTATAGAATACAAAAGTGTCATAGACCTATTTAATATGGGCTACTAATCAGAACTTGAATGTTCTTAAAAATTTAAACCTTCTTTTTTTGTCCTAAGCAATAATTTTTAATACATGTTTTGACTCATTCTTACCCATTTCGATCTTGTTCTCATATAAAAATGTGTATGTTTTGATCTAGGTAATTATTTTTCTTGTGTTTCAAAGATCTTTGGTTTTCTACCAAAATGATTTTATCTGAGTATGAATGTTTATTTTTCATATGAATAATGACATGATAGATAAGTAATGACAAGATTATTATTATTATTATTCAATTATATTCTATCTTACTAGCGTAACTTATTATTTATATAATTGACTAGCAGTATTATTTTTTTTAAATTCAGGATTAAAATTAATTGTATAATGAACCATTGCACAATCTGTATCAACTATCATGTCTTCCATTGTAGTCTGATAGTTACTCTGTAATTTTAAATGGATAAACATAATTGTTTTGCTTGATACAAAAACTTATCTTCAATCATCAGCAAATTGTGCTTGCCTTAGATAAACTCACATAAATCAAAGACTGAATTATGCCATTTTCAAGTCATTTATTCATCATTTTCACTTAAATGTAAAACACAAGTAAGGGAAGAGATTTGTAAGTATTTATTGCTAAAGAGAGTAACGATTGACTAGCACAGCAAGAGATTGCATTTTGTTACTCGGGACAGTTTGATGCATTTCATAAAATGCATTTAGATATAAAAACTACTCTGATATCAGCTGTATATAAAACGCTGTTTATATAATGATTTGAGATTGTACTTATGTACATAGCAAGATTTTATAAATCCACTAACATAATATAAAATTAACATATGTAATTAATTGGCAAATTGTGCTATATTTGAATTGTAGCGTTTGCACAAAGTATTTACATCGAATTGTAATTTTTGTAACATTGTATTATAATTTTTTAACAATAAATAGAAAATTTTAAACTTATGAGTTTCGTCTCTACATATACCCGCACATAATTGAATGAATGTTTGTCATAATAAAAGTAAAAAACTAGTTAATTCATAAAAACAATGTCTAGATGAAGCGTATCACAAGTTTAGTCATCGTCGTCGTCGTCATCGGAAGGCACAAACAGTTCGTTCTCCTCGAGGAAGTTGGCTATGTTCTTGCTGATGGCGGCGCCGATGAGCAGGCCGGGCACCACCGCCGCGATGATGCCCACCAGACCGAAAGGCTTCTTCTCAGGCTCCGGGAGAATCGCGCCAGTCTCCGTCGTGGTCGCTGTCCGCCGCTGCAGCACTTGCCCGGCCCTCGTTGTGCTCCTGCACATGGCGACCAAGCGGGAGAGCCGCGAAATGGCCATTTTGTGTGCACAATTCACGCAATAATGAAAGAGTTGCGAATTATTTATAGATTTTTCTATCAGTTTCTTTTGCAAAAGTGACGTTCGTTTACGAGAAATTCTACGAAACATATGACGGCCAGTGCTGTGCCCTTGAGACCAACTTAACCGGTTTTTGTAATGTAATTTTCGATACTTACCGGTTTTTGATAAGTAATCATGGGTAAGCACTATGTGATGATACCACAAACGTCAAGTTGACATTTGTGTAAAATAAACGAAAAATGTTAGATTCTTTGGCGGGAATTTGAATCAAGAGGGTGAAAATTTTTCAAAGAAAATTTTAAAATTGCTTTTTGCAGAATAAATTGATAATTTCTTAGTAAATTTAATTACTAGTAACTTATATTCTAATAGTGCAATAAAAAAGCAACACAGCTTTGCTGCCCAGCCATGGGTCGCAAAGGCAAACGTAAAAAGGGAAACGTTGGCAGAGATGTAAGCAAAGGAGAGGACCCCGCTATGAGCGATGATGCGGGCGACGACGATGTAGACAAATATAAGCCATACAAAACCGAAAACTACATTCGTCAGTATCCGGAGGATGGCGGTGAGTTCGAATATATAGTAATTTACGAGAGCGCGGACGACAAGACGCCTATAGGTGAGAGAGACTTGATGGGCTTGGGAAGCGCATTGAAGCTTAGTAACAAAGGTATCAAGCAATTGAAAAGAATCAATCGTTACAAAATAGCGGTTATATTTGAGCGACCAGGGTTAGCAAATGCAGCTCTTAATAATCTCAAGTCTCAAAAAGAGCTAAAGTTGAGGGCGACTATTCCAGCAAGATTAACGGAAGTGACAGGGGTAATAACAAACGTTCCAACATACATGAGCAACAAAAAATATATGATGGAATTTCTAGTTGCAGAAATGTTGTATCTGTACGCCGATTCATGCGACGTTCCAAAGACGACGAAGGTAACTCCTGCTTGGTACCAACACAAGCGGTATCGATAACTTTCGCTAGTGCAGTACTTCCTGATTATGTGGATATTAACAGCTGGTATTTCGAAGTAAGGCCATACACGCCTCCTGTGAGCCAATGCCTGCGATGCCTGCGCTTTGGGCACATTGGTAAATTCTGTAAAAACGCCCAGAGGTGCTCAATCTGCGGTGATTCTCACAATTATAAAGATTGCGTAAAACGGCCAGAAGAAGCAGTCTGTGTTCACTGCAAAGGAAAACATGTTGCAATTGCCAAATCATGCCCAGTGAAAATTCAAAAGCAGAGGAGATAAAAGTTCAGATGCGCAGGGCCTCGTATTCTGAAGTTTTTAATAACAAAACTTCCCCACTAAAAAGTAAAGTAGACCCAGTTCAACAATTGTTTAAATCGGAACAATTCATGAATCTTCTGATTTCTTCAATTATAAAAATTATTTCCGCTAGTAAAGATGCTGAAAATCCCATCCCAATCTCTACTCAAAGTATAAAAAGCGCTTTACTTGATTCATTCAGTATCAATAAAACCACAGACCATAAAACTAAGTAAATTCTAATTTATGGATCAGTTAAATATTGTTCAATGGAATGCTCAAAGTTTGTCTAGTAATTTACATGCTTTTACTTATTTTTATATAATAATAATATTCATGTAGCACTTATTTCTGAAACCTGGTTAAAACCAGGAAAAAATTAAAATTAAAGGTTTTAACATCGAAAGATTAGATATAGGTACTAAACACAATGGTGTTGCTATATTAATACAAAATAATTTGCGTTACAATTTGTTAAACACACATTCTGATAACTCATTACAAAATTTGGCAGTTCAGTTACATTTCAACAATGAAATTATTACAATAATTAGTTTCTATAGTCCCACGTTGGCTTCTCCTTCCAACTTTACTTATTCCCGTCTTGATAGTTTGATTAAATCTGTACCGGGGCCTCTTATTATGGCTGGGGATTTCAATGCACACAGTACTTCGTGGGGTTGCACGTCAACTGTTGCGCGTGGTATAATTTTGCAAGATGTGATTGATGATAATAATTTATGCCTCCTTAATGACGGCCAAGCAACTACTGTGGGTTCACATGTGTGGAAACCAAATGCATTGGATCTTACTCTCGTTTCTTCCTCATTATCATTACGTTGTAGCTGGTCAGTTCATGATGATCCAATGGGGAGTTATCATCTTCCCACTGTTACTAGTATCCTTGGTTCTGTAAATAGATTTAAAAATTCCAATTTAATTCAAGGAAATTACATCCGTCCAAATTTTTCAAATGTCGATTGGAAAAAATATCAAGAAATAGTTAGTGACAAATTAACTACTTCTAACTTTGACTTTGAACGACCCCAGGAATCCTATTCTAATCTCTGCTCTTTACTACTAAATTGTGCATTTGAGGCTAATCCCACAACCAGAAATAATTCAGTGCAGCCAAATTTAACACGTAGGAAAAGACCATGTTTGCCTTGGTGGAATAATGCCTGCACTTTAGCAGTAAATAATTCTAAAGCTGCTTACATTCAATTTAAAAATGACCCAACATTAGAAAATTATATCTATTTTAAAAACAACAAGCTATTAAAAACTTACCATTAAAAGGGAAAGAGAAGCTTCATGGATGGCTTTGTGTGAAACATTTAACCGGCAAACACCTCTGTCTGTAATATGGAAAACAATGCGCATGTTTAATAAATCTTTTCTGAATGTAATGTGATACGGTCTTCTAACACAGATTGGATACCAGCATTTTTAAATAAGTACACAACCGTTTCTCCAAATATTGTCACTACTACTGTTAACTCTCCAGTCACTGGTGGTAATGATTATTTAATTACACCTTTTACTTTAAATGAATTTATTAGTGCACTTAGCTCTAGAAGAGATACTGTTTTTGGTTTAGATCATATTCCATATAAGTTATTAAAAATCTTTCATTGTCAAGTAAAAATGATTTTGGACATATTTAACTTTCTTTGGTCTAATGACATAATTCCCACTGAATGGAAGGTTGATTGTTTAATTCCAGTTTTGAAACCTGGTAAAGATGCGGATAATTGTAATTCTTATCGACCTATAGCATTAACATCCTGTATAGGTAAAGTTTTTGAACAAATACTAAAACAAAGACTGGAATTTTTTATTGAATCTAATAAGTTATTACCTCCAAATCAGTTTGGTTTTAGACGTGGTCACTCTGCAATCGAAAGTTTGAATAATCTCTTTCTTGACATTCATCATTCCTTCTCATTTAATAAATTTGTTGTTTGTGTCTTCTTTGATATTGTTGGAGCCTTCAATAATGTTAATCACCATGTGCTTGCTGCGGAGTTACAGTTGTTAGGTTTACCTGGAAAATTAATTAGTTGGATATTCAACTTTTTAAATGGTAGGCAAGTATATGTCAAGTTTAAAAATAATTTATATGGACCACAATCGTCATATTTAGGTGTTTGTCAAGGTGGAATTTTAAGTCCTTTGCTGTTCATCTTGTATATTAATAAATTAAATAGTATACTGGGTACCAAGTAAGAAATTTACAATTTGCTGATGATTTAGCTATATATTGTATTGGGTCTAACATGCAAGCAACAGAAATCAAATTAAATTTAGCATTAGAAAGATTAAAACATACTTTGATTATTTACATTTAAGTGTTAGTCTAGAGAAAACTAAAGTTGTGATCTTTAGTAGATCTAGACTTTTAATATCTCATATATTTTATGATGGTAGCTTATTGCCAGTAGAAGATGAAGCAAAATTTCTTGGAGTAATTTTTACTAGAAATTTATCATGGAATAAGCATGTAAGTTATGTGTCAGATAGAGCTTCTAGAGCTTTTAATATTCTTAAATCCCTCGCTAGAACATCATGGGGGGGCTGATCCTAAAGTTTTACTTATGTTATATAAGTCTGTGGTACGTTCCCACTTTGAATATAGTTTTCTTTGTTATGCTTCCAATCCTATTTTGGTTAAAAAGTTAGAAACTTTACAGAATAAAAATTTACGTTTAATAACAGGTGCAATGAAAACAACACCTATTGTTTCTATGCAAGTTGAATGCAATATACCTCCATTGATGTTAAGATTTAAATATCTCAAATTTAGATTTCTACTGAAATTATTTTCTTTTACTCACCATTCCTTATTAGAGAAAATCGCTGAAAATCAAACTTTGGCCTCTGCATCTACTTCAATTAAATTCCCCCTTTATTCTGCTTGATTATTCTGAAATAAAAGTTTATAATGAAAGGCATAACATTCACAAATCTGACAAGTTGGCATGTTACGAAGGAGCTTTTGAAAGCAAATTTTGCAATATGAATATAGTTATAGATAACTCCATTAGAACTAGAGAAGAGCTATATGAGAAACTATCATTATGGCCACAATACCAGCATATTTACACTGATGGCTCAAAACTGATACTGGTGTCTCTCTTGCATACTATCACAGGGCCTTGAAGACAGGAAATGGATATAAACTACCCAAAACCTGCAGTATATTTACGGCAGAAGCTGCAGCAATTCAAGCCGCTTTAGAATATATAAACAATTTAAATCACTCTTTCCCTAAATGGCTTATTATTAGTGACAGTATGTCAGTTTTATCAGCTTTAAAGAATAACACTCTGAGTACAAATTATATTATTTATAAAATTAAACAGCTGTGGCAAACACTATACAACGCCAATGTTTCAATTGAATTTTTATGGTCTCCAGCACATAAAGGTGTGTCAGGTAATGAAACAGCTGACTACCTTGCCAGAACAATAAACAATAGCTTAATTGGACAACCCAGAAGAATGTCACTTCCATGGAGAGATTTAATCCCATTGATTCAAGAGGAAATTAGACAAAGCTGGATAAATCAACATCAAATTATAATACAAGAAAAAGGTGCATGGTATGCTGCAATCAATAAGAATCTGGGAGAGAAACCCTGGTTCAATTCAATTCAATTCAATTCTTTATTTCTGCATCACATGTTGTACAATAGATCTTAAAGTTAATATAGACACAAACATGCACCCTGCTAGGGTATCGCAATAGTAAACAAACTTAAATAAACTAGTCTTATTATAGATATATTACAGTTTAACTTAAAAAACCATTGTTTAGATATACTTAACCCAGTATCAATATAGTAATAATATAACAATAATATTTACTTATTGATTAAATCCTAAAAGTTATTAAATCTTAAATTTTAATAAAGTTTTTTTTTTAATCCTAACATAATTAACTAACTCAGACAAAACTTATCTTCTAATCATCTAGAAACTCTTGCACTGAGTAAAAGCATTTTTTCAGTAGAATATTTTTAAAAGTACTTTTAAATTTATTGGGGTTGGAAATTTGACGGATTGGTTCTGGAATTTTATTGAATATTTTTACGGCCATTGCAAAGGGTCCATTGTGGTACATTTTCATTTTTGAGAAGGGAACTGTTAGTTTTGTTGCGGGTCGTAGGTTTTTTGGTCGGGAGTATTGCGGGAATAAGTCAATATTTCTTTTCACAAAATTACTGATTTCTAGAATATATATGCATGGAAGGGGAAGAATTCTTAAGTTTATGAAATGTTGTCTGCAGCTCTCTAATGCGTCTATATTTTGGATTATTCGTATACACTTTTTTTGAAGTCGGAATAATTTAATAGAATTTGAGCTATTGCCCCACAATATAACTCCATATTGTAACCAAGAATGAGCGTAAGCATAATATGCAGTTATTGCTGTCTGTCTGTCTGTCGTTGTCTTAAGCTCATAGAGTCCGTACGTGAAACTTGATAGTTTAGAAGCTATTTTTTGGATGTGGCTTTCCCAGTTAATGTTATTATCTATATTAATTCCAAGTAGGGAGTAATTGTCAACGATTTCTAGGTTACTGTTGTGATAAGAATAAGATATTTCTAAGGGGGTTCTTTGGTAGGGTCCGAATTGTATAATTTTAGTTTTATCAAAGTTAATTAAAAGATTGTGTTTTTCTAACCAGGTAATTATTGTATTTAGTATTTTGTCTAATTTACTTTTAAGTTGGACGCTGTTTTGGCAGGAAATTACTATAGAGATATCATCTGCAAACAGCGTGCACATGCAGTCATTCTCTATTATTTTTGGAAGGTTATTGATGAAAATCAGAAAAAGTATACATCCTAGGACGCTACCCTGGGGGATAGAGTTTGTGGTGGTAGCCATCGCAGATCTTACACCTGTAATATTGCCGGTGACACTATCATGACTTTCAATTTCTACATATTGTATCCTTTCATTTAAGTAGGATACAAACCAATTGTATGCTGGACCTCTTACACCTATATTCTTTAATTTGATAAGCAATTGTTTGTAAGGAACCCTATCATAGGCCTTCTTCAAGTCTATTAGAAGCCCTACTGCATGGTTCTTTTCATTAATAATATTTAATATCTTATTGATGTAAGTAAATACAGCCAGGGAAGTTGTATGATGTCTCCGAAATCCATGCTGCTGTTTGCTAAATATATTAAATTTTTCGCAATAAGAGTATAGCTGTTTAGACATTGCAGCCTCAAAAATTTTAGAGAATGTAGGCAAAAGCGAAATAGGTCTATAGTTATTACAATCTGTATGTACACCCTTTTTATGGATCGGTTTTATTATAGAAATTTTTAAATGACTTGGGACAGTACCTTCTTGGAATGACTGATTGATCAGAAATGATAAAACTGGTGCTAATTCCTGGGCACAAAATTTAACTAAAATGGGAGGAATTTCGTCATAACCAAAGCTTTTTTTGTTTTTCAGACTTTTAATAATATTCAGAACTTCTTTTTCATCCACCAACCGTAGGTACATTGAATTTAAGACACTATGTCTTGCATCCTGGTTTTCTGCTACTGGTTGACTTGGTGTCATAGGTGAAGAAGTGTCTTTATTTTTTGTAGCACCTACAGATACAAAAAAATCATTAAACTCGTTTGCAACTAAATGGGGGTCGTCTATGTTCCTATTATTTATTCTTAATTTTATATTAGATTTTTCTTTTTGAATTATTTTATTAGTTTTTTCTTTAACAATTCGCCACATTGTTATTATACTATTCTTTGAATTTTTCATTCTTTTAATATTTTCATTCTTTTTGGATATTTTTACTGTGAGTTTAAGTAACTTTTCGTATTTCTTATAATGGTCTATTAGGATATTATTATGATTGTGTGAGATAAAAGATTTTAATAGGCGTTTGTGTTTACAAGATTTTTTTATTCCTGGTGTGAGCCAATATTTTTTCAATTTCTTTCTTAATTTGATTTTTGTTATAGGTACAGATTTATTTAAAATTTCATGTATAGCAGTGCTGAATGAGGTATAGTTTTGATCTACGTTTTTATTTATATCAATAATATTACTCCAATTTATTTCAGTCAAAAGTTTTTTGAAGTGTTGCATATTTTTATCATTAAACTGTCTTTTATTTATGTACCAAACATCTTTTGTTTTAATAATTTGTGCAGGAATCTTAAATAATAACCCTTTGTGATCTGAGAAGCCATATTCTATTACTTCTGCACTCATATTTCTGTTTTGGAAGTTCGTGTATATATGGTCTATGCAAGACGAGAGTGTGCGTATAATATGTGTAGGTTCTTTTATGTGTTGATGAAAATTAAAGCTTTTCATGAGTTCTATTAGTTTCCGAGACAAAGGTGTGTTAAGTAGAGTATTAACGTTAAGGTCGCCCCCTAAAATTACTTTTTTCTGTGCATATTTTGTCTTTAAAATGTTTAGGAGTTTTCTCAATGTTTTAAAAAAGGTATCTGGTTTTCTTTTACTATCTGGCCAATATAAACATACTAGAACAAGATTAATTTTAGGTATCTCGATAGCGCTTATTTCTATAATATATTCTACAGAAAGCTCGACGAATTCTTTTTTTTCTATATATTCAATCCCTTCTTTCAAATATATGCATGATCCCCCCCTGGTAAAATTAGTTCTACAAAACCATGACGCTAATTTATATCCTTCTACTTGCATTGCATCTATCTGATTTTTATACATCCATGTTTCCGTAAGGCAATAGGCGTAAATGTCTTTATATTCGTCCGCTAATTCTTCCAACAGATGTCGCTTATTTCTTACGCTTTGAATGTTTTGAAAAACAATGTGAAAATTATTGACGAAAAAAATTGTTTCTGTCTACATTGGTTACATTGTTTCTTTTTACTGCTTCTGTCGTTGAAGATGGTGTGGGCTGGCTATTTGAGCAGTTTATTACATCCTTCGGGGTATGGCGTTCTTGTTGGGCTGCTTTATATTCTCTTCCATTTATAATAAGTTTATTATTTATTAGGTTGGCACGCTTTCCTTGTCTTCGCGCTTCTTTAAGTATCTCTATATTCTTTCTTCTCTCTTGAACGGCTGTTTCGTCTAAAAATTGTGAGATTGCTAATCCTGTGTTTTTAAAAAGATGGCTTTGTTGTAATATGAATCTTGTTATGTTTTTGCTCAAAAGTTCTATAACAATAGGCCTTCTGTGTATATTTTTTCCTATTCTTTTCACTTCTTCTATGTAGTTCATTGTGTTGACATTTATTATATCTTGGAAAATGCATGACACACGTTCTTGTAGTATTTGATCTGATTCCCATTTATTTTCATCTACACCATATAAATCTATTCTCTTTCCATTATCCGTGGGTATAGACGGTCGTGCAGTTAGTGTTTTGTCTTTTGCGAAATTAATTTGTATTTCTTCTATATCTTTAAGCAATTTCGTGTTTTCTGTTTCTAATTCTTTTATTTTTTTATTCATTTTTGCTATTTCTTCTTTCAGTGGGGTCTGAGCAGGGTAGGATGTATTAGTTGTTAGGGAGATATCAGTTCTCAGCTTCAATATTTCAGTCTTAGCTACTTCAATTATTGTTGATTTTATTTCGTCCATAAGATTCTTTTTCATATTTTCCAGTTTTCTGTCTAGAATTGTTTCCCATTGTTTTAACAGGAAATTTGTTTCTGCGTTAGGTAAAGAATACTGAAGTTGACTTGTAGTGTCATCTTTTGTCCGGTTTTGTGGCAGTATTGTGTCATCTAATCCGGAAAGGCTATCTTGGTCTTCGTTTATTGAAATGGTCGTTTCACTAGTATTTTTTTGGCATAATTTTGTTTTTTCTGTAGGTTTGAACACTGGACTAGGGATAATTGGGCTTGACTGGTTAGATTGGAGTCTATTTAGTGACATCCTTTTATTCTGTGACTTGCATGTGTTACATGTCCAATTATTTTTTGAATCTATGTTCATCAGGTAGTAAAGTTTATCAGGAACCTTCGCACAATGGGAATTGGCACAGTGCGCTCCTTTGCAGATAGCGCATTTTAAAAACTGTCTTCCAAAAATCTTATTTTTACATATTAAACAGGATATTGTTGTTTTTCTAGAATTCGACATTTTTCAAGTCTCTCTATGCCATCTGCTGTCGAGTAGCGAAACTAAAAATAAAGGTGGTCGATCAAATGGGTTCAACAAATTCGAGGTGGCAAAATGGTGGAACCCTGGCAGATTAGTACTTCTATTCAGTGAGAGATGGCGCTGCTAGCATATTGTGGCGAGATGTTTACATAGAAGTTTTCAAAAGTGTCTTTTTTATTTTGTTATATTGAAAAACAGTCACTAAATGTTTTGCACTTGTTTTAAAATTAATTTAAGCCACTGACATAATTATTTTCACAGTTCTCTTCGATATTTATCAAAATTAGAAATTTTTCACAGTGAAAAAAGTTCGTTGTAGAGTTTTAAATATTTTGAACTTTTGTGAATTACACTTGAGTTTAATCAGTTAAAAATCAAACAGTTATATTTTTAGATGACTGAACACTATGAAATGTCTTTTAATACGCGAATATTAGTTTTTGTACTGTAAAAAGTTTTGACTTTTGAGGTTATGGCGGCGGCGTCATTTTTTGTATAATTAGTTCTCACTTAAATACACTTTGTTTCGATAAGATAACATTCACAGAGTCGTATTATGTCTTTAAGTTTATTTTTCACTAATCGTATTGTAATTTAACACAGAATATAAATTTTTATTTATTTTTGAAAAAAGGACTCTACGATTTCTAATGTTTACTTGAAGCGCCACCTGGCGGAAAAAAAAAAAGAAGTTCGCTAAGAATAATACCTTTTTAAAAAGAAGATTCTTCACACAAATATGCAGGTTACGATTTGGTCATGGTCATTGTAAATTTAAAGCCCATCTACACCGCATGAAAATTATTAACTCACCTTTATGTACAGATTGCTCTCTAAATGAAAATCAAACGCTGGAACATATATTTTTCAACTGTCCTGCTTTAAATATTAACCGAATTTTATTAATTGACAAGCTGCAAGATATTTACAAAGACAGTATCCCGCCTTCGCTTCAAGAACTTCTATCGAACCCTGCCACTTTTAATCCAATATTTGACTTTATTATCTCCACGGTTGGAGAGCTTTGACATGGATTTAACCCGGACATGGAATTTTATGAACCTGAAAATTACACAAGAATATATAGAAGAAATGGCATTTTTGCCTTGTTTTTATTGGAAATAAGAAATGAACTTTAGAAGAATTGGCATTTAATGCCTTATTTTTGAAAAGATAACAGAAAGAACTAATAAAAGACTAGGCTGCAGGGTTGCCAGACGTACGAGAAATCTCGTAACATTACGAGATTTAGAGTGTCTGTACGAGATTCAAGATTAACACAAATCTCGTACTCTTTTTTTACGAGATTTTAACAAGTCTTATTATAGACAGTGTAAATGGTACATTTAAGCCTACGAAAGCTCTAAGCGTTCGTAGGCCCAAACAGTAAAGGTAATTGCGTAAATTTCGAACCATCAAATGAAATGTACGCCAGAATGACAGCTGAAAAGCTATAAGGTAAAAAGAAAGATGATTTTACTACTATACTTGATGTCGCATATATTAATAAAAAATAGGATTTTAAATTGTTTTGTTTTGAATTTAACAGCCCCAAGCGGAAAGAACATGACTACCCAAGTTACATACTACAGTAAATAGCATAAAATCATTAATTTTCTTTAAAGTTTCTTTCAATTTACGCTTTTACGAGATTTATGTTGAAATTACGAGATTTTTGGCAAACCTGGTACGAGAAAAAGAAATTGTCATCTGGCAACCCTGCTAGGCTGTATGGCTAGTACCATTGCCTATCCTGATGGATGAATTTTTAAAACAACAACAACGAAAAATGTTACGAGCGAATAAATCTTAATTTCCATGAGATATGTATGAAATAATGCAGTAATTATAGTGAAATAAACATGAACGTTACCCTCACGAGTTTAGAAGCTTTGATTTGTGAGTATTTACCATATAAATCCATATCTTTTTCCTATTGGAATATCGCCTAACAGCTGTTGTTTATTCGATCAGTAAAAGCGACACACGAATCGTTGCCATGTCCGGACGCGGCGGCGATGGAGGCCTTCTGTGCTATCCTGAAGGAGTCGGCGGAGGGGCCGATGCTGGCGGCGCAGACGCTGGCCGCGCGGATCCACACGCCGAACGCGCGGGAGGCGATGCTCGCGCTCACTATGCTCGACCGCTGCATGCGACGCTGCGACTCGCACTTCCACGCTGAAGTCGGAAAGTTCCGCTTCCTGAACGAGATGATAAAGCTGGTGTCGCCTAAATACTTCGCTGATAGAACAGCACCAGAAGTTAGGACCAGGGTGAGTGATTTAATGCATCAATACACAGTATAAAATGTCGCTTATTGCATTTCTCTGTCTGTCTGTCGTAGAATTTACGTAAATGTCGCTTATTGCATTTCTCTGTCTGTCTGTCGTAGAACTGCCTTATTCCTGCAGGAAATAGAGTTGCAGCTGGTGAAACTGCTAATAATGAAATGTTCTTTCTTTACTACTTTATTTTGCCCTTGCAACATGTTAAATGAGGAAGGAAGTTAAAATAAAATAGTGTCCTTTCCATTCATGTTTAGTAGTTCGAATTATTGTAAATCAAATACATTCTCAATTTCAGTTCAGGTAATGAGTAGTCCTTTTCCTCAAAAAATTTATTAACATGACTTTCCAATTTTACTATTACTGCATCCATTGGTCAAAAAAATGAATTAATAAATAAATATTTTTTAGGTACTACAACTACTTCATGCCTGGTCTATAGAATACCCAAAGGAGACAAAATTCAAAGTGGCATATGACATGCTGAAGAACCAGGGGGTTATCAAGGAGACACCTTCCCCCCTCCCACCGGAGGACACCACGCCCCCCCGGAGCCGCGTCAAGAGCGCCATCTTCGAGGATGAGGAGAAATCCAAGCTCCTGCAGAAACTGCTGCAGAGTAAGAAGCCGGAAGACCTTCAGCATGCCAACAGGCTGATCAAAACTATGGTGAAGGAGGTAATCTGCTGTTGTTGAGATACCTCTCAACATACTCGGATTTGTATAAAACCTCTAACTAAGAAAGCCTTTCTAAATGATATTCAAGATTCACTCAAAAGGCAAGGCAACTCAAAAGTACGCGTCCAAATTGGGCTAAATTGGCTTGCGAACCTCACGAGCATTTGCCTCGCGCAGTGTGGACGCACCTAATCACTATGAATTTGTAGGGTTTATCCGACCTGTGTGATTACAGCGTAGAACAAACCACGGTCCACCTTCTGTCCTGTCCCAACTGCCCTAGCTCTTGCACTATGCAGGACCTACTGGAGGCTAACTCCAAAGTGATCAGATCAGTTAAATAGAGTTTAATTTGTTAGTGTAACATCCAGTTTTCTTATGATTTGTTTAAAAATTGTGTTTGAAAGCAAAAATGCCTTAGTGGGACTGAAGACAATAAAAAATCAACAATCAAAATAAATTCGAACTTTATTTGGTCTCATAAATTAAATAATGAGAAAATTGAAAAATTCAATAGCGACCGCCGGGACTTGAACCGTGGAACGGTTATCCACAGTCCCGGGTTCAAGTCCCGGCGGTCGCTATTGAATTTTTCAATTTTCTCATTATTTAATTTATGAGAATAATATAGCACTGTGAGTGCATTAAAAATTCCAATACATTTATTTGGTCTACTGTAACTCTGATTTACTTTGGATAACTTTTCCTTTCAATTCTAGCTTTGTTTATTTCTTACTTTACTAGCATGCATTGCACACTAGCATGTGTGGATAAAAAAAAAACTTATAATAGCCAACCCACTTTGAAGTCTAAGCACAAGCTGTTTATTACATGAAGTGAGTTTGCATAACTTGATTTGATTAGATGTACTAAGATCCTTTCATTAGTATGTGAGAAATTACACCTTTTGATGATGAGTCATTATTTCTTGCTTCCGTGTTACTATGAGAAGAGTATGTTGTGCAAAATGAATAATTAATAATTCATAAATATTGCTATATTTTTGTTTCTGTTGCATCTCAATGAGATGAGATTGAAGGTCAATGAAAATAGCTATAGTTGCATAATTAGCTGTGTTTGCATTTGCTGCAATGTACTCGCGCGGCATACTAAAGGTCCAAAGTCCAAACTCTGTCTAGTTAAGCCTGGGTTTGATTGTATCACCAGCACAGCACCCATAATAACATTAGGATACTTTTTACTGCGGTATAATGTTTTATCCCCACGGGGATTTTTAGTAGCGTGATTGGGCGGGCCGATATCAATCAAAGTACAAGGTATTAAATGAAACCGCTTTTAGTGTTTCTCTGTCTATTTGTCATGGACATCGCTAACTCCTCCCAAAACATACAACCGATTTTGATGAGAAAATTCAAATAGTTACAATGTCTTGTTAGGAGAAACGTTTTATTCTCACGGAGAAACGTGTGCAACCGCCGGGGGGTCAACGTCAATACATAGTATAAAATGAAGTCGCATTTCGCGTTTTCCTGTTTTTTTGTCTGTTGTGGAATTGCTAACTCCTCTTAAACCATGCAAGATTTTGTAATAGATAGGGTGATTCAAGAGGAAGGTTTATATGTAACACATGCCGGAAAAATGCCTTATTCCCGCAGGAAATGACTTCCAGCGTGTGAGACCGCTAACAGACTAAATAAAAGAAGCATTTTCGTTTGTCAGGAGGAGCGTCGCACGGAAGCGAGCTGCCGTCGCGCGCAGGAGGTCGGCGCCGCGTTGGACAGCGCGGGGCTTCTTCTGGATATGCTAGAGCGCGCGGAAGACGCGTCTGCAGATGAAGAACAGCTGATTCATGAGCTACACGCGAGCTGTGTGAGGTTGAGACCAGTGCTGCAGCGGCTAGCAGCCAGCGACACGCAGCAGGATGACATAGGTAGGGTGTCTCCCTCAGCATAGATATCGCGATAGACATTTGTGTGATTTTCAATATCTTTTCTAGTGTTTGATATCCATGGACATACACACATTTTGATGTTACCACACACATGCCATTGCATTCAGGGAATCCTAGGAGATAGGGGGCTTTATGTGAGGTTGTGTTGTATAATGTATTATAATTTTCAAATAAAACAAATATATTTACATCTTTTCAGCTGACATCTTACGCGCAAGCGACGTGTTAGACGAAGTGAACGAAAAATACAACGCATTCGTCGCCGGTTCCGGCAGAAAGCAGAAAGCTAAACCTCCTCTAGAGAGCCAAGCTTCAAATAACGACAGTCTTTTAGACTTTGCGGGCGCCACGCCTGCAGGGGGGGACGGGGATGTACCAAAGAAACAAATAGTGAAAAAGAATAGTGTCATAGACGAACTTGGGGATATATTCTCGACGGACGGTGGACCTAGCATTGCAGAACCTTTGAAACCAGTTAGTTTAATAGCTTCTGGTAAGCACCACTTTTTATATAGCTGTAAAAGACATTTTAAAGTTCTGAGGAAAGATCAGATCAGCGTACATACAGAACCTTGAACTTAAACCTTATAGGTACAAAATAAACATGAATTAAAAGCTTAATTAATGTGGCAGAACCGAATATGCAAGTATTCTGCGTCAATGTCACAAAAAAAAAGATTATTTCCTAGGGTTGCTACTTTTTCTTTCTGATGTTTTGAAATACAGTTCCTGGGTAAAATACATTACTTGTGCCATCACATTCACACTTTTTTTTTTTTTTTTTTTCGTGTGGGACACCGACTCGTTCAACGACCCGATGAACCCTGGTGTCAGAGTTTTTCAACCGCCTACTGCAAGTAGCAGGCCTCTGACATGGTTGTGTAACGACCGCCATCATAGACAGCAGCCGGGACCGACGGCTTAACGTGCCCATCCGAAGCACGGAACCATCTTACTTGCGGACAATCAGGTGGTTCAGCCTGCAATGTCCTAACCAGACTGGGAACATATTCACAAAGTGATAAATATCAACTTAGTGAGTGACCCCACCGGGATTTGGACCCGGAACCTTTGCGTGGTAAGCAGGCATACTAACCACTGCGCCGCATCGGCTGTCATTCACACTTACGATGATGAAATGATCTTCTATATATAGATACTTTATGCTTCTTTTTATCTGTTTTCAGAAGATGTAGATTTAATAAGCGAAAAAGGAAGTAAAGCGGAAGGCTGGAACGAATTAGACTCTTTAGGCGAACAATTATTGAAACAATCTCTTCCTGAAAATGCTAAAAGGATTGATAGTTTTAACAGGTATAGATATTTTTTTTTATGTGTTATACTTACGTATGATACATTCTAGACATTAAACTGAACAACTTTTTAAAAGTGGTATGTTAAAATTCCGAACAACTTTTCATGGACCCTTCCACAAGTTACGAAAAATAAGTTTGTCAGTTTGATGCCGAGGTTTGACGTCTACAACACACTTATAGTTTGTGCACTATTCTGAAAATCAAATTGTATAGTAAATTTTTCTGTTACAGTAAAACAGCGAAGAAAATACCAATGAATGCATTAGAAAAAAGTTCCCCAAAACATGGCGTTACGTCGACGAATAACGGCGCCATGTTGGATTTAGATTTCTTTACTAAAACGCCTCCTAAGAAGGAACATGTCGAACCAATTGTACCGAAACCTTTTAGCCCAACTGACGACGTTATGGTTGACATTAGTACTGACGATGACCCTAAAGTTTACAATAATTCAAATTCAAAACCAGATAGTCCTCTGGACGCCATATTGGATTTAGGGTTGCCCCTGAACGGGAAAGAAGACGCCGCTGTAGAAAATAAGGAGAATGTTTTGGAGAAGAAGGATAGCGTTAAGAGATGTGATGTGAAGCCTTTGACTGATATACACGTGACGTTGCACGGCGTGCATCCTAGCAAGGTAACAATTAAAACAATTTTTATCGTTTTACATAGTTAAAACTTCTAAAATAAAACTACTAAAACACCACTTACTTGCTAATTCATTCATATTGCGTGGGACACTAATTAGACGAACGACTCGCTTGATGATCTCTAAGTTTTTAAACCTTCTATTAGGTAATCAACCGGAACAGACGACCGAACGTTGACTTCAAAGCACGAAACTATATCCGTTCAGACCATTGCTGGACTTGGCTGGACACTAACGGGGGGTATTGCCATACTCACCACGCTTGGCAGGCAGATTGGCGAGCGCAGTAATAGATGCTGCCTATTCCCTGGATGATTATCCCTTAGTCGCTTTTTACGACTCCCGCGGGTAGAAAATGGTGGTGATGCTATTCTAACCCAGCATCACACAGCATTTTTTATTTATCTTTTAATCAATAACAGATATTTAATCATGTGTGGTGAGGCCGAAATAAGCATTGTTTTAATTGCAGGTGCCTCCGATGACAGTATTCGAGGAGTCGGAGGGCGTGACGGTGGTGCTGCACTTCTGCAGAGACAAGCCGCGACCCGACGTGAACGTTCTAGTCGTGTCCACAACCAGCAAGTGTGCACAACCCATCGACGATTACAAGTTCCAGGCAGTCGTGCCAAAGGTAATTCTACAGGCAGTAACGGAAAGGGTATAAACAAGCCAAAAGAAGGCCAAGGTACTCATAAACTGAAAAAAATTGGGACATCCCATTCAAAATCTCCGAACAGCTGATTGATGTATATGGGAGGTCCAAATTTTTTTGACCTTAACCTCCTTTTGGCTTGCTATACCCTTTCTGTTACTCCCGGTATAAGCGATTATACTTCGACAAGGTTGATTTACACTTCGAAAAGTCTGATTCATATTTCGACCAGGTTGATTTACACTAATACGAAGTTGGTTTATACGTCGGCAAAGTTGATTTACCCTTCTAAACGGTTAATTAACACTGCAATAAGGGTAATTTACACTTCGCCTTGGCTGATTTACACTTCGAATAGAATATTTCACACCTTGTCTGATTTTCACTTTGAATAGGCTGATTTACACTCGCTAATGTTGATTTACTTGGTGACAAGCCTGATTTACATGTTGTGATGAGCCTAATTTAAATATTGACAAGCCTAATTCACATTGACGAGCCAGATTCACATATTAACGAGCCTGATATAAGTGTTTAGAAGCCTGATTTACACGTCAGCGAGCCTGATTTACATATCAACTAGCCTGATTTACATGTTGACTTGTTGACGAGCCTGATTTACACTTCGACAAGTATTGATCTATCTTTCTAACGTAACCGTTTCTCTACTTGACGAAGTTTTGGCCTGATATTGATATGCTGTTGCCCTAAAAAAAAATCTTTTCCCACCCTTGAAATGTACCTTGTTTATTTTCCAGGGCTGCAAAGTGCGTCTGCTGCCCGCGTCGGGCTCCTCCCTGCCCGCCTACAACCCGTTCCTCCCCCCTCCCGCGCTCACGCAGGTGATGCTGGTGGCGCGGCCCCCCACCACCCCCACCACTTCTGTCAATCTCAAGTTCGTCATCACGTACTCTGTGGACGATGAGATGACTTCCGAGATGGGGGAGGTGGCAAAGTTACCGTTGGATGAGGTATAGTGGCTCGTTAGGTGATAGCATAGGGGTCCTGATATTTTGATTTGACGAAATCTACCGGGAGTAACGGAAAGGGTATAACAAGCCGAAAGGAGGTTAAGGTACTCATGAAACTGAACAACTTTCCCTATGGAACATGGGTCGAAACATGAAAAAAAAATTGGACCTCCCATAGTAAATCAATCAGCTGATCGTCGATTTTGTATGGGAGGGGCAATTTTTTTTTCATATTTCGACCTATGTTCCATGGGGAAAGTTGTTCAGTTTCATGAGTACCTTGAGCTCCTTTCGGCTTGTTATACCCTTTCTGTTACTCTTTGTATAAATGAAAGATGACTTATGAAATGGGGGAGGTGGCAAGACTACCACTGTATGAGATATGTTGGCTACGTTAGGTGATAAAGATCCTGATGTTTTGATAATTCTACATTTGAAAGCTGGTAGGTCAACCTCAAGTGAAAGCTGGTTGTTCAACCTCAAGTTTGTCATCACGTGTTCTGTAAATGATAGATGACTTTCGAAACGGGAAAGGTGGCAAGACTACCGCTCTATGAGATATGTTGACTACGTAAGGTGATAGGAAGTCCTGATATTTTGATTGGTAATTTGGAGGTATTTATCTACAAAAAATAGCTATTAGAATACTCTTATTCGAGTCAATAATTGAATTTAAATATTATTAGGTAATTATCAATATCAGTGTAAATAAATACACGTAGCCCTGCTTACGGCGCCACACACATTTTTGTATAGCTATGGTATAGGATATAGCCCAAAAGGCTGCTGCTAAATAATTTTATTATCTGCCCCTCTCTAGCTAGGCCTCATCATGTAAATACATTTGTCACTAAAATGTCAGGACCCCATGTTGTATTTTAACGACCTTTTCTCGAAAGTTTTTGGGCCATATTTTAATTTTCATTATTTCATGTGTCATCTTAGTCTTCGATCAAATAGCATTACTTCTTATCTCTATCACTATTTCTCATACTGGTCTCAAATGACCCAATAACTTTCGATAAATCATTAAGCCAGGTATTCATTGGGGACAAAGTCCCATATACCTCGTATATTATACAATCCAAAGTTCCCAATATGGACGTATTTTGAACTTTGTTCGGGAACATTGTTCAAAATACGTCCACATCGGGAACTATGTCCAGATACATTGTATAATATACAAAGTATATGGGATTTTGTCCCCAATGATTACCTGCCTTTAGTTATCATTACTAAAGCTTATTGCTAATGTACTTAAGCAACAAATTATTTATATTAGCCAGACTGAGGAAGAGAGATGAATATTTTGAAAACAGTTACTATACATAATGATAATTGGTCAATTATCCAATTTATTTGATGGTTCTAGTCGAAATTATGTGCATTTGATTTTATTATTGACATTCCAAATAATGGGGCAATAACATTCCATTTTATATATCCACTATATCAATCTGATGATCTGAAAGAGAGACAAAATATTATTAAGGTGATGTTTATTGGAGTATATTTTAACCAAGAGTTATGATTATGAATGCTAATTTGAGTATTTGTGGATATTAGGCTTGCATTTAAATTTGATCTGAAAATAGTATGTATATTGCAGTATTATTATGAAAATTAACATCACATAGAAAATTAATGATTATGTACGTACGTATTTATTAATGTGACAAATAGTTAAGTGATTATAACAAAGATTATAAGTTCACTGTTTTGCTGTGCAATACACATGTAGTCTTTATTTAATAGTGTACTTATAAATAATATACAAATATAATATTAAAGTTATATGTGAACAATTTTGTTTTTTATTCATTCTTAGAGGCGGGGTCAGTCCATTGTAAATAAGAAGACAAAATATTATTTACATCTTTATTTTTTATATATAGAAACTATATTCTTAATTGAATGAGTAAATAGTATTTACAGAGCAAATGCAAGGAACATGACTACTTTGTATTTACAAAACTTATCTCTAAATATATGACAAATACCGTATTTTAACGGTATCAAAATATCATGTCCAACGGTATCAAAATATTAATTCGCACATTTATTGCTGAAGCGGTCGGTTATGTTGAATTGGTACATGAACGCCCGAGCCGTTTTACATATATAGCGTGAAATTTTACTAGTGACCGATAGCGAACACTCAGAACCGGCTGGTGATAAGGATCAACTTTCCCCAAGGAAGGAACATAGGTCGAAATACGAATAAAAATTTTGTCAGGTCCATCCGGTCAGCTGATCTGAATTACTATGGAAGGTCAACATTTTTTTTTAATATTTCGACCTATGTTCCTTGGGGAAAGTTGTTCCTTATCACCAGCCGGTTCTGTGTTTTCGCTATCGGTCACTAGTAAAATTTCACGCTATATTATTGTTCTTTTTTCAATAGGCTACTTGATAGGTACTAATGGAGAAATTTTCCTGAGCTTTATGGGACCTTCCTGAACTTAGAGGAGAATTGGACATTGTCTAGCGCGTAACTCGCTCAGATAAAGAAAGGATCCTGAAATGCCAACATTACTGTTGACATCCCGCTCATGTGCCATGTCATGTTATTTGAAAGACAGACAAACAATAATGTTGCGAGTTATACCGGGAGTAAGAAAAAGGGTATAACAGGCCGAAAGGAGGCCGAGGTACTCATGAAACTGAACAACTTTCCCCATGGAACCTAGATCGAAATATGAAAAAGACATTTAGACCTCCCATAATAAATCAATCACCTGATTGGCGATTTTGTATAGGAAGTCAATTTTTTTTTTCATATTTCAACCCATGTTCCATCCATGGGGAAGGTTTGTTTAGTTTCAAGAGAACCTTGACCTCCTTTCGGCTTGTTCTACCCTTTTTGTTACTTTCTGTATATACGCTTATTTTTCTAGGCATGCCAAATGATGGTGTGCAAACAGAAATCGAATTGCATCGAATCGTATAGTGTGAATACACGTTCACACGGCCTGGTCGCGGAAGGCGAGCGCGGTGATGGGCTTCTGGTGTCCGCAGTACTCGCGCTCCAGAGTGCCCTTCTCCAGATCCCACAACCGACCAACTTCGTGCGCGACCTTCCTGCGGGGTAGTGATGGTGGGGGGAGCGAGAAAGCACGTCATTGTAATATGACGTGCGACGCAGATGCATGCGTGTCCCTTACCCGCTAGCCGCTCGACAACCGATGTGGCGCAGTGGTTAGCATGCCTGCCTGCCACGCAAAGGTTCCGGGTTCAATTCCCGGTGGGGTCACTCACAAAGTTGATATTTATCACTTTGTGAATTTGTTCCCAGTCTGGTTAGGACATTGCAGGCTGAACCACCTGATTGTCCGCAAGTAAGATGGTTCCGTGCTTCGGATGGGCACGTTAAGCCGTCGGTCCCGGTTGCTGTCTATGATGGCGGTCGTTACACAACCATGTCAGAGGCCTGCTGCTTGCAGTAGGCGGTTGAAAAACTCTGACACCAGGGTTCATCGGGTCGTTGAACGACTCGGTGTCCCACACGAAAAAGAAAGAAAGACCCGCTAGCCGCTGACATCTTGGATACCTCGTCCCTCCACCGTCTGTCACCCCTAGGGAAGGTCGCGCGGGAACTTGTCGGACTATAGTTTGTAAACGTTTCTCGGTTCACACGGCCTGGTCGCGGAAGGCGAGCGCGGTGATGGGCTTCTGGTGTCCGCTGTACTCGCGCTCCAGAGTGCCCTTCTCTAGATCCCACAACCGACCAACTTCGTGCGCGACCTTCCAGCGGGGTACAGACAGTGGAGGGAGCGAGGAAGCACGTCATCCTACTAATATTATAAAGACGGATGTTTGTGTGTTTGTTACGACATCACGCAAAAACGGCTGATTAGATTGACATGAAACTTTGCAGAAATATAAAAGGGCATCTGGAATAACACATAGGATACTTTTTACTACGGAAAAATGTCTCATTCCCACGGGATCACGCATTTTCCAATATTTTTGAAATAGGTGGCGTGACTGAGCCGATTCGCGTTTTAAACGTTTTCGCCGAAAACTAACAGCGACATCTCTTGGCGAATAATGCTTTTTTCCCGCGGAATAATAGGTTGCAGCGGGTGAAACCGCTGACGGGCAGCTAGTTCTAATATAACGCTGACGTCTTGGATAGCTCGTTCCCCCACCGTCTGCCACCCCTAGCGAAGGTCGCGCGCGGACTTGTCGAACTATAACTGTAAACGTTGCTTGTTTCACACGGCCTGGTCGCGGAAGGCGAGCGCAGTGATGGGCTTCTGGTGTCCGCAGTACTCGCGCTCCAGAGTGCCCTTCTCTAGATCCCACAACCGCGCGTAGCTGTCTGACGAACCTGCAATAAAAACATTATGGGTATTAGAGAAGTATATCACCGACCGTTGCCGAGTTAGCTTAGAATCACCACAAATATTTTCCGTGGGTGACGTAAGAAGCGACTAAGGGATTTGAGAGTTGATGTGATACAAAAACTTTTGTCAAATGTGGTCGGCATACGGCCGTTTTTTACAGTTGTTTACGATCTGCCTACCCCGCAAGGGATATAGACGTTATTTATGTGTAAGTATCAAAACCTCTCGACTGTCTCTGTCTCTCTCTCACCATTGAACTAGTATCTCTGGTCGGTGGCAACGGCCAGAATGACGCGGTCTTATAAAGAGCGCGGCTTTGAGGAGCAGCGTAAAGCAGACCCTGACGCTAAACGCGATGAATTGAAGGCCCGTCCTCCCGCCGCCATTAACTACAATTATATCAATGGCAAACTCACGTGCCCACACTGTGCACGGGAGTTTACTGTCAGAATCGGCTACAATAGCCACCTGCGGGCGCATTAGCACCGACTCGATCAGGAGTTGAAGTGGTCGCCATGGGCGAAATCGGCCGAAGAGATCATCATCATATCTATCTGTCTTACCAGTAAACAAGTATCTCTGGTCGGTGGAGAAGGCGCAGTCCCACACCCAGCGCGCGCAGCAGCGACCAGTATATCTGTCTCTCTCTCACCCAGCAGCGACCAGTATATCTGTCTCTCTCTCACCCAGCAGCGACCAGTATATCTGTCTCTCTCACCCAGCAGCGACCAGTATATCTGTCTCTCTCTCACCGGTGAACAAGTATCTCTGGTCGGTGGAGAAGGCGCAGTCCCACACCCAGCGCGCGCAGCAGCGACCAGTATATCTGTCTCTCTCTCACCGGTGAACAAGTATCTCTGGTCGGTGGAGAAGGCGCAGTCCCACACCCAGCGCGCGCAGCAGCGACCAGTATATCTGTCTCTCTCTCACCCAGCAGCGACCAGTATATCTGTCTCTCTCTCACCCAGCAGCGACCAGTATATCTGTCTCTCTCTCACCGGTGAACAAGTATCTCTGGTCGGTGGAGAAGGCGCAGTCCCACACCCAGCGCGCGCAGCAGCGACCAGTATATCTGTCTCTCTCTCACCCAGCAGCGACCAGTATATCTGTCTCTCTCTCACCCAGCAGCGACCAGTATATCTGTCTCTCTCTCACCCAGCAGCGACCAGTATATCTGTCTCTCTCTCACCGGTGAACAAGTATCTCTGGTCGGTGGAGAAGGCGCAGTCCCACACCCAGCAGCGACCAGTATATCTGTCTCTCTCTCACCCAGCAGCGACCAGTATATCTGTCTCTCTCTCACCGGTGAACAAGTATCTCTGGTCGGTGGAGAAGGCGCAGTCCCACACCCAGTATATCTGTCTCTCTTACATGACATTTACTTCTATACTACCACTAGTAAAACACCATTATCACCATTTACTAATGAGGATAACCAAATTTATTTTCTGAGCCCTACTCATACCTTCGTGAAAAACAAAACGATATCGTGTTTTAGTAAACTAACAGCGACATCTGTTAGAAGCAGTAGACACTTACCGGTGAACAAGTATCTCTGGTCGGTGGAGAAGGCGCAGTCCCACACCCAGCGCTGCGCGTCGTGCCGCAGCGCGCGCAGCAGCGACCAGTATATCTGTCTCTCTCTCACCGGTGAACAAGTATCTCTGGTCGGAGCCCTACTTATACCTTTGTAAAAACACAACGATATCGTGTTTTAGTAAACTAACAGCGACATCTGTTGGAAGCAATAGACACTTACCGGTAAACAAGTATCTCTGGTCGGTGGAGAAGGCGCAGTCCCACACCCAGCGCTGCGCGTCGAGAATTGAGGATAACCAAATTTATTTACTGGGCCCTACTTATACCTTAGTCAAAAACACAACGATATCGTGTTTTAGTAAACTAACAGCGACATCTGTTGGAAGCAATAGACACTTACCGGTAAACAAGTATCTCTGGTCGGTGGAGAAGGCGCAGTCCCACACCGCTGCGCGTCGAGAATTGAGGATAACCAAATTTATTTACTGGGCCCTACTTATACCTTAGTCAAAAACACAACGATATCGTGTTTTAGTAAACTAACAGCGACATCTGTTGGAAGCAATAGACACTTACCGGTGAACAAGTATCTCTGGTCGGTGGAGAAGGCGCAGTCCCACACCCAGCGCTGCGCGTCGTGCCGCAGCGCGCGCAGTAATGACCAGTCTGAAGTGCGCCACACGCGCGCCGAACAGTCGCCCGAAGTTGTCACCAGCATACTGGAAAATAAAACAATGTTGAAACTAACTTACCTCTATTTCTCTAGGTGAAAGCATGGGTGAAAGTACTTTTAGCCGTACAGCCGAGCTGCATTGGTCGAAATTCTTTTGGTATGACCATTTTTAAAGGTTTTGTGTTTGTTTTTAATCGTAATTTTAGAAAATTTTGATGTAATATTATCAAATTCTATTTCAGAAATACCCCACTGATGAACCCTTTTTGCGCGAAAGTGCAAATTTATGTACTTTTATTTTATGCTATATGTTATAACACTCACGTGGAGTCATGGCTGAACTTGCACCGCAGCGCGTACTTCCTGTAAAATAAAATAAACGTTTATTTCCTAAAATAACACATAGGTAAATAAAACCGACAACGACCCCCGTGGGTGAACAGCACCGTTTCCTGTGAATATCTTCCGTGTGTAGGAGGAGATCGAAAAGAGGAATGCTTTCTCGATTGTGCTCCGCCAGTGACTGATGAAAGCATTGAGCCAGAGTCAGAGGATACTGCAATCTCGGAAGATGCACCAGTGCATGGAGATGCTTCGACCTCGGGAGACGTGTCAGGGGACACGAACATTACTTCCCTTTAAGAAATATAAAGGAAAAGGAATATCCAGATCCATCTGTATCAAGCTGCAGAGGAAGGCGATGAAGATCCTCTTACAATAAAAGAAGCTTTATCAGGAAAGCATAGCACAGAATGGCGAAAGGTAATTCAAGAAGAGTTAGAGGCTTTGAAGAAAAATAAAACATGGACGCTAGTCGTACCACCAATCGGCCATAATGTTATTGATTCATAGTGTATACTTCGAATCAAAACAGAAGGAGGAGATAAGAAGCGATTTAAGGCTCGACTAGTGGCACGCGGTTTTAAACAGAGAGAAGGGGTGGACTATTTCGAAACTTATAGTCCAGTGATCCGACACTCATCGTTAAGACTTCTTTTGGCATTAGCGGTCAAAGAGAACTTTAACATCGACCAAATGGATGTCAAAACGGCGTTTCTTAATTTTATTTATCGTATGGCTCTTAGTTTTTACTGGAATTGGCAATATTGTATTTATATATGTAGTCTGGGAGAATTAAGGTACTCCAATGCTTCATCCGAAAGGGTCTTCAGATCATTGGGATCCCCTGTGAATTTGGTTATCGGGCATTCGTAGACCATGTGGCGTATAGTTTGCTGTTGTCCTCCGCAATCGCAAGCTTCAGTGTCACTCCAGCCCCACCTGTGCCACAGGTGTGCGCAGTTTCCTACATCTGTTCTTATGCGGTTTAGTTTACACCAAGCGTTGCGGGGTGCGCAAAAACCGACTGGTCTTTTCCGGGTGTTCAATTCGAAGAGGTCACCGGGGGTGGCACAAGAGGTCCACTCTGCAGTCCAGGCATCACAGGTGCTGGGTAAAGGCTCGCTTGCATGGCTCGTTAGTGCGGGTGGGTTCCGGGACCTTAATCTAGAGGTCTTAAATACGTCGAGGTCTAGGTGTATGGGCAGCAATTTGTTTCCCTGGATCTTGTCTACCTCCCGGCTCAGGCACTTTTCCCTGCGGATATGTGGCGGAGCTATGTGGCTCAGGGCCGGGAGCCAATAAGTTGGTGTGGGTTTTAAGCATCCAGTTATCAGGCGCATGGTGTGGTTTAGCTGGGCATCGACCAGTGAGACGTGTGCACTATTCAGCCAAGCGGCTGCACAGTATTCAGCTGTCGAGTATACCAGCGCCAGAGCTGACGTGCGCAGTGTTGCTGCTGTAGCTCCCCAGGTTGTGCCAGTAAGTTTTTGAATGACACTGTTTCTAGTCTTCAGCTTTGCGGATACCTTACTGAGATGATGTTTGAAGTTGAGGCTTCTGTCCAGTGACACACCCAGGTACTTAGGCTCGAAGTTGTGAGTCATGCGTTTTCCTCGAAACGTAATGTTGAGCTCTTTGTTGGCCAGTCTGTTGCACAGGTGAAAGCAGGAGACTTCGGTTTTTGCTGCACTTGGGCAAAGGCGCCAACGGACGAAGTAGTCGTCCAGATTTTTTAGGTCCTTCTCCAGTGTGGCCTCTGTTGCCTCTATGCTTCCATTCTGCGTCACAAGGGCTAGGTCGTCTGCGTAAGCAAACTTTCGTGAGCTGGTCTCTGGGAGGTCATGTATGTAAAGGTTGAACAATAGTGGAGCCAAGACTGACCCTTGGGGCAGCCCGTTGTTCAATATCCTTGGAGAACTACATTGGTCGCCGAGATGGACTTGGTAGGTCCTGTTTGTAAGAGCGTTTTCGAGGAGTCGAAATATTTTCAGGCATGGCACGACTTTGAGTAGCTTGTATAGGAGACCCTGGCGCCAAACCGTGTCATATGCAGCTGTTAGGTCGACAAAAGCTGTAGACGATTTGACGTTGCGGTGGAACCCATTTTCGATGTGTGTTGTGAGTGCTAACACCTGGTCTGTACAACTGCGGTTCGGGCGAAATCCTGCCTGTTCCTGAGGCACGCAGCTATTAACCACTGGTGAGATGCGGTTGTAAATAATGCGTTCCAGAAGCTTGTAAGTCACACTAAGGAGGGCAATGGGCCTGTAGCTGGCAGCATCTTCTTCTGGCTTTCCTGGTTTCAGTATGGCAATAACTTTTGCCCTTTTCATTTGTGTTGGTATTCTGCCGGTGTTGATAATGGATGAGTAGAACTTTGCTAGCCATTCACGGGTACGAGGGCCGCAGTGTTTGATGAACTCGGGAAAGATGTTGTCCTCACCGCAGGCTTTGCCTGCACTAATGTGCTTTATGCCAGCCATAACCTCGTCTGCAGTTACAGGGCTACTGTAGATATCGTCAGGTATTGACTTTTCTTTTAGGTCGTGGAGTTCTTTTCGTATTCTGCGTGTGTGTGCCTTGTGGCTCGGAGCCTTTGACAGCATTCGGATTCTATCAGCGAATGGAAACCTGTCAGAGACGGTTTATATGAAACAACCGGAAGGATTCGCTGAAAAATTAAAGGAGGAACACGTGTGCCTTCTAAAGAGGTCGCTTTACGGGTTAAAGCAAGCGCCACGGGCATGGAACCAGCGACTTGAAGCAGCACTTAAGCAGCTGAAGTTCATGGCCCTAGTGAATGAACCATGTGTGTACCTATATCCGGCGAAGCTCACACAGGCTCATTATAGTGGCGGCATATGTTGACGACCTGCTTATCTTCTGGAATAACAAACTAGAAATGGAGTCAGTGAAGAAGGAGCTGTCTGATGTGTTCGAAATGAGAGATCTTGGCAGGGTAGACCTGTTCCTCGGTATGACAGTCAAGCAAGAAAAAGGCTGCATCACCCTGAGCCAAGAAAAAATACACGAAGAAGATCCTTAAGCGGTTTAACATGGAGGAGTGCAAACCTGTCTCCACTCCACTTGTTCCATGTCGCCTAGAAAGGTGTAGAACACAACCCTGATGAAATATAACCAATCCGCCTGCTAAGCATGGTGAGTATGGGAATACCCCACAATGGTGGAGGCCCATTTCCAGCAGTGGACTGTTGTGGCTGTAGTAGTAATACCTGTGCGCCTGTATATGTTTCTTGGGCACGGGGCGGGGCGGCTCTCCCCCTAGCGACCACACGTAGCAGTTGCCCTTGTTGTTGACAGCTGCCATCAGCTTGCCAAGAGGGTCTATAGCGATGTCCTGGATCGACGCTTCTGCTTCTGGGATCTGAGAACAAATAAATATAGGGTGTAAAAATAATACATACATCACGCCTCTTTCCCGGAGGGAGGGTAGGCAGAGACCACATCAACACGACAACTATTTCGCTTCTTCAACTTCTTCTTTCATGCACGCTCGTCGGTTTAGGGTACTCTTGAGCTGGCCTTTCTTTAAAAAGACCCCGGTTTGATTCAGGTATGTTCCTTGTGTAAAAAAATAACTGCAAATATTTAAAGGAATGCTCGCTCGCGTTCGACTTGAGGTACCTGCTTTGATTTGATAACATTGTAAAGTCTGTTACATTGTAATTTTGTTTTTTGTGAGTTAGAACTTTTGGGTTGTTTTGTAAGTAAATTTCAAATTTTTTTCAAAAAAGGGGGGGAATACTGTAGCGACATTGTATGTAGAGTCACGTTGTGCTTAGGTCAGCAATCGGGCCATGAGGCGCCGTTGCATAGCCAGTCACTCCCTAACTACCGGACGCGACGGGCAGGTTACACTTAGGTTATCAGTACCTATATATATTTCTGTGTGGCGTCACAATATACCAGTATATATCAGTGAAAATCCGGACTTATCATTCAGCAACCCCTTAGTGAACACTACCCCATACACACATACAGACAGTTATTATAAACCTAGATGAAAGGAACACAGATTGAAACTGACAAGCTGTCACTTTACCAGTTGCTCGTTCTGGTCAGTACGAAGGTCCCACATGTGTATGATGCCGGACTGGTCTCCGACCATGATCTGCGTCTGGTCAGGGTGTAGCACCACCGCGTTCACTGGCGCAGGCACTTGGAATATGCGCTGACAACCTGTCATATTACCAGTTGCTCATCCTGGTTCCACATGTGTATGATGTCATGATCTGACAACCTGTCACATTACCAGTTGCTCGTCCTGGTTCCACAAGTGTATGATGTCATGATCTGACAACCTGTCACATTACCAGTTGCACGTTCTGGTTCCACATGAGTGATGCCATAATCGGACAATTACTCATTCCTCATTCTGGTCCCTCGGTTCTAGACGGGAGGTATGAGCAGGGGACCAACTGGCCCAACTGGACATGTTTGGAAGTTGTATATATAGCGATTGGCGGAAAAACTTCAATACCGCGTTTTAGGACTGTATGGAAGTATGCGGAGCGCATGCGCGCCGCCACAGATGCATGCAATTTATGCCACAGAACTTTTCGATTTCTTAAATAATGACATTACCAGTGAAAATAAGAAATAGAAAATATGACATGCATCGACCGGGGATCGAACCCGGGCCGCATGGGTAAACGCCCCACCGCTCTGCCACTGAGCTATCGATGCACGGCCGATGAACGCCAAATTTTCTATCTCTTGATGCTCGTCTCCAAGCGACGATCCAGCGACATCTGTAGAAAGTATTTAGAACTTACAACATGGTTAGTCCACATTATGAGTGGAATTCAAACCATATGATGAAGCTTGCTTAATCAATCTATTGGGATTGTAATGCACTCACAGTGCTATATTATTCTCACAAGTGAAAATAAGAAATAGAAAAGACAAATCGCTTGGAGACGAGCATCAAGAGATAGAAAATTTGGCGTTCATCGGCCGTGCATCGATAGCTCAGTGGCAGAGCGGTTGGGCGTTTACCCATGCGGCCCGGGTTCGATCCCCGGTCGATGCATGTCATATTTTCTATTTCTTATTTTCACTTGTGAGAATAATATAGCACTGTGAGTGCATTACAATCCCAATTAGACATTACCAGTTGCTCGTTCTGGTCGGTGCGCAGGTCCCACATGTGTATGATGCCGGACTGGTCTCCGACCATGATCTGCGTCTGGTCAGGGTGTAGCACCACCGCGTTCACTGGTGCAGGCACTTGGAATATGCGCTGGCATTGCAGCTGCCGGCCTCTGCAATTACAGATAAACAAAACAACATTATAAAACATGTTTTTTACATAACGGGTTATAATAATATGTTTACAAGCAAGCTACAGAGTGCACCTAAAAACGAGTGGTAGTAGTAAGAAAAGAACACAACCTGTCTGTCCATCAGTAACAAAACCCCAGTAGCAACACTATTGAAGCCAATGATATTATATGTAGGTTCTAGGTTGTAGATACGCCACCTGAGCAAAAAGATGTGCCTTCAAATTGGTCTCCTGGAGACCAATAAATCAGTCAGCTGTCCTAGCGAGCGCACATGACACATATGCCATGCCATACGTGATGTCACTGAATTTCAGGAACCATTTTTTTGTGCAAGCAGTATGGAGGAAACGTGTCTATTGATTGAAGCATTATAACGTGCAGGGCGCTATGCGCACTCTATAGCTTGCTTATATATATTTATAAATGTAAGGTATGTACAAATACCTCAAATCCCAAATTCTAGCTGTGCAGTCTTCTCCCCCTGTGTACATCCATTTGCCTTCCTCCTGGAAAATGCAACATTGCTTACATTACAAAATTTTACAACACTTCCCATAATAGGTAAACAATTTTTGGAAAATTTGCAAATTCCACTGCAGGCAGAATTTGAACCTATGACTTTCAGCATCTGTACTGCCAGCCGCACCTCTACCACATATGAATTAGTTGAAAAACTAAAAAAAATTATAAAGAATAATAACGGGTACTAAAATAATAAGTACATAATTGTTTGCTGTGATTTTGAGATTCCAAACTAATCTAAACCTCAGTAACTTTCATATGACCGATATTATGTAAATAATTTAGCATTGATTTCTTTGTTTTGTTAATAAATGGTAAATAGCATTGTTTTAATTTAGTAGAATACTGACCTGAAAGCCAACTCTGGAGACATTCTTGGTGACACCCTCAAAATGATGCACTGGATCTGGGTTGGCACTGGCCAGGTCATACAGCCTGATGTGCTGGTAACCACAGGCTGCTACCATCTGCCCATTGGGTGTTATTTCCAAACCATTTACTTGCTGGAATAGGAGTAAAGGTTATGATAGCAACTAAAAGATAAAGAAATTATTTATTTATTAATACATTTAAATATTGCACACAATATTATATCCTATACAGGGTGTTCTTTAAATGCATGCCATAGCTTATTGGCAGCTTTAGGGTGAGAATCCACCAGAGCTGTGCGAGGTAGCGAGGCAGTGAGCGAGGAAAAAATCCACCAATAGAATCACTTCATTTTCCTAGCCTCGCTCAGCTCAGCTCTGGTGGAATAGGGTTGAGCGAAGGGAGGCCATTCTACATACAAAACAAGCGAGAAATGTGTGCGAGGAATGTGTTGCGAGGAATGTGTAGCGAGGAATGCGTTGTGAGAAATGTGTTGCGAGGTTTCCACTACATCGCACATTTCACAGCTTCGAAACGCATCCTCGCTCCGCACATTAATGCGCATTTTCACAGCTCCGCTACGCATCCTCGTACGGCACATTTTACTCGCACAGCTTTGGTGGAAACCCCTACACATTTCCACAGCACAGCTACGCATCCTCGTACGACACATTTTCCTCGCACAGCTCTGGTGGATTCTCACCCTTAGTATCGACAACGGAACTGGATAAATATTTAGGTGTACCACAGTAATGGTGCATATTTAAATACCAACATTGTCTAGCAGCATAGTTTATCAACTTCGTATAGACAAAAGTTGCGCAGATTTTGTTGTTATAGGGCAATGTTGATGAACAAACAGCATCCACACCTTTCATATGTTGCAAACATTGTATATAAACAAGGAAATCTCCGCCGGCAACACAGGAGAAATTGCTGGGAGTGCCAAAGTTGCTGATATATATAGCTGCGCGTCAATGTTGCCAAAGAATACCTGCGTGTAACCAAGCTTTTAGACCAGTACCTACCGAGTCAGGGTGCTGCATGGTGCGCAGGCAGACGCCGCTGTGCGCCTGCCACAGCTTGATCGTGTGGTCGTACCCGCCGGTCACCAGCGCCACACCAGACCCTGCACTCTCGCCAGCCATGCTCAGCTTCGCACGCACTTAGGTTACTTTATCACAAACAAACCACTGTTTCAATTTTAAGTAGAGAATGAGGGTGCCAGGCAGGGTTGCCAGATGATTATTATTTTTTCTCGTACCAAGGTTGCTAAAAATCTCGTAATTTCAATAGAAATCTCGTAAAAGCTTAAATTTAAAGAAACTTAAGGAAACGTTATAATTTTATGCTATTTACTGCATCATGTAACTTGGGTAAGCATGTTCTTTGCGCTTGGGGCTGTTAAATTCAAAACGAAACAATTTTTTATTATTATATTCGACATCAGGGATAGTAGTAAAATCATCATTATTTTTACCGTATAGCTTTTCAGCTGTCATTCTATCGTACATTTCATTTGATGCTTCAAAATTTACGCAATTACCCTTACGATTTGGGCTTATACCGCTTTCAGAAGCTAAAAATGTACCATTTACAGTGTCTAAAATAAGAATTGTTTAAATCTCGTAAAAAACGGTACGAGATTTGTGTTAATCTTGAATCTCGTACAGACACTCTAAATCTCGTAATGTTACGAGATTTCTCGTACATCTGGCAACCCTGGTGCCAGGTAGGCAGTAAAGTAAGAGCTATATACAAGACAAATAAAAGATAAGTTAAATCAGAGGTTACAAAACAAAAACACACACCAAATCACAGATTACAAATCAAAACACACTCAAGCTGTTATGTCAAATGTGTCAGGGGCCGTTCAGTTCCGTATGGTAGAAACTTGGTAGAAACCTACATATTTAAGTTCATCTGTGTGTGGTAGAAACTTTCTCTGACGACCAAAGCTGACGATCGACAGTTTGCAACGGCGTTTTATTTTCAATTAATACCAATTTATAAAAAGGATTCAGGATACTTTTCTTTTATTTCATTTTCATTCATATCTATCTCTATCAACGTAAAGTAGTCGTAGGTAGGATATTATTGCTCCCTCCGCAATGTACATGAACGCACCCCAACAAGGAACTCAAGCGATAATACCCAACATGTTATTGCCCTACCCAATTGTGTGCGATCTGAAAGTGCACTTCATCTTCTTGGTCAGCATGGTTTTGTACGCCAACAAATAGCGTTAATATTGTGGAGATTGTTTAATTCAAGGCTCAACTAGCGTTCTGGTACTTGAAGTGAAGGCTTTGCTGTACAGGGTGTTAGGCAAAGCTACGTTTCTACTTTCTTCGAACCACGTTCTTTAAGTCATCATCATCATCTGCCTGCCCTTATCCCAATTTATTTGGCAACATGTCTTTTTCTTCCATTCATCTCTATCACCAGTCAAAACCTCACTTACGCCTTTATTTTTCATATCGTCTTTTATACAATCCATCCAAACTAGGGCATGCAATATCGGAAGCTTATCAATTCCGGAACTGAGTTTCGATATTAGGGCCTAATTCCGGAATTCCGGAACCAATTCCGGAATCATGATTTTTTCATTTTTGTTCAATCTAAAATAGCGTAACTATATAATAAACAATTGCTTACGTAGAATTCGTCTTTAAATCACTTTTTGAGAACAAATCAGATAAATATGTAAGGAAACAACAGCATTAAAATAACTAAACTTAACTTTGTAACGAAAGGCAGACTAAAAGAAAGCACTGTTTTTAGAGATGCAAAATGGGCCTGGTTCACAAATGGATCCAGGAGAAAGAGGCATGCTTGCTCTGGTGTATTTTGTAAAAAACCCAAATCCAGACCGAGAATGAGTGTGTCCATCTCAACTTGACACACAAAGGATACACATCGTTTTGGACAATCAGACGGTACAAAAGGCAACTGATGTAACTAATTAGGCAACTGTTCATCAGTTTATCTCTTTAGGTAAGAAAGTGATCTTACGTAAGACAGATGGAATTGAAACTGCGTCCATATGGACTACTCGTGCAAATCTGCGAGGCATCGGTAGTTCGCATGGACGTAGTTTCGGTATAACCTCAGGTTGATTACAAGGACCCTTTCTGAGTCGACACTGTAATCGTGTACCAAATCTACATACTGCAGATTTTGCACTGAGGATGATGAAACACAGCTTCAAGATATCTGCAAACGTGAGGTACTTGTGCAAATAAGAAGCCAGAATACGGGCGGCTACTGGCCATAAATTGTCCTAGAACGAGGTCTATTTCTTAACCCGAAACAGGTTGTGGCATTCCTCGAAATGGCCCGTCATCTACAAAAACGATCAGCCACACCACAATATATTTACAAAAGTCACAGTGACTGTTGATCTTTCCAGGAAAAACCCTTTTTCCTCAATTAATAATAATATACTAATATCGGAATAACGATATTAGATCTTTCAATTCCGGAATTGTAATATCGGAAAAAACCATCCGAAATTCCGGAATTACGAAATTCCGGAATTCCGGAATGCATGCCCTAATCCAAACTTTTTTAGCCCTTCCTCTTCTTCTACGTCCATCCACATTCATGTTCATTACTTTCTTTGTTACATGCTCTTCATCTCTCCTCATTACATGCCCATACCAAGATAAACGATTCCCTCTCATTTTCTCTGTCACTGGCGCTACTTTCAAACTCAGTCTAATATACTTATTCCTTATTTTATCCATCCTTGTCACACCACACATCAATCGCAACATTCTCATCTCAGCTACATGCAGTCGTTTTCATCCGTCATCTTAGCTGGCCAACACTCTGATCCATACATGACAACAGGTCTCACCACCGACTTATATATCTGGCCTTTCAATTTGAGAGACATTCGGCGGTCACACACTGTGCCTGTAACCTGTCGCCATTTCATCGATCCCGCATTTATCCTGTGCCTGATTGTTCGGTCTATTTCGCCATCACCTTGTACGAGCGAGCCGAGGTACCGGAAGTCGGAGCAGACTGGTAAGGGTTCATCACTGAGCGCTACCGGAACAAAACTGGAGAGACCGCCGAAATCGCAAAACATTTGTTCCGTTTTGGTTCTGCTCATTTTCAAGCCAACACTCTCCAGCCTCTCCTGCCATCTTTCCAGTCTGTTCTGCACCTCTTGTCCACTCTCACCGACGAGTACAATGTCATCGGCGAACAGCATGCACCAGGGTGCCTCTTCCTGTATGTCCGACGTCAGAGCATCCATTATCAACAGGAAGAGGTACGGACTTAAAGCTGACCCTTGGTGCAAGCCTACAGCCACACTAAACTCGTCGGTAATACCAGCAGCCGACCGGACCTGTTTACTAGATCTACTGTACATTGCACGTATCAACTCTACATACTTCCCTGGCACACCTTTCTCTTTCAAAGCCCACCACAAAACCTCTCGGGGCACTCGATCGTATGCCTTTTCGAGGTCAACGAACACCATGTGCAAGTTTTTTGGGCACTTCTTTATTTTTCGCACAGTTGGCGAAGTGCAAAAATGGCATCCGTTGTTCCCCGGCCCGGCATAAACCCGAACTGGTTTTGCGTAATTTCACATTCCCCTCGCAATCGTCTCTCTATCACCTTCTCCCATACTTTGAACGTATGTGACATGAGCTTTATTCCTCGATAGTTGCCACAGTCCTGTACATCACCCTTGTTTTTATAGATGGGCACCAGCGTACTGTTACGCCATTCATCAGGGATCGCCAATCCATGTAGCAACTTGTTGAAAAATAAAGTCAGCCACTTCCATCCGTCCGCACTCAACAACTTCCATACTTGTGCTGGTATTCCATCCGGTCCGACAGCCTTTCCATTTTTCATACTTCTCACTGCCCTTTGTTCTTTAAGTAGGTAAATTAAAAAAAAAAGTGGGCGTGTCCAAACATTTTATAAAAAACCTACCTTGCTAAACCTGCTTAGCGGTTTTACCCGCTGCTACTTACCCGTTTCCCCGTGGGTATTGGACCTTTGCCTGTAGAAAAAATTCGAATACTACGTACGTAGTACGTCCCAGCCGTAATGGCTTACCATATTTAAAAGCTTTTTCTAGGATGCCTTACTCATATCTCTTTCAGTTGAGCTAGGCTTCTGGTGTTACACTCTAGGTACTCCACATCCTCGATATCTAAGTGCCAACAAGCACGCCTTATATGCAGAACAACTTTTACTTTGTAGCCATCATCGTATCTCTAATAGTTTAAATGGAATGCTGGTGGTCTACATAAAGTACTCCAGGCCCTATGACCATGTGCCAGCAGAAGCAGCGCGTCATGCTGTACTACTTTTACTTTGAAGCCGTGATCGTGTCTCTTATAGTTTACCTAGGATGTTGCTGATCTACATCAGGTACTCCAAACCCCGGATAACAATGTGCCAGCTGAAGCGGCCCAATAAAATATATTATTATACATTCATTTGCCAGCTGCCGAAACATATTTTTTTATAGCTACTAAAAAAGGCTTCAATTCAGAAACACTATTTCAACACTATTTTTGATAGTACATTTGAACCAAAAGACCTAAGCGTTTAGCAGAAAACGAGGTGAGGATTACAGCAAAACCAAAATTGCTACGGGTATAATTTTCACCAAAATGCATTCATAACTTAGGAAGTAAAAAGTAAATATCTCTCACCATTTGTCCGTATTATATCACTATTTAGACACTATTTTTTGGAATATAAATCAAGTAAAAATACTCCACCGTTTGCTCACACAAGAGGTGAGGATTACAGCTAGAGCCTCAATCGTTAAGTTTTCAAAAGTGGGGATTACAGCTTTAGGAACACGTTTTTACAATTGTGTGATAGACGTTTGTGTATATCCAATTCTTTATTCAGTTTGTTATATAGTACAGAGCGTGCGGAAAGTCATGCCGCTCCCGTATCGGCTTATACAGCCATGAAAAGTCTTGCCTCAGACACTGAATAAATCGTCTGTCACAGACGTATGAGGCCAATGATGATGATATATAGTACAGCAGACAGTTTATAATATTGACGGCTTTAAAAATTACCATTGGACTATTCAACACTATTTAGCGACACAAGAACACACGACACAAGTACAAATCTTGGCGGTATTCTCTTCTTAGCTCGAAACTAGACAATACAATGTCGTACACTATTGAGCTACAAACATACTGTCGGGCATTATCACCATTATCGAAAAATATTGGCCTTTCTATTGTTTCCGCCCCGCGGTTTTTTCTATCAAGGAATATACACTACTCTTTCTATTTTCCTGTGGGAAATAGTGGGAATGGAATGACAAAATTCCGCTGTAAAAACGTGTTACTTTGTAATTCGAAGGTCGAAGTCTCGAACTGATGAGCTAGACGTGAACTGAATCCTTTCCCACCTGACTTGGTGGTAAACTTAAGAAAAGGAACGCCATACAGCCGTGAATGCAGCGAGTGGTATACTCGATGGAGAAGCACACACGGCTGCATTTGCCACCGTATGGCGCTCTCTTTTCTGCTTAGTGGTAAACTGGGCCATACGGCCGTGAAAGGTCTTCTCGGCTATAGTATTACTTGGATCACAGGAAAAAGGGTTTTTGACTGCGGCGGTTTCATTGGGAGGGAGAAAGCATGAACGCCTCCTGGTGTATGTAAGAGCCTTTAGTGCGAGTGAGAAAGCATGACCTCCGGCCCCCATATACAATCCCGTTCTTCTGTGAAACAGGTTATAGTGTACTTACGTAGTAGGCAATGTTGAAACTCTAGGTAGTTGATTTGTTGCCAAATACAACACCTTTAGTCTACAATGGACAGATTCTATTTTGGACATCATATTCTAATTTGGACAGATTCTACTTTGGACAGATTCTATTTTGGACAGATTCTGCTTTGGACAGATTCTACTTTGGACAGATTCTACTTTGGACAGATTCTATATTGGACAGATTCTACTTTGGACAGATTCTGCTTTTGATATTGGTCTTTTCATTTATCATATTTCTGAAGAAGGTAAGGGTGTGCGGTACATTACTTTTGGTAAAGGGATCAAAATATATTTAATGTTACTAACGACTAACCTTGTTGTTTTAAGTCGAGGCTTATAGAGTCTCGACGTTTCATTCTAAAATTAAGTTTACTGTGGAGAATGAGGCTGGAGGTACTCTACCGTTCTTAGATGTACTGGTGATCCGTATGAATGACGGCAGCCTGCGACATACAATTTACAATGAAAAATAATCAAATAAAACATGTCTTCTCTTACACATCTCTATACATAACCTATCAATTATGTAATACGTTACATCAGTGTTTTTCAAACTGTGGTCGCGACCCCCAGGGGGGTCGCGGAGCCTTCCTAGGGGGGTCGCCGGCAAAAGCTAAGAGTCAAGGCAGAACCACAGGTGGGTGGTCGGATAAAATTCAGTAAATCACAATTTTAGAGACAAAGAATGGGCATGTTTATATTCCAAAACTTTCAAAACGTTCTGCTATTTTATGCAGTGCATGTGTTTTGTACCTAAACGTTTTTTACCTGTTTGTTGCGTGAAAAGTCGAGCTCGCTTCGCTCGCGATACGTGTATTTTTCAGCCTGTTTTTCACGAACTTTCAAGCTTTTATGATCGTTTTTAGCGTAAAAATTCTCGCTCGCTTCGCTCGCTTTATTCATGGCTCATTGTGGCTAATTTTTGACTGAAAATTTCAGCCTACCCAGAAAATCCTAAGAATGCGCACAAAAATGCGTGGCTTGTAGTTTTTCTGTATCCGCCATTGAATAAATAAAATTACTAATTTTGTGTTTCTATGATGACCCAACAGGGTCGCCATTGATTTTTTGCCCGGAGAGGGTCGCGTATTTCAAAAAGTTTGAAAAACACTGCGTTACATAATTAACGGGTTATGATTGATTGCTGATTTCAACTTACATTATTTTTTAATTATTGTTCATTAAAGAGAAGACATGTTTTATTTGATTATTTTACATCGTAAATTGATCGTTATGAATAAATAAAGATTGGTTTAATATAACTGCTAGTTTTATATTTTGATCCCTTTACCAAAAGTAATGTACCGCACACCCTTAACTTCTTCAGAAATATGATAAATGAAAAGACCAATATCAAAAGCAGAATCTGTCCAAAGTAGAATCTGTCCAATGTAGAATCTGTCCAAAGTAGAATCTGTCCAAAGTAGAATCTGTCCAAAGCAGAATCTGTCCAAAATAGAATCTGTCCAAAGTAGAATCTGTCCAAATTAGAATATGATGTCCAAAATAGAATCTGTCCATTGTAGACCAAAGGATACAACATAACAAACAGTACACTTCTCATTACAAAAAATTGAGACAAGCAAGTTCACGTTTTGTATATTTTGAATATCTGCATCTCTGAAAACAGAAGTGAGCTGAAGTGTCTCGATTTTTTTATGAGAAGTATACTTGGGTGTTGTGTAATAAAGGGTGTTATGTAATAAATAAAAAGTAATAATTTATATGAAATTACTTTATTGAACATGTAAAATCCGTATTGACATGACATGAGGAATGCTATTTCTCATTTACAAATAACACAAATGTAAAATTTGAGAGACAAATCACATCGAAAACCTACCTATTTTAACTAACTAAAAATACAACATACACATCAATTTCCTAAAATTATTTTAATTGTCCAGCATGGAGTCATCCACGCCGCCTGTTCTTAGCTAAGTTTGGTACCAGTATCAGCATTGAAATTTACAATGAGAAGAGGTAGGTTCACTAACACAAAGCTGTTGCATTCCAGCATGAAGTTTTCTCCAATTTTACATGGTGTAGTTTGACCACTGATGTAGATAATGCACACATCATATTAACACTGAAATTAAATCTATGGCATATTCAAAGCACAGCTTCAAATAGTACAGAACGAGATTTGAGGACATGGAAACATTTCAAATGTGAACATTCAGTAGTCACAGCGAACTTAACGAGGGAGGGCTAACTGTACAATTCCCTGGTTGTATACACGCTAACACTTAAACATTATTTTTGAGGCTTAGAAATCTAGACCCTAGCCTGGTGAACTTTCCAAAATCTGCACCCTTAACCACTAAATACTACAATCTCAAGTAGTAGAGTTGTCAAACATTTATGTTAGGTCAATTTCATCCAAATGCAAAATTAAATTTATAAATTGATCAATCAGTATGAGTAAAAATTATAATCTGAATCTTATTCTGTGGAACAGACTTTGGAAAGTGTGTCCCGTTGTAATAAATTAAGTCCGAGTAAATTATTTGTTACGAACAGAGATGTCAGGGCAGAGAGATCATTCGCTTTCCTCCTCCTCCTCATCATCGTCACCCTCGTCATCGGACTCTTCCTTCTTCTTTTTGGACTTCTACAAACAAAAAATACACAATCAGAAAAAGATTTAAATAGTGCAAGTCCCCAATCATAATGCGGACAGCCTAAATAACAATTGGAAACAAGTCAAATTTCTGGTGAAAGTAACTAATTGTAATGCTGTAAAGGGGAAAATTACTAGTAACAATTTGGAAATGAAAGCTATACTTACAGCTGGTGCAGCTTTCTTTGCCTTCTTTCCTCGCTTCTGTGCCTTCTTGCCGCCTCCCTCGCCACCGCCTCCGTTCGCGTTAAATGACTCCAAGTCCTTTGTGTATTGCTCCTTGGCTTGCGCCGCCTTCTCTTCCCATTCCTGAATTACAAAAACAACTCTTAGAAAACATACAAAGGCTAGATATAGTAATTAGGACAAAGGAGAACGCCAAGTGACGCTTAGTGAGATAACTGTACTTACACTCTTGTCCTTCATGCTCCTCCAAATTTCGCCTCCTTTTTTGGCGATTTCGGTCACTTTCAGGCCAGGGTTTTCAGCCTTGATAGATTCCCGAGCGCTGTTCAGCCACAGCATATACGCTGACATGGGGCGTTTTGGTTTGTCCGTCATTTTCACCTTTTTCCTGCAAGAAAACATAACTACACTGAATAACAAACATACCAGCAAACGGAGAAAATGCAAGGCAACAGGTTATGCGGGCCATGCTCACGTAAATTGAGCGCCAGCAAGACTTCGCACCTCCTATATGGCTTAGTAGGGCGGCGTTTTGGCGGGAAACGCTTTTCCAGGCCAAATACACCAAAATTGATATCAGAAATTTATCCAGAACAATAATACGGGTTTATATTATCAAGAAACACACTTAAAACACAAGAAATTCAATGAAATCACTTATCGCCCCATATAACGAGTTCACTGGCCTACGCTTGGGTCGTACGAGCCATTTTGTTTTCACGTTTTATGTCGAAAATACGCAATATCAAAAAGAGCCGATCTTACGAAATAATCCCACGATAATCTATCTAAATCTTGTGGAAGAACTGTTTGGAACCTTCAATGGAAAAGATTGGAGAAATAAATTCTTGAAAATAAGGCGTCCTTTCCCATACCCACGCTACTAAGGAAAGTACGACAAGCCTAGAGCCATGTTTGAAGGAGAATTCCAACGTGGAACGAGCAATAATTTTATAAAATACACCTCAATTATTATACACTGACACTGTAAAACATTGATCTTTGAGTAGAAAAATTATTAAACTTACCTGATAGCAAAAATTTTGAAATTAAGTTTGAACTGGTGCACAACCAAACTGTAGACGTAGAGAACCAGAAGAAAATGTATGGAGCTCGAAGCAAATGTTCCCAGTGCAAGGCTTGGGTGGAATCGCGTCGCTACTTACAGCGCCCTCTACGCGGCTCCTGATTGGCCGTCTAGCTCCAAGGTGCCAACAGTACAAAACTAAACGGATTTCTGTACTACGTATATCCGTGACATTTTCTCCTGCAATGTCACTCAAAAGTCAACCTTATGTGGAGTTAATAACATTGGATTTGGAACACCGTGACTCGTTTCATACATTTGCTTCGAATATTTATTTCGTGAATATTTCCAGTTTTAAGGTATTAGAAGGTCAAAAATAGATTCTCAAGACCTCATAAATGCATCATACGATTATTTTCTTCAATAATTTTCATTTACTTCATATAAGAAGTACATCAAAAAATGACCCAGTCCTCTCAAGACTCCCCATACCAGTCCTAGCAAAAATAACTCGCGCCATAATTTGAATGCCGCCGATATTTCGTCCAAAAGCGCGGCAAGCAGTTCTTGTTGGGGGAAAGGGATGCCAATAAAACATAGCACGTGAACGTTTGTTTACAATTTGATACTTCCACAAACCTCTGTGAAATAGTTTTTATTTCTAAAGATATAAGGGTCTTGCACCTAAGTTTATAGCAGTAAAATACAATCTTGAACAGAAAACGAGCTGACTAGGTTGGTCTATTGAGCTCTACTAACCATACCATACTATCTAACCCACCTACTGATAGCCTGATAGACATTATTGAGATATTTAAATAGGTACTTAGATGTGATAGATAGGTAGTTACTACAGTTAGGTATAAAAATACTGTAAAAATAAAAGTTAGTTATCATTCAGTCAGGTACCTACTTAACCCTGTCTTTAGGTAGGTAGGTACATAGCCGTATTTTAACTTGTCATAGTTACCTACCTACACCTACAGGCAATAAGGCCGCCTAATCTTCCTATGCTTTGCATACAACAGACAAGCTAATCTAGCTTTAAAGTTTATGTTTCAATCATGTTAACTACTAAATCTATACCTACGATGCAGATAGAGAATGAGAACACCATGATGTGACTGCAGAACAGGGATTCAATACATAAGTATAGTAGGAAAACTGATCCACGTATGAGGCTTATCCCACTGCTTATCCATTACCTACGACTTGTAGCGAATCAGCTGTTCGCTTCGATAGGTATACCATACCATAACAGCCACGCCAGTCTGTTCACTGCTGGACATGAGGAGGCCTCCCTTTTTGGGGGTATTGCCATACCGTACTCACTAAGCTTGGCAGACGGATTGGAGAACGCAGTGCGAAATGTTGCATTTACAGGGAACGCTGCTGCCCATTCCCTGGACGACTGGTAGCCTTTAACGACACCACCCGGCATCACACGATTGAGTGATGCAATTCTAAGCCAGTATCACATGTTTCGATGTACCTACTAATTGGGTAGGTAGGTATACTATGGGTGGTCAAAATTCTAAATAATAATTCTAAATAATTATTGGCCACTACATCTCAGATACCTAATCAGAAAACTATCTCATATTGTTGTCTACTTACTTTATCAGAACTTACCATGCAAAATTTAGGCTATGGTTTAGAGCAGTGTTTTTCAAACTTTTTGAATACGCGACCCCCTTCTAGGCCAAAAATCTATGGCGACCCCCCTGTTGGGTCAGCATAGAAACATAAAATTAGTGATTTCATTTATTCAATGGCGGATACAGAAAAACTACAAGCGTTGTGCGCATTCTTAGGATATTTTTCTGGGTAGGCTGAAATTTTCAGGCAAAAACAAGCCACAGCGAGCCGTAAATATCGCGAGCGAAGCGAGCGAGAATTTTTACACTAAAAGCAAGTGTAAAAGCTTGAAAGTTAGTGAAAAACAGGCTGAAAAATACACGTATTGCGAGCTTTACACGTTACAATCAAGTCTGAAGTATTAATACTAGCCGTGATTGTAAAACAGGCAGAAAAGGTGCACGTATCGCGAGCGAAGCGAGCTCGACTTTTCACGCTACAAACAGGTAAAAACGTATACAAAACTGCATACTGCATAAAATAGCAGTACGTCTTGAAAGTTTTGAAAGCCCATTCTTTGTCACTAAAATTGTATTTTACTGAATTTTATCCTCCTGTGGTTCTGCCTTGACTCTTAGCTTTTGCCGGCGACCCCCCTAGGAAGGCTCCGCGACCCCCCTGGGGGTCGCGACCCACAGTTTGAAAAACACTGGTTTAGAGGAGTACCTACCTACTTATTTGCAGATACTATAGGTACTCCCTGTTGCCTAAGTAAGTATTATGGCCGGCCGGCATGTAGGTTTTCACTTCGCCAGCAAATCCACCTAACATTTTAATGGACTAACTTATACTGGCTTTTTAATACAAATATTATGAAAGTCCAATATAAGTTGATTCCTTAAATGCGTATGTGGATTTGTTGGCGATGGTACATCATTGGTACCTATCGATAAGCTAGGCTAAGTGTAATCGAGCTTTGCTGAAAGTTGGAGATACCTAGGCTAGGCTGTCACTTTACTTTTGCTTCAGAATTAAGTTAGGAAACGACCCTTTAGAATCCAGGGTAACTTTTAGGTAACTCCGGTAGGTAGGTATTATATTATTGTGGTATTACTAGGTGACAGAGGTTAGTAGTAGTTAGTAGCACTAGCACTAGAACTTTTAGTTCTGACGCTGGGCTGATAGCGACGCTGCCATCTAAGTAGCAATAAGGCCGCCTAAATCGTAGGTAGCCTTCATATGTTATTGTTTTGTTACGTGATGTACCTACCTATGTACATTTTTCTTCAACTTATAAACAGCTTCAGTAGCTTATCGTGCCTTCCGAAACACGGATCATCTTTCAAGTAGGTACCTAATTCAGCCTGCAGTCATGAATCCGATTCACAAAGTCCAAAAAAATCCGATCCATTACCAAATTGCGAACGATTTCACGAAAGCACTCAGGACAGGAATTGAACCAATCTGAAAGCCTGAAGAAGGGATAATTTTTTGCTTTGATTTGCGTACATCAGCAAGACATCAACCTATCCGTCAAGGTGATCAACGTTAACTGGTTATTCATACATTTTATAACAAAAAATCAGTACAAATTGAGCCCTTCAATTGGTGATTGAAGTGCTGTAGATAGCATACTTGCATCAGTCAGTCTTGCCTGCAAAACATAGATAGCGGGAACCGTAGGTATCATACGATAAGCATTTAAGTTATTTGTTATCTACTCTGCTTACTTATGTACCTACCTACTTTGCTGGTACTTCGCGCAATGTGATACTTTTGACCCGGTTGTAATACAGTAATGAATGCTGTTTTATAGTTACTCGATGCTACTTGAATACAGTTATTACAAAACCTATCAAACAAATAGGTAACAAGTTTTTGGAGGCCTATTTTTAAAATAACTTGCGTGCGAAAAAAGTACAACGAGAAGTTAAATCTAATCAAATCTTTCATCATCAAATTTGTGTTAATACCTATCAATGAAAGAACGTGTGATACGAACGAATGATAGATACGACGAGCATCCGTTATACGTGCGTGACTTTCGCATGCGAAAATGATTCAAAAATACGCCTCCTGCACTTCACCAACTTAGGGAATTTCCTTGTTAAATAAGTATAGCTACTTCCTGTACATTTCTGGTCATTGCCCTAATTCTAGAAACTGACCTAATAGAGTTTTATTGTAGTAATGGTTCAATCAATCAATCAATCAGTAGTAATGGTTAATGAATGATTAACTAGGTATTTTGTACGTTTAGATCTGTGGTTTAGATTATAATCTTGCCTACGTAAAAACAAAATATAAACCATGAAGATAAACAGTTAGAGCGTTACAATACGCGCCCAACCTACCGCAAAGCGACGTAACCGTACGTTACTCCCTTGAAAAGGAAGCCCTTCGTAAAGGGCGATCGCGGAACGCTTGCCTTTTTTGTTCGAGCGCGCGCAAGTGGCTTGGCGCGCTATGGCGGCTTCGCATCGATGCGGGTTTTTTGTCGCAGCCCGCCTTGCCGCCGGCCACGCGGCGTCAGTATGGGCTGGGCACAAAGTATTGGCTAGCGGTATGGTATGGGGCTTGTATGGGGACGCTAAAGCGAGAATTTGTATGCATTTTGTACCACGTTTCGCTAAGCTTGCGGATAGGCGCCGTATTTCGCAGAATTGGTATTCTTACTTGCCTGCTACTAAATGAGAGGTCTTTATTTTTTGTTATAGTTTGAATGAGTAGTTAATAGGTTGATATGATATTTGATTGTTTTGTTGTAGTTTCGTTCGTTGCTAAGGTATTACCGGCATTTACTGAGCGGTTTATATGCTTTGAACCGTAACCCGTAGAGTAATCGTAATAGTAATTAAAAATTATTATTAGAAATAAAACAAAAACTGATGCAAAACACGTTACTATAATAAAATTACTTACAATAATACTTAAATTATGCTTAAACTTATAATTTTCGTGAATCTCGATCCATATCAAATGGACTTCACTGGATTGAAAATTAAAACTAATTCCTATCTATATTTACAGTTCTTTTACACTAAAACTGATTGGGAATGGAATACAATATCATGATCAGATTTTATCACAAGAATTTAAACACAAAATGTAATAATAATATTGAACAAGATTACAACCATTACAATCATCCCTTGTAACAGAAAATTACCACAAAAACATAACCCTCCTTTTGAGGCAGTCGGGTAAACAGGGCAAAAAGAAACAATATTTCTTTTGTAACATTTAAACGATTGAGAATTATTTTTACTAGCTAAGGTTAACAATATGGCTCTCGCAAGGGATTAGGGCACGGGTATGGTTTCGTGTTGTTTTTCATAGTAACGACAATTTACCTTGAAGTAACAAAACCATTCTCGTATAGAAATAACTGGGGCCCTTTATAACTATTTTGTTGGCATTTTAGTACCAAGGTACCTATTGTTTCTTTAAGGGTGCATTTCCACCAAAGTTTGGTAAGATGAGCGTAGCTTTACGATGGTTATTTAACGTTTATTAAATTTACTTTGCCAACGGAATGCATTGCTCGTTATTTGAGTTTGTATTTGTAGTGATGACGCTCCGCTCATACTTGCCTCATACTACAACCAGCAATGTAAGCTAAATCCGCCCTTGTCGGCAGTGCAGATATTTCAGTATTCGGCAGAAGGCGGTTGAAAAACAATGACACCGGTTCATCGAGTCGTTGGACCACTCGGTGTCACACACGAAGAGAGAGAGAGAGTATTCAAGAAATGTAAGGTAATATTTCTTGGCAAAAGTTGTTCAGTGTAGTTGGACTAACTCAAAATTGTCATAATCTCTTTATGAGTGTGTTGGATTAGCCATCTTTGCTTTGGTAGAAACGCATCCATTTCAGATCTGCTTACATTGGGTATTTTTTTTGTCAGTACGTAAACAGTTCGACGTGACGTTACTCATGATTATGAACAACTATCTTATATTATAGGTATGGGGGCATCTGCATAAAACGAGAAACAAAACAACTCCTTCATACATTTGGGCATTTTCTTGCGATTTTCATGACGGCACCATAGTAAAAGTTGTTCATGAGTCGAATCACTCGGTATGCGGACAGAACAGACTAAAAAATAGCCCTGTATGTATAGTCCTTTTAAAATCATAGTGTCATGACCAGTCTAAGCGGGAAGCCAATATAGCTGGTCGTGTAGTATCTAAGTATTGCGACCAGCGTAACTTGGCCTCCCGCTTAGGCTGGTCGTGTCATTTCATGACACTATGATTGCGAACGGACTACCTATACAGGGTTGTACGGGATGGTGTACCGAAAACTTTGCAGGCATGATCAGACCATGAAACTGAACAACTTTTACTATAGAGCCAATGTTGGTAAACGAGATAAAAATTTCTGACATCCCATACAAAATACACAATCAGCTGATTGACTTTGTATGCAAAGTCAAAGTTTTTTTTCGTTTACCACCATATGTTCCACGGAGAAAGTTGTTCTGTTTCATGATCTGAAAATGCCTGCAAAGTTTTCGTTACACCGTCTTTTACACCCCGTGTTTCATTTAGACAAGTCATGTCCTATTTTCTGTTTCGACTACCTGTCTCATCTCTTCCCTAATCGCTGCCGCTGCCGCTCTCATCCGCAGACCCTGAGCCGGACGCCTCGGCTTCTGATGAGGAACTCTTGGACTTCTCTTTCTTCTTCTTGTCACTGTCTTTGCTCTGCAACAAACAAATTATGAATAAACTGTATCACATGAATTCCTTAGAACCAGACAGTTCTATTCGTATTTCGTAAGATGTTGAGTTTTTAAAATGTTGCTGAGTTTTGTGAGTGTATGAGAGTCAAGTGTAGTGCCGAATTAGAATAGCATCACCCCATGTCTTTCCCGTGGGTGTCGTAAGAAGCGACTAAGGGATTTAAGAGTTGATTTATTGTAATTTTAGGCGACAGGCTGACAACCTGTCACTATGGTGATCAGTGTGAACACACAGTCATCTAAATGACTCAAAACTTTTGTCAGACGTGGTGTAAATGGCCGTTTTTTTCAGTCGTTTACGCTCTGCCTACCCCGCAAGGGATATAGGCGTGATATTCGGGCACTGAGTACGAATTTCTAAAGTTGAAAGCAAGCATATCCTACTTATGAAATGGTAGCACTTTTGTTAAAAGAGTTTGATTTTTCTAGGGTTTTTTATAAATAAGTATTTATCGAATGAATACTAGCGGCCCGTGAGCGGTTTCACACGCTGCAACTCTTTTCCCGCGGTAAAAGGAATTTTCCCGGCATGTGTTAAGCATCCTCTTGAATCACCCTATCTATTACAAAAAAAACGATTCAAAATCTGTTGAATGATTTAGGAGGAGTTAGCGAATTTCACCACAGACATATAGACAGACAGAGAAACGCAAAATGCGACTTCATTCTATACTAAGTAGGTATTGTAGTTGTCGGTTGAACCTAATTGGCTGAGTATTTGCAATATTTTCTTAACATTTCGTAGGTATTAGAAAACATACAAATCGAAAAAATCACGAGCGGAATTCAAACCTATGCTTAACTAATGAGAACAATTAGCTAACGTGTTTTAAACTCAATCGGTGAAATCAGAGACTTCTATTTGCGTCAATGTCCAACGTTAGCATTATCACATAAACTTTATGCAAACAATTTAGTTTTTTTCTAATATATGTTTACAGATCAAGATATGCTTATAAAATGAAGTCGCATTTTGATGCATTTTATTAAGAGTGATTCAAGAGTAAGGTTTACGTAAAATACTCGTCGAGAAAACGTCTTATTACCACGCACACAAAATTTTCGGGGTGATCTCTCGTTTCTCACCAAATAGTCAGTTGTAGGTACCCACGGGGTCATCAAGCTACCCCAGGCCGGGGCTAAAACTGTTAAGTCCCTTCCATAACCATAAAAGCCACAACAGTCCACTGCTGGATATGGACCTACCTACTCACCACGCAGAGCTACATGTTCCGTTTACCTACATGCATTCCCGCTGTTGCCCATTATCTAGATGAATGTCCTTTAGGCGTTTTTTACGATAGAATTGGCCATCACACGGCAGTCCTTTATTTTAAAAATATATCTTATTACCACGGGAAAACGATTACCGACGATTTCACCACGGGGCAAGCCGCTAGTTATAATATAAATAAAATTGATTTACCTCTTTAGTGGGCTTTTTCTTGTCCTTTTCGTCGTCAGAAGAGCTGGAGTCATCATCTTCAATGAACTCTTTGCTGACAATCTTGGCAGCTGGCGGACCACTCGTGTTGGCCTAGAGAAACAAGAAATAAAGTATAAATAAACAACATATGATGTGATTCATTCAAACAAAATATTGCGTGAAATGTTACTAGTGAACGATATGATAAACTCAGGTGATAGATAACTGATAAGGATCAACTTTCCCCATGGGTGTACAAATGAAAAAAAAATGGACCTCCCTTACAAAATTGCCGACCAGCTGATTTGGGTTGCTATTCATATTTCAATTTATTTTCCTTGGTTGTTAAGTTTCGTGGGCCGGTTTACCCCCCTTAAAATATTTGCAGTTGATTTTTCTTAAATAAATAAAATATTAAACAAGGTGCCGTTAACAAATTTGGAGGTAAATGTCATTCGTATAGGGAAATAATTTAAACACCACAAAGACGATAAATTTAAGGAAGCCCGCACATTTTTTAATACACCACGCTGTTTTTGCCTCATAAACTGAATAATTATGTTGCTTCTTAACTTTTCTGGCTAAAGTAGGTAAGAACCATGTTCTGTTTATAAGAACAAAAAATAATAAAAACATATTCTTCAAACAAAAAGTAACGAACTTCCTAAAGTTTAAACCCTTATTCTATTGTGACAATAGGCAGGTAATTTGGCGTCTATTAAGAAATGCCCTTTGTAAGGGTACGCTTCGGTTCGGCAAGGGCTGATTTTTTATAGCCGTAGTACCGTTCCTAACCGATATTGCGACTTCTCGGTACTGTACTGTGGGAAAACCTTAAGCTAAGATGGTTTCGCATTATATCTATTGAAATCTATAATTTAATGTCTCGTTCAAACAGAGGGGTAGCAAAATGTGCAATATTTTAAGTTGCATGCAGCTATGAGTAGAAATAACCGTGATTTTTTGAAGGGAACTATTTAAAGTTATAATCAAATATGTAGGTATAAAATATCAATTATACATGAGGTACTCCAAACCCTCGATGTCTTTTCACCAGCAGAAGCGTCCTATCAAGCAGAACAACTTTTGATTTGGAGTCTTATCTGTATCTCCTATAGTTTAGCTGGGCTGCTGGTGGTGATTCTGATGGTCTAAATCAGGTACTCCAGACCCTCAAGTGGAAGCAAAAGTAGCCTATGTCCGTTCTCGGTGTATGAGCAATCTCTGTGCCAAATTTCATCAAAATCGGTTCAGTGGTTAAGGCGTGTTAAGCGTAGCAGACAGACAGACAGACATACAGAGTTACTTTTGAATTTATAATATTAATATGGAAGTATGGATATGTAGGCATAAAATATCTGTCTTGAGAGTTATGGGCAGGTTTAAAGTAGCAAAGTTGCCTACCGGGCACCGATTTCTACGCTAATATTATTTTAGGACATCTATCGAAAGTTTTTTTTTACGAATAGTGTTTGATGTACTAGCGGCAACAATAATACATGTTCTGTGAAAATTTCGTAGAATCCTGAACAGACAGCTTTCGGATTGATCCCGAGGGAGGGGGTTTTAGTCCGTAGGTCGCCTGGGGGTAACCCAGCGGAGTCGGAGATACCATAAACGTCCGGGCCTTATGGTATCTATGATGATGCCCCCCTGCCTACGTAAAAAAAACCTTACCTTCTTGGAGGGAGAAGACGAGGCTTTGGCTTGTCTCTTAGCCGCTTTCTTCTTCTGCTTGAACTCATCTTCTGCGCCACTTTCTTTGTACTTCTGCATCGCCTTGTTGTACTCTTCTTTCGCTTCGGCCGCTTTCTTTTCCCATTCCTAGAAAGATTGCAAGATTTAAACCCTTTATATTGTAGTCCATTCCTTAGAGTATATATTTAAGCAAGCTATAGAGTGCGCATTAGGTCCCGCAGCGTACTGTCAAAGCGTAAGCAGTTGCTTCCTAGATACAGACGTCAAATGTATATGAGAAGTTATAGAGGTTCAGTAGTGCTGTCACTGGCGTTTTGCTACTGACAGACAGAGAGGGTGCGCCCAGACTACTACCGACAGTTCTAACTTTTTAGGCGCAGTCTATAGCTTGCTCATATACCGGGAGTAACGGAAAGGGTATAACAAACCGAAAGGAGGTCGAGGTACTCACGAAACTGAACAACTTTCCCCATGGAACATGGGTCGAAATATGAAAAAAAAAATTTGGACCTCTCACAGTAAATCAATCAGCTGATCGGCGATTTTGTATGGGAGGCCAAAATTTTTTTTTCACGTTTCGACCCATGTTCCATGGGGAAAGTTGTTCAGTTTCGTGAGTACCTTGACCTCCTTTCGGCTTGTTATACCCTTTCCGTTACTTCCGGTATACTCTAAGAGTCCATTCGCAATCATAGTGTCATGAAATGACATGACCAGCCTAAGCGGAAGGACAAGTTACGCTGGTCGCAATGCTTAGATACAACGCAACCAGCGTATCTTGGCCGCCCGCTTAGGCTGGTCATCATGACACTATGATTTTGAATGGACTTTACATATCCTTTTTCAGTTCTTATTAGAATGCATTGAAAAAACAAGCAATGGACGAACATCCATATGATCCTTTTCATTTTGACGCGAAGCAATTTCTTGGACCAGAAATGGTCATTATCCTTTGATGGTGATGATGGCGGTTAATCCACCACAAAAGAATTCCCAAGGAGGGTTGACGTCTGGTAGGCGCCCGGTCGTAAAATTAAGCCAAATCCCTTGCAACACGATTTTGTGTTCAACAAAACGTGTTGCGCCGACCCCAAGTAATTGGGATGGGGCAGGAAGATGTTGATGATGTTTTAACTTACAGACTTGTCCTTGAGCTCGCGCCACATCTCTCCGCCCTTCTTGGCCACCTCGGTGATCTTCATCCCGGGGTTGTCATCCATGATCTTCTTCCTGTCACCACACAACAAAGAATATAATCAATTGCCCATACAAGTTTAGGCTCCTCACAAATGCCTCGTAAATCAAAACGTATGGTCATGAAACTCGTAGTACATATTCCTTGTACTACCTAGATTATGCTGGTATAACTACTTTTAAATTATGCAACGCGAAATTGATAAAACGACGCAAAATACAACTTAACCTAAAAATTACATAGGCAATCTAAAAATATCTGTTTTGATAGCATTTTTCTCCAATGTGAATTAGTATTGATATTTTAACACATTAATCAATCACACCTACATCCTTTATGGTGTAGGGAGAGCGTCAATGGCCTTATAAATAACAATACTTGCCACATTTCATAACATAGAAAAATAGCTTTTAATTTTGAATTTAGGATTCCCGTTTCGTATAAAGATGATATTTGCAAGGTTGTGATAAAAAATCAATCATAATTTTTTGTTAGTTTAGTTTTAGTAAGAATTCCATACAATACCGTTTTAGGAATTCGGCAAATTCGGGTTGGGCCCAAAATTTGATTATCACATTTACTATTTTGTAATTGACATCATTAAAGGAGCCAGTTTCACAAATAGTTCTGATGGTTCCGTGCTTAGGCTGGTAGGCACATTAAGCTGTCGGTCCCGGTTGCTGTCTATGATGGCAGTCGTTACACAACCATGTCAGAGGCCTGCTACTTGCAATAGGCGGTTGAAAAACTCTGACACCAGGGTACATAGGGTCGTTGGACGACTTGGTATCCCACTCGAGAAGAAGATTTACATTTTTCTTTAGAATAGGAGCACTTCTGGGCAGGTTTTTAGGGGTTTTTCTGCCCACGAGGTCCGATTTACTATACGCATGTAACACCTTTTCAAAATCTTGACAGAATTTGGTTTCACTTATAAAGTTACATGCCGTGTGTTTATTTTTTATCCCGCCCGAGCCGCGTTTATAGTAGGAATAAAAATTGTTATAAAAAGGAGAAAATTGTGCCTTGCAAATTTATCTTTTTTACAATGACTAATCCATTTCTGTGCAATGTAATGACTATCAATAGGCGCGTCCACACTGACCGCGGCAGCTCGCGTGCTCAACGCCTCGCGCGGTATACGCTCGGGGTCACCCAAGATCATGCTCGGGCGAGCGCGCGCAGGCCGAGCCAAAATCAACGCCGCTCAGGCGGTTGCCTCGCGCATAGACTACGCTCTTAGCGTGTTGGTATTTTTTTTCGTTTTCGTACAGGCGAAGGTCTTCAGACTGTACTGCCTAGCCTTTGGTAAGTTTGCGTGTTGGTAGTTGTTGTGTTTGTTGCATTAGTGTTGCCGTCGCGTATCTTTGGATGCGATTTTGAATATTTTTGAGTTCGAACGGTTCCCTATTTCGAGTGAATAATTAATGAGAATTTTGATGATAAATATCTTAAAAATTTGCAAAACATTTAAGATCATTTTTTTTATTTGAGTGTGCCCGGCCCGGACCGAACGTAACTCACGTACGTCTACACATAGTATTGGTTGTAATTTATGGAGGTGTATTAAGCCATACCAGATGCATGTGGATTAGGTACGTGGCATGCGTGTCGCGCGACCATGCATCTAATCGGACATATCTTTATTAAAGTAACAATAAATAGGTACACAACCTACCTACACCCTCAAACATTGCGACCTGATGGTCCTTAAGTCGATCGTCGTAATATGTTTGAGTTCTTACATTCGGTTATCCTAATAAATTAAATAGATTGTCCTAGTAAGTTGTTTGTTAATACCTATTTACTAGTCCTAAAGCCCTGTGCAAATCTGAGCGGTACCGCTGCAGTTCGTGGTACGCGGTATTACCCTCGCGTTACCGATGCGATTCTGCCGCGGTATTCAAACTGATACCGCGTACCGGTCCGATATGCGGTAGTTACGTTTTCACCAGTGTAGCCAACCCAACTCTACAAAGCTTGCCTTTTTCTGTTATGCTTGTGGGACTCCAAGCTTACGAACAACCCAATGGACTCTGGAGTAAATTTTTTGGAGCGGACATGCATACATAATGTTTTCGTGATTTTACAGATGGCCCCATAGTTAAAGATGTACGTGCATATAGATACCTAGAATCACCAGTAAACCAGTTTAAAACAAGCTGATGTATAAAACGAAAACCCGACTGCGGTAATTACAAAGTTGTATTTTGCGATAAAAATCCGCCATCTTGAATTTATGACTTTTTAATACAGCCAGTGTCACTTGCGCTGCTGAGACGGATCTAACGACAACTCATATGTCAAATTTTCTTGTCCACATACATACATACATACTCTCAAAAAACATAACCCTCCTTCTGAGGCAGTCGGGTAAAATACCCGCTTTCTCGAAGTAAGCAACCCTAGTCCGCGGCTATTATGAACCGTAGTCATATGAATTAAGGCCCATATTCCCTTAAAACAAATTTGAAGGTATTTAAATGAACACGTGCTCGACTGGAACGCGAGCTAAATTAAATCATATTGTCTATCAGATTGAGTATACATTTCTTTGAAAACAATTGCGAAGAAAAGCTTCTGTAACGCTAGTTACTAGTTATTATTCTGTGGTCGTGCACTTTCGGTACGGGGTGATAGATGGCGACATTGTTTTTTTTTATTTCATCGTCGTGCTTCATTATGTCGTACATTACTATGTCGGCCAGTATTATGCTGTACATTACAATGTCGTAAAGTGTAGGGACTTGTCGTGCGATACGAAACAATGTCGGGCAATGTCGTCCATAGACAACAAAAGAGGAATCTACCATCTTGTTTTGACTGTCAACTAGCTAATCAAATAGCTTGTTTGAGTGCTCGGCTGCCTCGGTACTCGTTAGTTTATCTAAGCGTCCAAATGGGCCGAACTTGGCTCGCCTGTTTGCTCGCCTGCTACCCGAGCGTATGCCGCGCGAGGCGTTGAGCACGTGAGCTGCCGCGCTCTGTGTGGACGCGCCTAATAAGTGATATTTTAATGTCCTATTTTGAATAAACGTCTTTGACTTTGATTTGTATACCTGTTTTCGTTGAGCCACAGCATGAATGCGGTGGCGGCGCGTTTCGGTGCGTTGGCGTCCTTTTCGCGCTTCTTCGACTTGTCCTTGCGTTTGCGAGGAGCTTCCGACTGGAAAAACGTGTAAATTAGAATTTGACAATGTTGTTAACATGACCCGTTTCTAATTTATTCTAATATCAATTCCTAAATGGCTTAGTTAAGTAAGAAGTTCTTTGCTGCTTTTGGAATGGTTGGAACTAAGTTTTGAAGTAAGAACTAACAAAATTGCAGTTTATAAAGAATTTAGTATTTGGGATGATTTCACTTTGTCGTTCACATGAAATTTAATTAAGAATCAAAGGCAAACTAACTAATATTAAATATGCGCCTTACGTCAACACACTGTGTTCTTAAAATCGGTCTGCTTGTGTACCGTTTGTGTCGAATTTTTTTAAGTTTCTTTATCTTTATCACACATTCTTACTGATTTAAACTGATTTATAGAAGAAGGAACCCGAAATGGCAACATTATTGTTTGAGTCTTTTTCATATCACGTTATGTTGACGTCTTGCTCAATATGTCAACAATCACGTTTCCATTTCGGGTCCCCTTCTTCTATGAATCAGATAGTACTTGTTATACTTACAATAGTCTTAGCCTTCTTGGGTTTCTTATCTTTTTTCTTCTCCTTCTTCTCGTCTCCCGAGCCGCCGCCGCCGCCCGACGCGTCTGAATCTTCTGATGATGATGCGTTGGTATCGTACCTGAAAATAGAAAAAATAATACATGAGATACTCCAGGTAGTGTGGTTCCGGCTTAGAATTGCATCACCCCATATCTTTTCCGTTGGTGTCGTTAGAAGCGACTACGGAATTTGATGATGTGTATTGTGATTTTAGGCGACAGGCTGACAAATTAACACCATGTTAACACAAAGGTTTCTGAATGACGCTCAAACTTGTTAGACGTGGTGTAAATGACAGTTTTAGTGCCGTAAGTCACAACCACCAAGGTTGCGAATTTTTATTTGGGAAGAAATTATTGTATCAAATCGCAAATTAATTTAAGAAATCTATACTCAAAATTGTTGACATTGACTTCACATGCCCATACATCGTTTATTTTTGCGTTGGAAATGCTTTATTTTATTGTTATTGAACTCTATTGTGTCAAAAGTCATTCCCGGGAACGCGTCCCAGGTTTTGGGACGCTCTGCCTATCCCATAATGCATATAGGCGTGTTATATGTCATCATCATCTTCCTGCCCTTATCCCAATTACTTGGGGTCGGCGCAACACGTTTCGTTAAACACAAAATCATGTTGCAAAAGGATTTGGTTGAATTTTACGACCGGCCGCCTACCAGACGTCAATCCTCCTTGGGAATGCATACAATATGTATGTATGCCATATGTACTCACTCCTCGGCGACGTCGCTCTCGTTGGCCTTTGCCTTGTCCGGGTTGAAGTCTTCGTCAGTACTTTCGTCATCATCACTGTCTGAATCCCTCTCCTGTAATACAATACAAGACAATTATTCGGTTTGTAGTCAAAACATGGTACAGTCTCTCACGCTAACTCATTAACAAGTCTGTTTTTAAGGATTCGATTTTCTAGTGACTGATACGGACAAGTCGGACAAAAACTATGTTGAACGATTCAATAAATGTTGCTGTATCTAGAAAAGTAACAATTATTGCTGTTAAATGTTACGGTCTGAAAAGAATCTAAACCTTAAATTTCGGATTGTTCATGAGTGAGTGGGAGAGACTTTACAACATTCATACAGTGTATTACCGGCAATTCAAACTGGTAAATCTGGGCATCTATACGAACATATTTTACTATCGGGTAAATACAATTGATCACGACTGTAAAAGTAAAGTGATTTTGCAGTGTGTAAATAATATCACCCCAATCATGTCTATGGGTGCCGCAAAAAGCGACTTAGGATAATTTATCCACGGAATAGGCAGCAGCGATCTGTGAATTAAACATCTTGCATTGCGCTGCAAAGCGTTGTGCATATGGCAATACCCCCATAAAGGGATGCACATGTCCAGCAGTGAACTGTTGTGGCTGTTATAACTTGCGCAGATAAAGAATGGATACCGAATTGGCAACATCATTAATGTCATTATATGGCATATATGTATGGACCATATACAGGGTGTAAGGGACAGCCCTCCGATTACTGAAAGGGTGCATTCAGATTGTGAAACTGAACAACTTCCCCTAGAAATCAATTTCAGGAAACGTAGAAAAAATTTTGACTTCCTATTAGTAAGTTCAATCAGTTGATCGTGATTTTGTATGGGAAGTCAAAAAATTTTTTTCGTTTCCTGAAATTTATTTCTATGGCAAGTTGTTCAATTTCATGGTCTGAATGCACCCTTTCAGTATTCGGAGGGCTGTACCTTATAACCCGTATATTAAGAATAATGTAGCCAATTCGGGATCCATTATTTTGCGGGGCGTAACTTACAAGGAGAAGTAATGAACTGATTTGTCCACAAACCTGTGCCTCGGCCTTGACCCTCGCGAGGTAGGCGTCCGGCTCCTTCTCCGTGTCGGAGTCGCCGAAGTCATCGTCATACAGAGCCTGTGGCAATACCCCTCCACAGGGTAATTAATACCCATGTCCAGCAGTGAGCTAAAGTGGCCGGTAAGGTAGTAGAATGATTTGTCCACAAACCTGTGCCTCGGCCTTGACCCTCGCGAGGTAGGCGTCCGGCTCTTTCTCCGTGTCGGAGTCGCCGAAGTCGTCATCGTACAGAGCTTTGTCCTGGGAAAGATACATTTTGGCGGATATGAATTTTGCTAATTATTAATCAAAAACAATGTAACATAAGAAAAATATGGTTAGAGTGAAACCAAACGAGCAGATTTTTGTGAGTTGCGTACAGCGTATTTTCAGCTTATTTTTGTTTTATTGTCGTATGATCGTTTCGAGTCAGTGTGGTACAGACGTAAAACACTGAATTTAAAATGAAACTGAATACAGCTTAAGATAAACCGCAAGATGCGACTCAATATTCACAAAATTGCGTCGTTTGGTTTTTTTTATCAATACTAGATGAAATGTGAAAAGCTGTATTGTATACTCATGCACGAATCATTTTCAAAAGCACCAGCGCTGAAATATTTCTTATGTGAGTTGATAATTCACATTACACAAGATTTTTCTGTCATGCCAATAAGAATTTCTGATAAACCTTGAATTTTTTACTATATGGAAACGGAAACCAAAAGCAATAGCACCCATAAATTACACCAAAACAAAAAAAAACCAAGCCAATGAAAAATAGTTTTGAAGCTGATAAGAAATTTTGATTCCAACTGGATACAATATTATACTTATTTTTGATGTGAAGAGGTCAGATTCAACCCAACAGCCAATGCGACCCTTTGAACAACTTACCCTGATCCCAGTCTGAGAATAAATAAAAAAAAGAAAAATAAATATAATTTTGTACAAAAAATAAAATTTTGATAAGCAGAAAAAAATAAACAAAACAGTGTCGCGAAACAAAATTCTTGTGTTTTTAGATAAGCAATCTAATTGTTGATAAGTGCCGCTCCGTCAATAGAGGGTTAGCAGTGGTTGGCAGTGGTCAAGCGGGAAGTTCGGCCATACATACTAAAGCTCTCCTTAGGGCCGGCGCACATCTTGTGATATTCGACGCAAACCATGAGAAACACGTACTAGGTGTTTGTTTCAATTATGCATATATTTTCAAATTGTTACGAGAAATGGCTTGCGTCGAAGGTCGCCAAATGTGCGCCGGTTCTAACACTGTCTAGAGTGCCGAAACCATGATAGCATGCTGGCTTTGTATTAATAACATTCATTAATATTGTGCGGGACATCAGATTCGACGATTGACCCACGATTGATCCAGGGGCGTAGCTACTACCAATAGATTACACGATTGCTGTACAAACTATATGCCGGCGTAGCCGGCCTTGTGTTACCTGGGTCAAGATTGCTGTACAAACTATATGCCGGCATAGCCGGCCTGTGTTACTTGGGTCAAGATTGCTGTACAAACTATATGCCGGCATAGCCGGCCTGTGTTACCTGGGTCAAGATTGCTGTACAAACTATATGCCGGCATAGCCGGCCTGTGTTACTTGGGTCAAGATTGCTGTACAAACTATATGCCGGCATAGCCGGCCTGTGTTACCTGGGTCAAGATTGCTGTACAAACTATATAGCCGGCCTGTGTTACTTGGGTCAAGATTGCTGTACAAACTATATGCCGGCATAGCCGGCCTGTGTTACCTGGGTCAAGATTGCTGTACAAACTATATGCCGGCATAGCCGGCCTGTGTTACCTGGGTCAAGATTGCTGTACAAACTATATGCCGGCATAGCCGGCCTGTGTTACTTGGGTCAAGATTGCTGTACAAACTATATGCCGGCATAGCCGGCCTGTGTTACCTGGGTCAAGATTGCTGTACAAACTATATAGCCGGCCTGTGTTACCTGGGTCAAGATTGCTGTACAAACTATATGCCGGCATAGCCGGCCTGTGTTACTTGGGTCAAGATTGCTGTACAAACTATATGCCGGCATAGCCGGCCTGTGTTACTTGGGTCAAGATTGCTGTACAAACTATATGCCGGCATAGCCGGCCTGTGTTACTTGGGTCAAGATTGCTGTACAAACTATATGCCGGCATAGCCGGCCTGTGTTACTTGGGTCAAGATTGCTGTACAAACTATATGCCGGCATAGCCGGCCTGTGTTACTGGTCAAGATTGCTGTACAAACTATATGCCGGCATAGCCGGCCTGTATTACTTGGGTCAAGATTGCTGTACAAACTATATGCCGGCATAGCCGGCCTGTGTTACTTGGGTCAAGATTGCTGTACAAACTATATGCCGGCATAGCCGGCCTGTGTTAGTTACTTGGGTCAAGATTGCTGTACAAACTATATGCCGGCATAGCCGGCCTGTGTTACTTGGGTCAAGATTGCTGTACAAACTATATGCCGGCATAGCCGGCCTGTGTTACTTGGGTCAAGATTGCTGTACAAACTATATGCCGGCATAGCCGGCCTGTGTTACTTGGGTCAAGATTGCTGTACAAACTATATGCCGGCCTGTATTACTTGGGTCAAGATTGCTGTACAAACTATATGCCGGCATAGCCGGCCTGTGTTACTTGGGTCAAGATTGCTGTACAAACTATATGCCGGCATAGCCGGCCTGTGTTAGTTACTTGGGTCAAGATTGCTGTACAAACTATATGCCGGTGTATGCTACGCCCCTGTCTCCCTGACGCTACGTGTCGTGTGTTATACGTACGTTCTTGCCGGTGTTCTTGACGTGCAGCTTCTTGCTGGTGATGTAGTCGAACAGCTTGTCGTACTCGCCCTTCTCGTTGCTACTGTACTTGTGTATGCTACGCCCCTGTCTCCCACGCTACGTGTGTTATACGTACGTTCTTGCCGGTGTTCTTGACGTGCAGCTTCTTGCTGGTGATGTAGTCGAACAGCTTGTCATACTCGCCCTTCTCGATACTGCTGAACGTGTGCACCGAGCCCTGCTTCAGCTCGATCTCGAAGTCGAACGATCTGAGGGGGAACAATCATTAGATATGGGACCAGACTAAAATAAGTATCACATTCAACTACTAGGGAATGCAATCTCGTTCTCGCGAGATCTCGGTCCTTTTTTGCGAGATTAATCTCGGCCTAAAAATTAGATCTCGCGAGATTAGCGAGATTGAACTCGAGCATGAAAACATCCTATTTGACGCGCAGCAGCGTGCGAACTGACACGGACAGAGCGAGCTGTAACTGGAGGAAGCAATATCTGCCTGCAAAGACCCTAGGAAAGTAAAGATTTGGCTAACAAGTGCGGAATCTGAAAGGGCCTTCTCAGGGGCTGGCTATCTAACCTGCAAAATTAGGTGTAGGTTAGGTGGCGATACCACAAACTCGCGCCGTTTCCCAAATTGATGACGATACGTTGTTTTCTACGAAGCTACTTCCGAAATGTTCCTTATAATACTAATTTGATCGTTTTTATTTGGTTTTCACTTCATATTCTTTCTATTTCTCTTTTTCAATGAGCCTTTGATTTGATTGATCCCAAATTCTATTATTTTTTTGTGGCACTTTAATTAAAAATTTTGAGTGTACAATACATAAAAGTATAAAGTGTAAAGTGCTAAATTTAACCCTGTACGGAGACTAATAATTATGGAAATCTAGTAAAAAGTAAATAGTAAAATAGCTGTATAGTCCATTAAATGCTGAACTGACTTGGTGGAAGAGGCGCCCCCCCTGGCGAAGTTGACAGAGGCTATTTCCTCGAAGCGTATGTGCACGGGCGGCTTGTGCACGTAGATGAACCCCTTCTCCAGCGGGTACAGGTACCCGGCGGCCGCCTTGTACCAATTGGTTATATCTACAGTGTAGCAGTGTATATCTAGAGTGTAGCAGTGTATATCTAGAGTGTAGCAGTGTATATCTAGAGTGTAGCAGTGTATATCTAGAGTGTAGCAGTGTATATCTAGAGTGTAGCAGTGTATATCTAGAGTGTAGCAGTGTATATCTAGAGTGTAGCAGTGTATATCTAGAATGTAGCAGGGTATATCTAGAGTGTAGCAGTGTATATCTAGAGTGTAGCAGTGTATATCTTTAGGCTAGTAGTGTATACCGCTGTGTTGGACACATGACTTACTTAGTCGAAGAAGCGCCCCCTCTGGCGAAGTTGACGGAAGCGATTTCCTCGAAGCGTATGTGCACGGGCGGCTTGTGCACGTAGATGAACCCCTTCTCCAGCGGGTACAGGTACCCGGCGGCCGCCTTGTACGAGCACGCGATCGCGGGGGTCTTGTGGTGCCTGAAATATAAACAGGAAACAGATTTATTTTGTGCTTAAACTAGCAACCCGTTAGCGGTATCACCCGCTGCAACTCATTTTCCCGCGGGAAAAGGCCATTTTCCCGGCATATGTTATACAAACCTTCCTCTAGAGTCACTTTATCTTATAAAAACAATGCATTAAAATCCGTTGCGCTTTTAGGTTAAGAAGTTAGAGAATTCCACGACGATAGAGAAAAAAGCGATTTCGTTTTATACTATGTACTTTATATGTATTGATATTCATACATAATCATAAATGAGCTGTCCCATTATCAGACTATTGAATGTAAGTTTTGCAAAATATAAGGAATGCTCTTGTGACGCAAATTAAAAACAACAAAGTAAATTAAACCAAGTGAGTTGACCATGTTTCCTCCGAGTACAGCAAGGGCCTACCCCTTGCCGTACTCGGAGGAAACATGGTCAACTCATTAATAATTGAAGTAGACAGGTATCGTTACCAATTTATTGTGCTAACTAACGCATCTGTTATTATTATTATAGTTGTATTTTTTTATTCAATAGAGTGTTACAATGAATTGCGATAAAAAAACACATACCCCAAGAAATCTCCTGGTCCCGTGACTCTTCTGTTGATGATGACCTTCATAATTTTAGCCAAGACTTCGTATGTTGGTCCGGATAGTTCCTTTGAGATTTTACCTTCATATTTCTCTTGTAATTCTTCCCTGGAATGAAGATATGTTTCATATTTGTAATTCCAGTACGTAGTTTCCAATTCTAATAAGATATTTACTAAGATTTTGTTAGTTCAACAAATTCGAATTAGTATCTTGCTAACAATTTTATAATCTATGGGATTCTATGTCAAATTAGACTTTTATCTTGTTACATTTTTGTACAATATTAAAATATTAACAAAAAACTGTTTCAAGGGAATGTAGCTATGTATAAGACGTATCGTATGCGCAAAAATAATGCGAAATAAACTCAACTGGTGTCAACCAGAGTTCATTGGGTCGTTGGACGACTTGGTGTCCTACTCAAAGCAGAATGCAAATAAGTCCCTGATACGGGATAAGAGGACTTATACAGTCGATACATCACCTGCATGATGATCAAAAACGACTAACTATGGGCCCATCCTCATCTATCTTGCAAAGGTACTTACTCAGTAAATGGCAGTTCAATACTGGTCTCTTCTTCGTTGTTGAACAACAACACCAGATAGTGGTACCTGTAGGAATAATAAAGAAAATTGTTTGTAAAAAAAGACCCGGCCAAGTGCGAGTTAGACTCGCCCACCGAAGGTTCCGTACTAAGATTTGTAAATTATTCTGGTTGGTAAACCTATATTTTATATGATACTCCACTTGGACAACTAGTCAAATTTCTTAAATTTTGTTTTGTTTTCGGCTCCCATAAAAACTAAAATTTTATGAAAGTGAAATTTTTTGAGATTTTATTTTATCAAAAAATCTCCAATTCGAAGCTACTTGCTAAATTTCATTATTCTAGGTCTACGGGAAGTACCCTCTGTGTTATAAAATGTAAATAAATACCACTAAAACCGAGTTTAGATGTAAGCAAGACAGCTTATTTTATTAGAGTGTCGTATGACCATTCTATATCACATTGACAAAGTCAATTCAAAAATATACAATGGACAGGGTGTGCCATTATCTAAAAGGAGTATTTACAACACCTCCCCGTAATGGGACATCCTGTACCTATATACAAATAAACGACATATCAAAGTTCACTGTACAAACACACGATAACACAACACAAAATTTACACTATACACAAACAAGAATAACATCAACCTGTATATACACTTCACTAAAAAATTCATCCTGTATATACACCTAACCTAGAGAACTATTTACATACCTACCTAACGATGATCTGAATCCTAGCCTAATCCTAATGCACATGAAAATTTACAGTGTTTGATTTTTGGGAGAGGCTTGGTGAGGATGTCTGCGATCATGTTGTGTGTCGGTATGTATGTGATGATATAGTCCTGTTCTGAGAGTAGGCGTATGAAGTGATGTCTAATGTCGATGTGTTTTGTGCGAGCGTGGAATGTGTTGTTGCGGGTGAGTTTGATTGTGCTTTGATTGTCTGTATGAATGGTGAGTGGCTGTATGATGTTATAGACTTCTTTAATGAGAGTACGAAGGTAGATGGCCTCTTTACATGCTTCGCCTAGAGCCATGTACTCTGCTTCTGTGGTGCTCAGTGCAGGGGTGCGCTGTTTCTTGGATTCCCAAGAGATGGCAGCACTGCAAATCTTAAATACATACCCCGTGTACGAGCGTCTGTCTATAACGTTGCTGGCGTAGTCGGCGTCAGCATAGCCGGTGGGATACCCGTCACCATTTTTGTAAGTTAGTTTAAGGTCCTTGGTAGCCTTCAGGTACCTTAAAACCCGTTTGGCAGCCCTAAAATGTCTGCTACCAATTTTATTGTGTAATGCTTGGGTGGGCGAAAGATTTTTTAAGTAAATTGCAGTATTTACTGCCTCACCCCAATAAGCTTTTGGGAGTTTTGCATCATGCAACATTGCTCTGGCCTTTTCTATAATCGTTCGATTAACCCGTTCAGCGACGCCGTTTTGCTGAGGGTTGTAGGCTACAGAGGTCTGATGGATAATTCCATTCTCCCTTAAAAAGGAAGACATCGGTCCGTTTACAAATTCACGACCGTTGTCGGTGCGAAATTTTTTAATTTTTTCGCCTGTTTGGTTTTCTACAAGTTGTTTGAATTCAACAAACTTTGAGAAAACTTCACTTTTTGACTTTAGCAAGTAGCCAAAAGTTTTGCGCGTAAAGTCATCTGTGAAAGTAAGTAGGTAGAGGGCACCGCCCGCACCGCCCCACGAATGTGTACTCATTGGTCCACAAAGGTCCGAATGAATGAGTTCACACTTTTTGAAAGACTTACTTTTTGACTTTTTAAATGGCTTTTTTGCCAGTTTACCTTGGAGACAAGGGACGCAGGTTTCATTCAAACCTAAACTATTTATTTCGCAATTTATGCCAACTGTTCTCTTTTTTAGAGAAGCTAGCGCTTTGACATTTAGATGTCCTAGGCGTCTATGCCACAGAACAGCTGTCTCATTGTTGACATTTGTCAGCTGTGCTTGTTGTTGTGGCTCAGGAATTTGTAATTTATACATGCCTTTATAATTTTGCCCTGTTGCTACTAATTCCCCCGAAATTTTCAGACTATTTTCTTTAAAAATTTGAGCACCCTTACTAGTAAAAACTGTAGCAAAACCCTTCCCCGCCATGGAACTAACAGATAATAAGTTTGCCGAAAGTTGAGGTACCAAAAGAGCGTTAGAAATTTTGTTAATTTTGCCACTATTTACAGAAATTGTACCTATACCTTCGCTGGTTATCTGTTGGTTATTGGCTACGGTTACTGTATCTGACTGGGGTGAAAAATGACTGAATGAATTCCTATCATTACACATATGTGATGTTGCACCCGAGTCAATGAACCAATGTGAGGAGGAATGAGGTGTTTTGGAAGAATGACAAGATGAATAAAGTGTAAAATGTGTACTAAAATTAGCGTTATTCTTCTTCTTTCGCTTTCGGCACTCCGAAACGAGATGTCCGTGTCGCTTGCAGAACGAGCAGACGAGCTTTGGGCGCGGTGGCACAGGCGTAGGCTTGGGAGCAGGCATACTCGTAGACGTCCATGTCCGAAGAGCACTCGATGTCGATGCCGATGGCCTCTGGTCCTCTTTCAGTAGTAGTGTAGCTACGGAGTCCGACGAGATTTTGCTTCCCGATCCTTCCAGTGCCATCACCATAGGGTTGTACTTGTCGGTTAAACCGGTTAGCATAATCACTCCTACGAACTCGTCGTTGACGGGAGCCTCTATTTCCGCTAGTTGCTGCTGCGTGCTGCGAATTCCGTTGACGTATTCTTCCATGCTTGAACAGTTCTCCAGCCGTGTGTTGAAGAGCTTACGAAGAAGATGTAAGCGCCGTAGAAGGCCGCTATCTGCGTAGGCAGCTTGTAGTTTCTTCCAGGTCTCCTGGGCTGTTGGGCTGCTCATTATTACTGGGTAGATTGAGGTAGAAACAGATAGGCATATTTTTGCCTTCGTCTTCGCATCAAGACGCTTGAACTGGGCTTCTCCGAGCTGTTCCTGCATAGCACTGGGGCTTTCTACGAAGTCCCACAGGTCGTTAACTATGAGTATGTTCTTCATGGCGAAGCTCCAACTGGAGAAGTTTCTTGCTCCTTCCAGCTTTTCTATGCTTGGCACGCCGATCTGCTGCATAGGCATAGGATGCTGTGGCTGTGCACCTGGTGAAGCTTGCGTTGCTGGTGCCGACGGGTGATCACCCGCCGATGGAGAGTCGTCTTGGTCCTCCATAGCACTTGTGAAGATACTCTAGAATCTAAACTTAGGTTAGAGGGGCAAGAGGCCCATAACCTGTTATAAAATGTAAATAAATACCACTAAAACCGAGTTTAGATGTAAGCAAGACAGCTTATTTTATTAGAGTGTCGTATGACCATTCTATATCACATTGACAAAGTCAATTCAAAAATATACAATGGACAGGGTGTGCCATTATCTAAAAGGAGTATTTACAACACTCTGAATTTTGATTCCCTTGAGAGGGTAAAAAACACGCGTTTTTACTGCATAAACGGCTATATATTTTTTTAACTTGTAGTTAGGTGTTAGATTTTTCACAACTACTAGCGTTTATAGACTTGAGTATAGGGTTTTAATTTCAACTCGATATCTATACGCGTTGCTAAGATAAAAGGTCTTGACACAATGACAAACGGACGGACGGACAACAAAGTGATCCTATAAGGGTTCCGTTTTTTACCTTTTGAGGTATGGAACCCTAAAAATAAAATGAGAGTATGATGTGTATTATTTTGAAACTAAATCATATTTCTAATAGATAAAAATATTTTGGAAGACGGTTTAATTTAAACAATCTGACTCATTTTTAAAACGAACTTGTTTTATGAATATTACAAAATGTAAAATAAGCAATCTAATGCAATTGAAAAACAAATACAGCATATTTTTAAGGGATGGACTAGTCCAAGAAATTAAACAGCTTTCTCATATTGCAATTTTGACTGTCCTGATGGCGTATATCAGTTGTCTAGTTCCCACAGTACATGCTTAGTTTGGGGTTAGATGGCGCTGTGTGTCTCATCCAGGGATATTTATTTTATTTATATTTTATTGAATAGAGTTTCTACCGTACCTGGTCTGCCCCTGTTTGATGGGCGGATCCAGAGAGACGACAAAGAACATCTGCCGCATGTCCTTGTGTGGCAGTAGGAACAGCCGTAGTACAGTCGACATCGGGATCTTGTAGTAGTATAGTAGTAGGTACCTGGTCTGCCCCTGTTTGATGGGCGGATCCAGAGAGACGACAAAGAACATCTGCCGCATGTCCTTGTGTGGCAGTAGGAACAGCCGTAGTACAGTCGACATCGGGATCTTGTAGTAGTATAGTAGTAGGTACCTGGTCTGCCCCTGTTTGATGGGCGGATCCAGAGAGACGACAAAGAACATCTGCCGCATGTCCTTGTGTGGCAGTAGGAACAGCCGTAGTACAGTCGACATCGGGATCTTGTAGTAGTATAGTAGTAGGTACCTGGTCTGCCCCTGTTTGATGGGCGGATCCAGAGAGACGACAAAGAACATCTGCCGCATGTCCTTGTGTGGCAGTAGGAACAGCCGTAGTACAGTCGACATCGGGATCTTGTAGTAGTATAGTAGTAGGTACCTGGTCTGCCCCTGTTTGATGGGCGGATCCAGAGAGACGACAAAGAACATCTGCCGCATGTCCTTGTGTGGCAGTAGGAACAGCCGTAGTACAGTCGACATGGGGATCTTGTAGTAGTATAGTAGTAGTAGGTACCTGGTCTGCCCCTGTTTGATGGGCGGATCCAGAGAGACGACAAAGAACATCTGCCGCATGTCCTTGTGTGGCAGTAGGAACAGCCGTAGTACAGTTGACATCGGGATCTTGTAGTAGTATAGTAGTAGTGATAGTAGTAGGTACCTGGTCTGCCCCTGTTTGATGGGCGGATCCAGAGAGACGACAAAGAACATCTGCCGCATGTCCTTGTGTGGCAGTAGGAACAGCCGTAGTACAGTCGACATCGGGATCTTGTAGTAGTATAGTAGTAGTGATAGTAGTAGGTACCTGGTCTGCCCCTGTTTGATGGGCGGATCCAGAGAGACGACAAAGAACATCTGCCGCATGTCCTTGTGTGGCAGTAGGAACAGCCGTAGTACAGTTGACATCGGGATCTTGTAGTAGTATAGTAGTAGTGATAGTAGTAGGTACCTGGTCTGCCCCTGTTTGATGGGCGGATCCAGAGAGACGACAAAGAACATCTGCCGCATGTCCTTGTGTGGCAGTAGGAACAGCCGTAGTACAGTCGACATCGGGATCTTGTAGTAGTATAGTAGTAGTGATAGTAGTAGGTACCTGGTCTGCCCCTGTTTGATGGGCGGATCCAGAGAGACGACAAAGAACATCTGCCGCATGTCCTTGTGTGGCAGTAGGAACAGCCGTAGTACAGTTGACATCGGGATCTTGTAGTAGTATAGTAGTAGTGATAGTAGTAGGTACCTGGTCTGCCCCTGTTTGATGGGCGGATCCAGAGAGACGACAAAGAACATCTGCCGCATGTCCTTGTGTGGCAGTAGGAACAGCCGTAGTACAGTCGACATCGGGATCTTGTAGTCGAACGTTTTACCGTGCAGCTGGAAGAACGTCTGGAACACTTTGATGTCGTAGCGACCACTGGAAAAGATAGAATTTTGTTAGATTCATAGAATTAGTTGCAAAACCACAAGCAAAACTATCTATGCCTATGCTGAGTAGTGCCGCCAGAGTAGAATAGCGCCACCCTCTCTCTTCCCGTGGGGGTCGTAAAAGGCGACCGAGGGATAAACCCGACCCAAACAGCCAGGGCCAACCGTATGGTGGCGGTTAATCCACCACAAAGGTTTAAATTTAGGGTATCATTTTCATACAAGTTAAAAACAAGAAAACAAAATGGGATAATTTTTTTGGAAAACTTGCAATATTTTCACCACAGGCAGGATTTGAACCTGCTACTTACTGCATCAGTACTGGTAATGGTAATGGTTAAACGGGCTGTTTTCCGCAACTCGAAGTCTGCATGCGCCTATGTTACGTGCAGGGTGGGGGCTCACTACTCGAGCCATTCTAGTTCCCTGAGGAAGCTCAGCAACCCTACCAAATCACTGAGATTGGCCTCAGATTTTCATTACCGTCGGCGGGACCATATCTCAAATATTAAATTAAAATATTGTCCGATTTCGTACCAAATTGGTACTATTTGGTACCTCAAGTAAAAAATCACTGAGTGCCTCAGGAATTGACTTCAGATTTCCGAAATACTTTGCCCGGTATGTTGCCACCTCTCAGCAGTGTAGCACTGTTAGTTTTTTAGAAATTGAAGTAGACTTAGGCTCTATAAGTGCGCGTATTGATTTGGGAACATAAGTATATAACATTTTTCAATGTTCTTGGCGAAGACCGCTACCGCTCTAGGATCTGCATAAAAACCGTATTAAATTTTGATGGCCATCAATTACCGAGGTGTAAGACACTGTAGCTCCCGGAAGATGGCAATAGCGTCCCCGGAAACGGATATGACGCTGGCCTTGTTCATCACTTGCTGGTGGAAGGCTTCCACTGCATCCATGTCGCCAGCTAACTCGCTGGTGGGAATGTGGAACCGCATCTCCATAAGGGATACTGGGGTGTCGTCATTCTGGAATAAACATAATTTATAATTTGCTAGCTATGCATGAGTAGTGAAGGTGCTTATGAACGAAACCTGATATGCACTATCATATAGGCAGCGCGTCATAGTGTTATAGTGTTATTATGAAGAATGAATCCAAATTGGTAACATTATTGTTGACATCTGACCATACAAAAAGTACCAGATCAATACCTGATGGAACTCCAGAGTTACTTCATTCTTGCCGGTATTGCACTGTGACACGTAATGCAGCGGTATCTCAAACAGAGTTTGACCTAACGTTGAAGGTGGGTATTCAATGGGAACAAAGTTCTACATTGTATCAGATACAAAAGTTCCCCAGCAAATGTTGCCAATGAATACACATTTAAGACAACATTTTGGAACAAAGTTCCCAGCGAGGGTGTGTCTTCAATGGGAACATTGTATCAGATACAAAGTGCCTGGATTTTGTCCCCAATGAATATCCGCCTGTTTTTATACAAAGTTACTAATCAATACCTGATGGAACTCCAAAGTGACTTCATTCTTGCCGGTGTTGCACTGTGACACGTAATGCAGCGGTATCTCAAACGCGGAGTTGGAGCCAACGTTGAAGCTGAGCACGGCTCCGTTGAACTTGGCGGTGCCCCAGTTCCAGCCCTTGAGGGACAGCTCCTTCTCCAGCATGTCCTTCTTATAGACTACAGCTGCTCGAATAGGCCATATTTGACAGTTATCAAACCAAGACTCGAAGGTATGTCAAGGAAGAAAAATATATCTTATGTCATAGCATTAAAATTAATTAGACAGCTATCAAATTCAGTCTATAACAGCTGTACTGTAGTTTGTTTCGAAGAACTTTGCTTCTTTATCTTCATAAACCATTACCTTCACAATTCCAGCCCTTGAGGGACAGCTCTTTCTCATGTCCTTCTTGTAAACTAAAGTGCGTTTCATCTTATAGTTTCTATGGCGTCATGTTGGTAGCATTGAAATTTTATATGACAGCTTGATTGTGGCCATAATATTACATACGGATTTCCAATGCTACCAACATGACGCCATAGGAACTATAAGATGAAACGCACTCTACAGCCATTCCAATAGGCCATATTTGACAGCTATCTAACCAAGACTAGAACATATGTCAATGAAGAAAAATATACCTTATGTCATAGCATTAACATTATTTAGACAGCTGTCAAATATGGTCAATTAGACTGGCTATCCCGTAGTTTGTCTTGAAGAACTTGGCTTCTTTTTCTTCATAAACCATCCTTCACAATTTCTTACTTGATTAATGGCAATTCAAGCAGACACTTATTATTTAGTTGAGTGCTTAAGAACCAGATCATTACCTGATGGAACTCCAAAGTGACTTCGTTCTTGCCGGTGTTGCACTGTGACACGTAATGCAGCGGTATCTCAAACGCGGAGTTGGAGCCAACGTTGAAGCTGAGCACGGCTCCGTTAAACTTAGCAGTGCCCCAGTTCCAGCCCTTGAGAGACAGCTCTTTCTCCAGCATGTCCTTCTTGTAGTTTGTTTTGAAGAACTTCGCTACTTTTTCTTGTTCCTGAAAAATAGCAAATGTGAGTTTAAATAGCTAAAAAATAAATTAAGGGATATTATAAATTGTATATCAAATAAATAATCGCCTATCAATACATATTCATCATTTATATTTTTTTTTACATCAAATATCTTACTTCACTACAAATAAACTAAATGTTTAACAAAACATAAACTGCAGATAATTCAAAATTTTACATCAATATGACATAACTTTTTTCCTCATAATGCAATACAGATAAATTTATTTTTGTACAAAAATTCTACATACATAGCATGAATACTGACTGCACAGCAAATTTTCCACATTTCATAGCAAAATAACTATCCCAGTCGCATATTAACCAGTAAACATACGTAAGTAACCATAAGTTTATAGGTTAGTTATGTATAGCCTAACCGAACCTGGCGCTTTAGGTTAGGTTAGGTTAGAACTTTGACCACAACGCACGAGCCGAGCGAGCGGAGCGAGCGTGCCGCGGCAGCGGCCGGCGATGTGCCAGAAACGACACGCTATGCGCGTCATCAATTTAAAATTTGTTTATCGATGTGTATGATTAACGATGACGGTTCATCTCTAATAAAAACTGCTGTAAATAATATAAAAATAAAAGCTATATTTAAAAGAAAAAGAGTTAACAGGTATAATGTGCATTAAGATTATTAGCTGTGCATTGATGAAAAAGCTTTTGCTTTAGGAAAAATCGCTGTACGCTGCGAAAATAAATTGTAGTGTGTTTAGTGATATTTTGAGTTGAATATTATGCTGTGCAATCAGTAATTTTGATGGGAATTTGGAATCTTATTGCATAGAAAAAGGATATTTTTTGATTTGCGTTTAAATACTACCCATAAATTAATAGTAAGTCAAGGTAGACATTTGTTGGGGAAAAAAATCAAAATTGTACCTAATACAATGTTACTAAAAAGTTCCCAATGAAGACAAACTCTTGTTGGGAACTTTGTCCTGCAACATTGTATAATTGCATCTTTTGTATCTAAGCAATGTCATGGGACTTTGTCCCCAAAATGTTCCCAGTGAATACTCACCTTCAATGTTATTTTCAGCTATGTAAATTAGGCAGAAAACACCAAGAAAAATTATATGGCAGCCAGGCACTTATTGCACTAGACTAGACTCACCAAACAAAGATAGCTATCAGCAGTGTAATGTGTGGTTGAATAATATTGTGAAATAGCCATACAGTAGAAGGTAGTACCACTTAAAAAATACATAAAACAGAAACATAGGACAATGAAAAGGTTAACCTAAAAGACAAGGTTCATACTAAAGAAAGCTAGTCATACAGAGTATGGTATACAATTATCAATGGTGTAACTAATACAGTAACTTACCCCTTCCCTAAAGCCTCCGTATCTGTGCAGGGTGCCATTCTTCAAGAACAGCCTGAGGCCCCAAGAGCCAACAAACTTCTGGAAGTTCACGATCTCAATATCATTCGCGTTCACCTGCTCCACCTTCCCAGTCTTGCTGTTCTTGAATATTATACTCTGGTCCGTCATCTTTAGCCTCCCTGGGACCTGAATTTCAACAAGAGAAATCGGTATTACAACGAGAAAACAATGATTTTGTTGAAGATTGCTTGCAGGATGGGAAACTACACTTACCATGCTGCCGTGACTCTCGGCGGTGACATCATTGTACTCTAGAAACTCCATTATTCCGGATTAATTCTTCGGAATTATCTCCGCAACAGAATATAATGTAATATTCACAAAGTAAACGTGATTTTCCACGCGATTTTTTGGAATAAAACAAGCGGCGCCACAATTTCAGCTGTCAAACAGGTGTGACCGAATGAATCAGGCTCTACAATCTTAGTACTATAGAGATGGAAACTGAGCTAGTAAAAACCTGGCAAATAAAGATGTACACTGATGGTGCAGTTCCATTATCAAAGTAACGTCTTTTATATTTCGTAGCATAAAATTTAACTGTTCCCAACTACGATAATAGATGTCGTATTACCGTTTCTCCTCAGATTCTTTACTCCGTAGTATCTCTGTTTGTCGAAAGATGTCGCCTATTTTAAAAATTAGTAGTTAATCCTATGAATTGCCAGCTCGTTCATATTATCCCTCTTAGTAGAATTTTATATGTTTAGCCCGAGGCTTTAAAACCCACACTTGACTATTTGATGGTGAGTGAGGGCACACCCATAGTTGTGTTGTATGTGTGGTTGATCAAACAACTAGCCCAATCACGCCCGGAGGACCTAATAAATGAGGACCTGCGCGCTTGTGGAGTGTGATCTACAACCATTAGAGTACTTTTATATACGCAGCACCGTCTGCGGTGATAACATCATCATCATCGGATAGGACGTGTCTGGGACGGCGTTTAAGACGCGAGGTTTTGACGTTGATCATCTTCTGTCTCAAAATTTCATATAGGTAAAAGGAGAAAAAGCAATACACCAAGCCACGCTGTCAGTACACGTATTGTGAGCGAAGCCGAATTTGACATATTATTATGCTTCAACTCTGGTCGTTTTCATAGTCATTTATTTGGTATGCCAGGCTCCATACTTTAATGTTGGATACTCTTTTTAACAAAAGACACATGTCTTTCACTGATATCGCTCTCGTCTACGGACCCTCTTTCGTGTCGTGATCAAAATACAAAATATGCAGAACTAGCTGCTCGTTAGCTGTTTCACCCGCTGCAACCTATTATTCCGCGGGAAGAAAGCATTACTCGCCAAGAGATGTCGCTGTTAGTTTTCTACGAAAACGTTTAAAACGCGAATCGGCTCAGTCAAAATATTGGAATATGCGTGATCCCGTAGGAATAAGACATTTTCCGTGGTAAAAAGTAGCCTATGTGTTATTCTAGATACTCTTCTATATTTGTGCAAAATTTCATGTCAATCTAACCAGCCGTTTTAGCGTGATGTCATAACAAACACACACAAACATCCGCCTTTATAATATTAATTAGTAGGATGCAGAGTTGCATCTGCCGCCTTCGCCGGGCAAGCAATAGATTTTATTTTACCCTGCATGGCAACACTACAAAAGTCAATGCGAATTTGATTGAAAAACAACAACGGTTTTTGCGCAGGAGTTTTTCAATTTTGATTTTCACTTGTTTTTCTACTTTCAAATCGTTATTTATAGTGCTATTTCCACGTAAGTCCGTTGAGTAGAGCCTTTGCTCCTCCGGTCGTGATAAAATAGTGCTTCTTGTGACAATTACAAAGAAAAGACAGATAGGACTGAATTTGTTTGTGCTAATAAGTTTAATTCAATATTTTAACATGTCAAACCACAAATGTTGTGTCCCAGGTTGTCCAAACAGGGAAGGTATAAGTTTAATACATATTTATATCGATTATTAAATAATAGAGCGAACCGGCCGGCATCATAGCTGCCGATTACCAAGTGACGATGGGAGTGCACTTACGGAGGCTGCTAAACAAATGATATTTTTCAATATTTTTAAAGTGTTTTCCACGGATTGAGATCACATAAGGGCAGCCTATTGTTCCGAATATTTTCTAGGACAAAAAAAAAAGTCTAGGCAACCTACCTAAGTGCACTTCCTTCAGTAGAGGTTTAAAAGAGATATTTTTGTGTTTTTGTGCTGTATCCAGCCCCTCTAATTAGACCCCTACCCAAGAGACCACTAATGTTTTATTTCAGGGTCTACAGCAGTTTTGCATAAATTTCCTAATCCTGCTCAGGACACGGAATTATTTAACTCTTGGCTGCATGCTATTGGTGGTGAAATTATTGGACTAAACAATATATTCATCTACAAATACCGACGTGTATGTCATCTACACTTCGAAGAAAAGTATTGGTGTCGGAATAATCGACTTAGTAAAATAGCCGTACCAACAAGAAATATGGCAGGTCAGTAGTTTTCTTCTCAGGGTATGCTTCTGATTGCTTGTGTTTATCTGATGCATTGGGGATAAATTCTTTATCACCTTTTACAACTTCTTTCATTGGGTAGACAGACATAGGGCAAATAACCAACCATCATACAGGTACTAATAAAGTATATTTCCAAAATGACATTTTCATGCTGCAAAAAATATCAGATTAAGATATAACTATGGCCTTTTTTATGTGACCTAAGACCAAAAATACTTTGAATTGCCTATAATAGTAGTACAAAGTAAGTACAAAGATGATACAGCCCGCTCAGTGGTTGCACCCACTGCTACCCGTTTTCCCTTGGGTATAAGATATTATCCTGGCATGTATTAAGTCACTCTATGTAATTAAAACAACTTCATTAAAATGTATTGCAAGGTTTAGTTTATAAGGAGTTACTGGTGTTCATGAAAGACAGACTTGACAGCCTATGTGGCGCAGTGGTTAGTATGCCTGCCTGCCACGCAAAGGTTCCGGGTTCAATTGCCGGTGGGGTCTCACAAAGTTGATATTTATCACTTTGTGAATTTGTTCTCAGTCTGGTTAGGACATTGCAGGCTGAACCACCTGGTTGTCCGCAAGTAAGATGGTTCCGTGCTTCGGATGGGCACATTAAGTCGTCGATCCCGGTTGCTGTCTATGATGGCAGTGGTTACACAACCATGTCAGAGGCCTGCTACTTGCAGTAGGCGGTTGAAAAACTCTGACACCAGGGTTCATCGGGTCGTTGTACGACTCGGTGTCCCACACGAAAAGAAGAAGATGAAAGACAGAAAAGAAATGGGAAAAGTGACTTACCTACTATGTATTGATTTACCTAACCTACTGTTCTTTAATTTTAGGTTTGACAAAGTTGAAGTTCACCATTGACCAGCAAAGATTGCTGAGACCTATTGAAAATATAATGGATAGAAGGACTTCATCCCAAGGTAATTTTTTTGGGTTTACAATAGAGTTAAATTTAAGGGCTCTTCTCCAGAAGTTTGCCACAGCAACTCAAAGAGTTAAATAATTGAAAAAGGAAAAAAAACTATGGTGAATGTTTGCAGCAGTATTTGTTTTACTATTTTTTCTCGTAATCTGTGTCTGTGTATCTTGTGTAGTAGTTACAATATATTTTTTTAAATAAGCTATGAATTTGTTATGTTATACCTAAATAAAACAAAATATCAAATTTTAATTGCAGTACCAGGGACTCTGTATGATGTTGACATGGATGAGCAACATAGATATCTGAGATCCATTGAAAATATTACATCGGAAGAATCTTCATCAAAAGGTAATTTACCTGGCTAATGTTGTAAAGTAGTTTAAATGCAAGATTCAACAAGATACTTTTGTGGACTGTTCATGCCCTATTACCCACATTGCTATATCCATGTTACGAGGCAATGGTTGGGATTCCATACCTCTGTATTTAGTATGGCAATCAAATCATAATCTATTCTAATCTTACAGCTAAACCAGTGGCTCGTTGCGATGTGACTTTGCAATATGATCCTCAAATTGCTAAGGACAATATTCTAACTAAAACAAATCTTGGTAAGTCTTTTTCATTAATACAGTATGTAGAGTAGGGCTTCTGAAGAAGTGTGCATTTGGGAAGTAGGTATATGTTAGCCCTTGCAAATCTCAATAATTACTAGTCCAGTTTTAGTGATTCTTTTTATATACATATAAGGTGTAAAAAAAACAACTGCAAACATTTTAAGGGTTGAACCAGCCCATGAAACTGAACAACTTTCACAACTTAAAAAATTTGGTCCTCCCCGTCCTCCCATACAAAATGTACCAGCCAACCAAGTCAATTTGTATGGGAAGTCCAAATTTTTTTTTCATTTTTCGTCATATGTTCCTTGGGGAAAGTTGTTCAGTTTCACGGGCTGGTCCACCTAAAATATTTACAGTTGATTTTTACACTTTGTATAGTATAGCTATATGAGTCACAATAAAAATAACGCTATTTTACAATGTATCTTGCCAGATTACTAATCGGTTCAGTAGTTTTATAGATACCTGGGTACCTAGACACAATTTTAGTGTAAAGATAAAAAAATCTGGCACCAGGGTTCATCAGATCGTTGGATGACTCAGTGTCCCACACGAAAAAAAGAAGAATTATAAAGTAAAGTGATGTAGTTTCAAATTTTTCTAAATTACTAGTTGTTTTAAATACCAAGTGCAGTGTAATGTATGGAAACATTAAGGATTTGTAATTAACAATTTAATACTTATCATTACAGAGCTTGCATCTGTGACACAACTCGCTGAAAGTACAACTGTTACAGAAGCTATAACAAAGCAGAGTATCTACTGCAGAGTATCTACTGGTAAGTAAAAAAAAACATTTAATACAAACAATTAATAGATAAAATGAGAAACTCAAAAGATCCCTTGTAAGTTTGTATTAACTTGTAATTACCAAAAAGTTAATATCAAATGGACCGACCCATTAAACTAATTCTGTATTGTCTGGTTGGAGCCATAAGATCTCTCTAACTAACTATAACACCCACTGCAGTCAACTGCTAAACATGGGCTTTCCTCCTTTTAGAGGAGTATTTGCCATACTCACCACGCTTGGCTGGCGGATTGGCGAGCGCAGTGCACGATTTTGTAATGACACGGTACGCTGCTGCCCATTCCCTGGACCTCGTTAGTCGCTTTTTACGACACCCACGGACAAAATTAGGGTGTAATACAGGGTGTTAGGAAAAGTAGTACCTACTTTCGCGGGATGAACCGGCCCATTAAACTGAACAACTTTTTCTATGGAAGCAAGTTTGAAATATGAAAATAATTGGACCTCCCATACAACATTTTTCGGAGGATTCGAAAGATATTCTAACACTTAGTATGGGAGGTTCAAAAAGTTCTTTAATTACATAGGCTGGTTCATCCTTCAAAGGAAAGTACTACTTTTCCTAACACTCTGTACAGTACGGTCCCTGACTTATGACAATGTATGGGAGGTGACAGAAATTAATTCAGCAAAATACCTGATGCAAGAATGTATAGGATAGAGGAATATTTATTTTGAAACTGTTATTAAAATAATTATTTATTGACTGGCATTAATTACACGTTTCAGAGTCGACAACTAAGCCGGATCATCTAGATACAGCTGATCTACAACAACAAAAAACAGCTGGTAGTGGCACAGAAATGGAAAAAAAGGGTGGGTGAAGTTATCTTAATTCTTAACTAGTTTTATTTGTGTTTGTGGCAGTTAATGTATACAGGATGTAAAAACGCGTATGTTGCGCGTGTGACATATAATAATAATGACGTGCGTAGAGCCCGCGTATGTGGGAATATGCCCTAACACACAAAGCTTCCTTAGCACATCTACGATTAACCAGTTGGCTAACCGTCGTACAGCTGTAAAGCGTTATATTCAGCCACTTAGCTTATGAACCTTCATTTGTGTAGTTGAATGGCGACATTTGGTTAAAGAGCTAGTTGTTTAATTGAACGGTGTTTTTAACCAGTTGGCTGCGACATATACACATACACCACATTTTGACGTTTTTACACTTAGTCATGCATGAGCATGTAATTTACTAGCTTTCCATTAATTATGCGTATTATATTTTTTAGTTGTATTTTCTTTATTGTTATTGCAGGGCGTCGAGGTGGCCGGAAACTTATTCTTAAGTTACGGAAACGTGTGCTTGTTACTCCCGCTGAAGAGGAATTATACAATAAAGTAGTACGGCTTGGCGTCAAATTAAGTAAATGCCGAAGTAAAGTTAAAAACAAGCCAAAAATCAAAGCATTGAAAAATATAACAAGTAACCTGAATTTCTTACAAACACTTGATAGTATGAAAAGCACAGCAAAAATTTTAACGATAATGCAGTTTAGAGAGCATAAAAAGGAGACAAAGGCCGACGGTTCACTTTAAAAGAAAAGATCCTTGCATTATCTATTATGAAACAGAGCCCAAAGGGATACAGATTTCTGAGAAAAATATTTATTCTACCATCGCCCCAGACTCTTCTAAGAGTATTGAGCATGGCAAATATCAGACCAGGAATAAATAAGAATACCATGGCCCAAATAAAAAAAGCCACAGAAAAAATGACAGTGGAAGATCGCCTCTGCATTGTTTTATTCGACGAGATGTCACTAAAACCAAATGTGACTTATAACGATAGAAAAGACAGAGTGACTGGTTTTGTAACAAATGGTGAAGACACAAAGCCTGAATTTGCTGACCACGCGCAAGTCTTCATGGTAAGAGGCTTGATGAAAAATTATAAACAACCGGTTGCATATACATTTTCACAAGCTGCTACTAAGGGCGCAGAACTTGCTATGCAACTGAAGACTGTCATCACTGCCCTACAAGCTGCTGGCGTTATCGTGGTTGCCACTGTATGCGACCAAGGTACAAACAATACGCAATGTATTAAACTCTTGTTGCAAGAAACGCGCGGGTATCTTTTGAGGAAAGGTGAAGAGCCAAAACATAACATAATTTTGATCAATGACCAGGAAATAATTCCTTTGTATGATCCGCCGCATTTGATCAAATGCATACGAAACAACTTGATTACGAAACATTTACAATATAAAGATAATACAAGTAATCAAGTTAAAACAGCGAAATGGGCGCACATTGAAATGTTTCATCAGGAAAACCCGGGGTACAAGGGTATCCGCTTAGTGCCCAAATTAACTGACGCGCACTGCATCCCCAGCAAAATTCCTAAGATGAAAGTAAAATACGCATCACAAGTTTTTAGCCAAACTGTGGGTTCTACAATGGGATATCTCGCAGGTTAATATAGTGTGACTTAATGTTATTTTAGATAGGTAACTTCTGTCATAAACACGTAGGAAAACTTTACGCCCCACACACACCTGATATTACACATTCTATAAAACCTGGTGTCGGAACCTAGATAATGAAACTGAAAGTGTCGCTCGCTGACGCTTAGCGATCGCGAATTCGTAAATCCTATTATCTGTCGGAGCGGAGGACATAATTTAGCCTCTTAATAATTGTAAATCAATATAAAGGAAACTCACTTGAAACTAAATGCATTTTTGTTTTTTCAGACAAGGGGATTCTACCATCGGAGTGCAAAGAAACAGCAGATGTATTGCTATTCTTCGATAATCTTTTTGATTCTGTGAATGGGAGTTTTGAGAAAAATAAGCATGCGAAACCGCTCCTGGGACCTGCAACCCCAACCTCCTGCCACAAAAAAGTCTGGGAAGAAAGTAAAACAATGTTAAGGAAATGAAGTTTCTTAACCCCAAAAAAAATACGATCGAGCATGTTCCAACATTAAAGAACTGGGTGTGGACGCTGGAAGGCATAGAGCTGTTGTTAAAAAAATTGAAGACGGATTACAAAATAACATCGGTTTGGTTGCGGCATCTAAACCAGGACCCAATAGAAAACTTCTTTGGGGCTATAAGAAGCCACGGGTGCCGCAACGTAAATCCGACACCCGATAAATTTGAATCTGCATTTACTACTTTATTAGTAAATAGCTTATCCAGCGTCCATGCCCCAGGAGCAAATTGTGAAGTAGATCCCTGCAATGCACTTCACGAAGTCATCATCACAGCCAAGGACTGCAATTATAACAATGATTGTAATCTACAAAATATACCAGACGTAACTATTACACCCCTTGAAGAAAAGAATGACCCACGTCAAATTGCAGGACTGCAATATGTAAGTGGATACTTCATAAAAAACGCAAGAAAGAAAGTTTTCAAGGGGTGTAAAAAATGCAGAGATGATTTAATTTCTGAGAATGAACCCGAGTATCTCAGATACCGAGAATTTGCCAATAAAAAATGGCTTTGCAGTCCTAGCGATTCCCTTTTGCGGTGTATATCAGAACTGCAGGATATAATATATAACACAATTAAAGAAAATTTAGAAAAACCGAATTTGCGAGAATTAATTATAACTATGATTTTAATGTGTATAGATTTCAATTACATATCTTGCGAAAAACATAAAGATGATTTAATTGAATTTCTCATGAAGATATCCTGCAGATTTTTTATTTACAACTATTGTAAAGAAATTAATAAAATATTATGCAACAAAAGGGAATGTGATGATGACGAAGACAAATTTAAAATAAAAGCGAAAAAGATGTATATGAAATGTTTTAAAAGAAAGAAATAAAAATGATACCAAAATAAACTTTTGTTTTAATTTTTAACAACACTGTTCAGTCGTTATGAATAGTAAAAAAATATTCATAAATAAGCTTTAATTACAGTACAGTACTATACTATGGTCTATCTATACATATAGGATTATATGGTTCCTAACCTCGAGTTCAGAGAGCGCCACTTTCGCGTTTCCCATTTCGGTCATTGAGTGAGATCTCTATTACCCGTATTATAAAAAGTACTCTGTGGAATGAATGAAAATGGAACTGAAATGAGTGAATGGAACATGGTATTTCATTCAAGTTTCAATAGATGGCGTTGTTTGCGCTAAAAATAGTAAAGATTTGCACCAACAGATGACAGCACCACCGCATACCATTGAATTAGTTCATTCGCATTGTCGTTCTTTCATTCAGTCAGTTAAGTCAGTTTGACTCATTCACTTTGTGTCATTGGACGTGTGATGTGTTTTGGTTTGCTATCATTTACGAGAGTTTTTTGCTTATTTCGCACAGTTTCCATGTGTTTTTAATAAATACTTAACTAGTAAGCCAGTGCTAAATTACCAGTGTTTTGTGCATTTATTGTTTGAAAAGCGAAGGCTGGTTTCCTTCGCCCCCATTTCAAAATCAAATCGCGGTGTGTCGGAGTTGAGTTTCGTAGGAGTTATTTGCATGTACCGGATCCATGGCGTCATTGTCACTTCCTCGGGTGCTGCAGCTCAAGAAGAACAGCCTGGACGCTGAGCGAGAGCAGTTCGAGAAGTTCCAGGTGAGAAATAAACCATAAACATTGTAACCATATAAGTTGGTCAGGTCAACTGCATTAGAGATTTCTAGATGTTTGAACCACAGTTTGTGCATTAAAAGTTACATATTCTTACGGATATTCAGCATATAAAACTATAACAAATTCTTGAAGCAGTGACACAAAACCATTAGTTAGCCTGGTTTATTCTATGGCATAGTAAGTAAATATTAATTTTTCTTGCTTCATAGATAAGGTTACTGTATCCAATATCAATAACTAGGTAAAATGACGCAATGTTGCAAAACTTCCTCGGGGTACTATCACAGTACTATCAGCAGGATATCAACATAGCTTCTCTGTTGTATAGGACACAGAGTTGACAAACTAACCAATGAACCCAAGTTTTCACACCTATCCATTTAAGGGACCAAGTTATACTGATTCATAATACAGTTAATAAGAAAAACCGTTGTATGTTGGTCTCTTAAATGGGTAGCTTGATGTACTGCTAAAAGTTCAAGTTACTTTGTCCATGCTCTGTTTATTGTGAAAGTAACGCATTCCCACCCAAATCATATGTATTCTATGTCAATAAATTATGAACATACCAAGACACAAACGAAGCAAGAAATAAAAACATATTTTTATCTGTTTGGTGATTAAAATAGCATCACCTCAATTCTACCCATGGGTGTTGTAAAAACTCACTAATGGCATCTAAGGAATATTCATCCAGGGAATGGGCAGCATCCTGTGAACACTGCAGTCTTCTTGCCCTGTGCTTGCTAATCCAAAGCTTGGTGAGTATGGTAATACCCCCCAAAAACTAAAAGGGAAGGCCCATGTCCAGCAGTAGACTGTTTTAGCTGCAGTAGTAGTAGTAGGTAGATATGCCTAAAGAAACAACACTACTGATTACTAAAATAGCCACAACAGTTCTGGACGGACATGAACCTCCCAGAATTGGGGGTATTTGCCACACTCACCACACTTGACAGGCAGATTGGGGAGAGCAGTGCAAAGAATACTCATTTGGGTATTATTCATGCCAGTTGATGCAAGCTTTATTCTTAGCTCTTACACTCCAAATAGGGAAATTGTGAAACCACATGCAAAGCAATGATTGTTTATTTTGATAGCGGCCTGTCAGCGGTTTCACCCATTGCAACTCATTTTCCCGCGGGAAAAATGCATTTTTCCGGAATGTGTTCTTCATATAAAACTTCCTCTTGAATCACCTTATCAACAAACTGCCAGACAGACAGACAAACGCAAAAAGCGACTTCATTTTATACAATGTAGTGATTGCCCATTCCTGGTTGATTATCCCTTAGGCGCTTTTTACGACACCTCTTGAGTAGATTTGGGATGATGCTATTCTAAGAGTCGGAAAGAGTGAGTGTAACCACATAGAAAAACATTTTAATAGGTAGTTAGTGTAAACTAGGCGAGTTCCCTCTTGGCATCGGGAAGTGGTTCGTTACGCCACACCGCCGCCGCCGCCACCGCCGCCGCCACCACCGTACCTACCAGGGTTGCCAACCAAAAAATTTATTTTCTCGTACACAGGCTCCTAAAAATCTCGTATTTTACGTTTCGAACCTCGTACAACTTTCGACGTGTGGTAAAACCAATAAAATTCGGGTTGGCGAGCGATCAGCATCATCGTTGCTATCACTCATACTGATTTCAGTGAATTCTGACTAAAGTTCATATACCATTTATAGGTTATAACGTTAAGTTTTTCTTCTATAAAGTTTGTTTGAAAACAATCCCTCAACGCTCTCTTCTGCAAAGACAAACAAAAGTACAAAACTCCTATCTACATGTAAAGAAAGAAAAGAATATAATATTTCAGTATGTACGACAGAGACAAATAGTGCAAGAAACAAACGAATGAACCAGCGAGCGAAGGAACGGGAACTGTTTCGGTCTCGCTCGGGAATTTCTTTCATACGCAATCGATGACTTTTCATAGACTATGATTACTTGAGGAGCAAAAAATGATTGCAAGCAATTAAAATTATGTAACATGTGAAAATCTCGTACAAAATTATACGAGATTGACAGTGTCCTCGTACCTCGTACGGGAGACCATAAATCTCGTATTTGTACGAGAAATCTCGTACGGTTGGCAACCCTGGTACCTACCGTTGTCGCACAAAATATCAACAGCATGCGGCGCGACAGCAAGTTAGATGGATCGCTTCGTTCTTCATTCTTCGTAAGGTGGCGGTGATACCACCTACGATAGCATTCCTAAAGAGGGTTGACGCCAGGCAGGCGGCCGGTCAGAAAACATTGCCAAATCCTTTTGCTTCATGATTTTGTGCTCTAACGAATCATGTTGCGCCAACTGATTTGGAATAAGGGCAGGAAGATGATGATGATAATGACTTCGTACTTCATTCACACTTCGACCAACAGGAGTTTTCATATCATATCATCACTTTTATTAGAAAACCTTAAGGGGAAAACTTACCAACGCGATTATAGCTCGCATAGGCTATAACATTTTTGATCTTCTTATCGTTACAACAATGACAAGGTAGGTACAGTAGGAGTACATTTTATTGACTAAAAATCAACGAAAAATGACGATAGTGAGCCTTCTGTGAACCGTATCCGTCGCACGCGCATAGTGGCGCAAGCGCAACGCAAGCGCATGCGTTACGTCACGCGCGCGACGCTGAATAAACAAACACACACTTGTGATGTCTGGAGAACAGAATAAACAAACGCACACTTAGTTGATGTCTGGAGAACGCCTTTCGAGAAGATCTGCTTTGAAATTATTACTTTGAATTTAAATCGGTTCAACCAACACCGATCTATTTAACTCCCTACCTACCTACCTGTTCATCCTGGCCTTGGACCTGCAACCGGCCTACCTACTGCCACTCCTATCCCACTCAGGGTGTTTCGTAAAAGGCGACGGAGGGTTTACGACTTTGGCTGAATATCTGTCGACTATGGTCAACCGCATGGTGGCTGTGATTCCACCTACAAAAGTATTATCAAAGAGGGTTGATGTCAGGCAGGCGCGCCGGCCGGTCATATCATAAAACATTGCCAAATCCTTGCAACTTATCTCCCTTTTCACTAAAGCAGCGTCATCATCAGCGTCGTCAGCGTCAAATTAAAAGCATCAGCTGAAAAGACCTTTCGCCTTTTTTGTGCTGAAAACACAATTGCGTATCATAGATCATAGATCGTATTTACAAGATAATAAAGGACTTGCCATAAACCACCTTCTGCCATTTCATTCTAAGGACGACGTAGCAGGTAATTTCTTAGTTCCAAAATAATATCTAACGATCATAATATTATCATCATTATATCCACAAACACATAACAAAAACGACTCATAATATTATTATAGTTATACAGGGTGGTAACGAACGACGGACTTTCACGAAACATCAGTAAAAAGAAACTTCCCATAGAAAATTGTTTTGTCAGCGGACATTTTTGTATAGGAGGTCCAATTTATTTCATACTTTGACTTTTTGTCCTGATAAAAGTTGTTTGGTTTAGCATTTTCGTGAAAGTCCCTCGTTCGGTAACACTAATACCCTGCATTATATGAAACGTCCGATAGTGTTTTACTTTATCTAATTTGTTATCGCGATTGTCGACACCTGACGCAGGCAGTCGATAGCATTTTTGTACCTGCACACTTTAGTTTTAACACTGTATGTGATAACTTCAATATCTTTTGGAAAAGTATTTTGCTGTATAAACAAAAGTGTACACTTCGTACGGATTTTTTATGATTGTGAGAAGCAGCATACATCTTCTGCAGTCTGGTAAGTCTAGCATATCTTTTGCAACCTATGACTTGTGCTTTAGATACAATTTTCTTTAGAATAGAACAATCGGTTTTTTTCGTAGCAAAACCCAGTCTGATAGATTGTCATGATAATATTCTTCGAACTTCTACTTTCTAATTTATTATTAGGCAGGTCGAATCAATACAAAAAAGAGAGTATGCATGATTATGTTACACATAGAATTGTTGAATATAAAACAAATTAGGTAGGTCCAGACAATCGCGGGTGAATGCACGAGAACGTTGCCTTTCCGATAACTTTGTTAAACTCACGTAGCCTAAACAAAATTTTGAGTCACTCTTGTTTTTATCACCGGATAAGGTATGATATCCAAAATTTAAGTATTAATTTAATTAAAGCCCTTTTCAAACTACAGCGGAATCCGGATGGGTACGTGGTGGGTAGCGTAACGCAGCTTGACAATTTGTACCAATCAGAATACCACGTACCGCGCCGGTTCCACTCAGATTTAAATTTAAATGTTTGCCTCTTAACATATTAAATTACATATGAGCAGGATGTCAACAATAACATTGTGAATTCGGGGTCCATTCTTTATCTACACAAGTTAATAACTTCCTACCCTTCGACACATGATCATTGATAGATCATCATGCCAGCCTATAATATCTCTATCACAACTTTTGGATAACCTTCACCTTACAACTTACAGCAACCCGCATTCATTCCCCTTATGCCCCTTACCGCCACAGTTGGAGCACAATTGCCATTCAAAAGGGTCAATCTAGTGGAGTGGTCTCCACATCACCCACTTTGTAGCGTTCGTTTAGCCGACCGGCAGAACTGGATTGCCAGTTTCCGCCCACGCTGGGGATCCCACGTCTTTCCACCTTTTCACCACTGTCGTGATGATGTATGTACGATGCTTATTTGGACGACTTTATGCGACGTATCCGAGAATATCCTAACAAGTTTTTGTTGGCAGATCTCTCCTTTGTGTGGTACCCTTTGTTATTTATTACTTTGTAAAGTTGGTTAGGTAGGACATTGCAGGCTGAACCATTTGGGGGTCCGAAAAGCAAAAGAACTAAGGTAAAGAGCGCAGTTCAAAACATAGGTCCCGGTTGCTGACTTTACGATTACTTAGACGGACGGCAGAGGCCGGCTACTTGAAGTGGTTGGTAGAAAAACTCACCAGTATTCATCGGGTCGACTCAGTGTTACACACGAAACAGAAAGAATGAATGAATAAGTTAATTTTATGAAAGTAGGTAGCTACCTACCATTGTCACTGAATCATTCACTACAACCACACACATCGTTTCAGGATCGGAGAGTAGTTTAAAAATACATTTCTTTAGTTTCTTTTATTGAATGTTTGAGTAGGTAGATGAATCAAAATTAGATTCGCATTGTTGCGAGGATAAGCTATTTTTAACGAGACACCGACCGGTGATAAAGACGTCTCGATCCAATGCTAGTGTTAAGTCTGTCTGTCGTATTACTATGTTGTTTTGGTCGGGCAGCGGTGATTGATCTTGATTCTATATTTACTTAGCTCATCAGATGTGAGCCAAGAGTTGACTTTTTACCCTAAACTATCTCAAATCCAAGACTTGGTTTTCCAAAATATAGATAAGTAGGTATGTAAAATAGCGCCCGCCGCAGTAAGGCATATTTTTTTCAGAAGTGAATTGCATGGTCTTAGATACCGCAAAGTTTTCGGTATACCTACACCGTCTTTTACATCCCTAGCGAACTTTTGCTTTCGTTATTTCAATTTCATGAATTGACAGCCGATGTGGCGCAGTGGTTAGTACCTATGCCTGCCTGCCACGCAAAGGTTCCGGGTTCAATTCCCGGTGGGGTCACTCACAAAGTTGATATTTATCACTTTGTGAATTCGTCCCCAGTCTGGTTAGGACATTGCAGGCTGAACCACCTGATTGTCCGCAAGTAAGATGGTTCCGTGCTTCGGATGGGCACGTTAAGCCGTCGGTCCCGGTTGCTGTCTATGATGGCGGTCGTTACACAACCATGTCAGAGGCCTGCTACTTGCAGTAGGC